>JAXCLR010000063.1:43014509-43036101 GCA_035584095.1 Annona squamosa | reverse complement strand
ACTATTATTAATGCATGTAATCTATTATCTAAATAATAATGTATATTAGTAGATTTTCATAGCTTGAACTCCAAAATAATTATGACGATATATGTTTCACTCTAGATTCAATCTAGATCGAACTATGAAATAATTTTATATATTATTTTTTGGTCTAATAAATAATGCTTTACCTTCAAATTTGAATGACTGGAAACAAAAGAGAAACTATAAAAATATTTGAAATTTTAGCATTTAACAACATTTTTTTCAATAATCTAATTATTAGATTGTGAATTTTTGCTTCATTAAAAATATCTTTATTTTTTATATCTGAGATGGATCAAATATACAAAAGCTAAAGTGATTGGTGGATGGGCTTTGGTCCCAACATGCAAAGCAATCATATAAAATTCGTGCCGTTAATTTATTTTTTGATTTATTTCATTTATTTACTTTTATTTCATTGTAAATTTGTGCCATTAATTTATTTTTTGATTTATGTTCATTTATTTACTTTTATGTCGTTGTAAATTTTATATGATTTACACAAAAAAGTAAATAAGGGGTGGTCTCAAAATTTATAATTTTTCTAGTAAACCAAAGTAAATCGTTTAAAATTTGTGTCATTTTATTCTAAGTTTAATGGTACGAGATGATAAATTATTGTAAATCATAGGAACACAAAGAATGTGACAATGGTCATTTATTTACTTTTTAAGACCACCTATTCTAAATTAAATTCCTCCTATGAGAAATAATAAAAATACACACAAGCACTATAGTATTTGTTCATTTTTTGGTCAAAATATAGGGTTAAAAAAAAGGTACATAATGAGTAAGGGGACAGGTTTTATGCTAACTATATTAATATACGTGCTTATTATAAAAACATATAACATATACAAATTTCTACCTTTCCAGTGAATAAAAGTATAAATAGTTATTATTAATTTATTAAATATATTAATTACGTAAAAGATCCAATTATTGGATTTATTTAAAATTTAATAAGAATCTATATTTTATTATTTAATATTATTAGTATCTTTTGTATTACATTTATGGATAATATATTTGATATAGATTTTTTGAACAATCTATAAAATCCATCAAATCCATCAAATCAATACATTACAAATTGAAAACTCTATAAAAATCATAAATCATGTATATATTAGTTTATGATTTTGCATTATTCTTGTAAAATCTATATTGTCCATCTAATTTGTGAAAATGAAATGTCATTAATCCTATTTTAGGTGCTAAAATTGTTAACTGGTTTATGTTATCAAACAAATACGTAGTAAAATCATATATTCTATACAACTCGTAAAATATATAAAATTTATCAATTGCATATGCACTATTTCTGTGATACTCAAATAACCTATAAATTTATTTCATGGAAAAAATGAATAAAAGATTACCAGTATAACACATCATCCCCATGAATTGCATAAAAACTGTAAAATCCGTAAAATCTGTAAAATCTATAAAATCGGTCAAACATGCTAAATTATATCATTCGTTCAAATTTATTTTTTTAAATAAATCTATTCTAAATTTGAAAATTTTAGTCGTACATTATTGATTATAATTTGAAATGAATATCTTCAATTTAACGTCATAAATCACTCATCATCTATAGTAATTTATTAAAATCATATGATTAACCATAGAAAGTACATGCGCCCCAAAGTACTATAATTAATTTCACCTACTCATACTCACACTTTACCTAAATGCTACTCTCATGGTATGAAATTACCATTTTACCCTCATTTGCATTTTTTGCAAAAGTGCAAATGTTTGCACTCACACCTGTCTCTAATCACTCGTCTTTATCTTCGCCTACATTTAGTGTCTGCAACTCTAGCAAAGTAAAAAGCAGTAGTCGATTTTCGACTGTGATTTTAGGCACAATAGCAAGGTTTGGACTTTTTTTGAATTTTTCTTCTCACTAGAAAACAAAACTAGGGTCCATTAGTAGCCTTCAGAAAAGAGGTGATGAATCAGGCAGGCCAATTAGCAGAGAACAAAAAAGTGGTGGTTGATTTTTTGCTACGATTTCAAGCACAACAGTAGGGCTTTGGGTTTTTGAGGTTTTTTCTTCACAACAAAAAACAAAACTGGCATTATAGCAGTAGCCTTTAGAGAAGAGGCAATGAGCGGGGGTAGGTGAATTGACAAAGAAGAAGAAGAAAAGAGGCATCATCGGCAACTATGGTCGCCAATGACTCATCCACTTCATTGAACAACTAGCGGCAAATCAGCTTGAAGATGCATGGAGAGAAGAAGAAGGCAGTGATTGGTTTTCGACTATGATTTCAAGCACAATACTAAAAGAAGCATGAAGAGAAGCAGAAGGCATCGCAGGCTCACAATAGTAGCCTTCGTCACCGGCAGCAAAGAAGAAGAAAAGAGGTGGCGATGACTCCTCACCACCCAAGCACTCTAAGAAGATGAGGCACTATATGTCGGAATCCCACGTTCAAGCACAAATACCCCGAAGGAACTCCTCCACCTAATCAGGAAACAATGACGCCAATAGCCCACAAGAGACAATCAACTCCCTCCAGCCTACCTGAAGCGATGGCAGTAGGAGGAGCAACTTCTTGAATGTCATAAGGGTGGCAAATCCCAATTCTTAGATGGATTACCACATGCCCGAAGTTGGCAAAGCTTTCAAAAATGGTATGGCACGACACAAAGCAAAACTAATGAGCAATAGTTAACACTGCGAGTGGCAGTGGAAAAAGCATATGGAAGGAGCACCGATGTGCCTTTTGTAGGTCATCGTCCAGATAATCACATGCAAGCATCGTTAGTTGGCGAATGGATGTCACAGGTTTGCTTTTATGGGTACTGTTGGGGGCAAAGAGTAGATTCTTGGTACTGATCTTGTAACAGCCGTCCGATCTATGAGATTTATGGGCCATGTAGGTAATAGATGAAATAATGGGTCATGCAAGAAACGATGGAAATTAATGACCTTAATCTCAGCCGTTTAGCAAGCCATTAATATAAAAGAGGTACATGTGATGAGTTTGGCCATTTGAAGGAGAAGTCGCACAGGAGACAACAACGGAGACAAAGGAATAAGAACGAGTTTTTGTGTAGGTAAGTTGAGTAGAAAAATTCTTTGGTTAATCTCATCAACTTTACAATATATGCAACTCAATTTGGTAGATCCAAATCATTCACGATGTTAAAAATAATAATTACAGAAAAATACAAATGCAAAATTATAATCTGACCCATTACAAACATTATTTGAGATATTTTACAGTATATATGATGAACTAATTCTGTTAAAAATTAGTTGACATAACTATTTGAAATAATATTTAATTTTAGCCCTTTATTAAAACCTTTATGTCAAATCTGATGATAGAGATATTATTTTGAGAAATGAACCATCCAAATTATAAAACATAATTTTATAAGCTTACTCTTAAAATTTCAGATCAAACAGAGATTTATATTAAGAGATATAAGCTCTTATATTCAGAGAATATGGATCATTGAAATAATATTTTTTAAAAAAATTTGGACTAGTGGGCTAAGCCCATCTGGACGAGCCCAGTGAACTAGAAAGCCTAGAAGCAAGTCCACTAGTTCCAAGCCCACAAAAACTAAGCCTAAGTTTCAGAAACCAAGCCTAGCCCACACAATCCACCAGCTTGATCCACTAGCCTGGCCCAACTTCCAACCCACCGGCAGCCAACTGCTAGCACTGGTGACCAGTTGGCTAGCTGACGGAAAAAAATATAAAAATAAAATAAATACAAAAAAATTAAAAAAAAATACAAAAAAATTATGAAAAATACCCGAAAATTTAAAGTCAATATTTACAAGCTTAAATGAGTTTAAACTTATAATTTTTATAAAAAATAAAATTATTTAAAAGGTATGATCTATAAAAATAAATAAATAAATAAATTATGAAAAATTACAAAAAAATATGAAAATTTTAAAGTAAGTATTTAAATAAGCATGAATCCAAATTTATTTTTATATATATGAAATAAAGTTATTTAAAAGTGGAATAATATGAGAATAAATAGGAGAAAATAGAATTTTTGATCGATTAAAATTATAAGAAATTTTGGGAAAGTCATAAATGAAATTTTAAATAATATTTATGAAACCAGAGTAAAATAATGAACATATTGTGATGAAAATTAGGAAATGAGACTTGAGGCTACTATAAGAAATTGGAAAAAGGAGTTTTAAAGTCTACTTAAAAGTAAGTAAACTTTTACCAAAGCATGACTTTAAAAACATTTGAAGAATATTGTGATTTGCTATAAAACGTGTTTATTGAAATTTTCTTTCAAGTTAGTTTATTCGAATATGAGCATTATTATTTTAAAATCATGTTAAATAGTGAATTTCAGTAGTGCATTAATCACAATGCATGAACATGATGCATAATTGCATATTGAATTTGCAACTAAGGAGTAAAAAAGTATGGTAGTACCTAGGTAGCAACCTCAAGACTACTAAAGAAGATGAATGTGTAGCACGACTGCATGCGAACACAAGTAGATGACAATACCTACAGTGTGAATGCATAATTTTAAATTAACATATGTGTACACATGTATCAAGATGTTTTTATTAATCAGAGTTTATTGCGCACAAAAAGCAATATATTGTTTTTGTTTTTGAAAAATCAAAGTAATTGCAAAATGAATTTTGTAAAAACATATTTTTATTTACTGAGATTTCAACGCACGTAGTTTTGTTTTCAGTGAAAACACAAGAATACAATAATAAATTAAAGCCTTCATCAATATGGAAAAAGGGCGAAACTAGCATAGCAAAGGATATTGAAGTTTAGATTTTTATTGAAATTATCTTATAATACTTACTTGTTTTGATTAGAGACACTGTATATGTATTATAATTCCATAATGAGCAAACTTAAGATGTAATAGTTAAAAGTTTTATGATTTTGCATCTTGGTATCTATTTTCATCTTGGGAGATTTTATTCTCAGATTTGACATAATAGACTTTATTCATAACACCTCAAAAAGGGTGGGATGTTACAAATCTGGAATTAAACATCTAACATAGGAATATAGTGGTTTGACCTTCTTTCCATTCCAACCACCATTGTATCAACGAAGATATTCTGCATCAACACCATTGGATTCATCATGGTTACTCTCCTTCTCTCTCTTTACAGAAGGAGGATTTCTACATAATTGCCTCTGTGATTTTTTGTGTGGATACTTCCAAGGGTATTTCAAACATTTCCAAAAAAATTGACCACTATTTCACAATGCAACTGTTAATTAACATAATAGTGGCTAACGGAGTGGTATATTTGGGATTATATGCAAACATAATGGGTATATGCAAACATAATGGGTATATTTGAGATTTTTGAAATGTAGTGGGTATATTTGGGAATATTGTCAAACATAGTGGATATATTTAGGAAAAACTCTTGAAAAATTTTGACTTGCCGTTTTTTTCTCATGGTCAAATACACTTCAAAAAAATTTAAATGAAAAAGTTTTATTACTTCCCAAATCTAACTTAGGGTTTGTTTGACAATAAATGGAAAATGTTAAATTAAAATTTTTCAATCTAAAATTTTTTACTCTCTACAACTATCATATTTTTTAATATTTTTCTATATAATAATTTTACTTTTCAATCATTTCTATACAATTACCCACATAATTAACTTATCTATTTTAACTTTATCTTCTTTACTCTTCATTATTATCATTATCTTATCACATTATTTGATAACTTTTATTTTCTAAAACTTTTCATCAATGGTGTGTTTATCAATGAGTACAATTAACTTATCTATTTTAACTTTATCATCTTTACTACTCATCATTACTCCTATCATATCACATCATTTGACAACTTTTACATTCTAAATTTTTTCACTAAAAGTTTTATTCATTTCTAAATACACCTTTACGGTAGGGTGGCAACTCGGGCTGGGTTATATCGGGTTGGAGTGAACTCAAACCCAAACCCTAAGAATGTAATCCGGGTTCGGGTAAGGGTCGCATTAGTTTTGGTTTGATTTTGGGTTAGAATTCGAGTTACCAATAAACTGTTTTTTTTTTCAAATTTAATTGTAATCTAAAAGAAAATTATTGGAATATACATACTTGTGTTTATGAAGCCAAGTCTCACGCTGAATTCTGCAACATCCTTTCAAAGAATTCTGCAACATCATGCTGAATTCTGCAATATTTTTTGAATGAACTTTGCAAGCAATTTTTCGGCACCCTATAGACACAAATAAATGACAAATTAGTTAGTTTTATGACTAGTTGGTCTTTTCTATTTAATAACTAATGAAAATGACTCAAGTGGAGTAAATAGAAAATAAACATATCATATCAACTATTGTAGTTGAAACTAAACATTATCATACAAATTGCTGAAATTGAATTCAAACAGAATATTTATCATACAAATTGCTAAAATAGAAATTGATCACTTGTCATACTAATAAACTTAAAATATGAATCAAATTTATACTGCAATATGAAATTCAAACTAATAAATTTCTCATACTAACAGAAAGTATAATATGAAAAAAATTTATCATGCCAACTCAAATGCAAATATAATCTACATAACAATTATTCAAATCAACTAAATCTAAATATACTAAGCATAATGGTTCAACATTCCAATCTAATTTAAGTGCAATCCAAATTTAAAATGACAATATAAACAAATATTAAGTTTAAATAAGTTTACATCCACTTTTAAACAAATTCAAAATTCAAATGAGTTCATGTCTCCAAAAAAATATGCATAATTTATGAAAAAATTATATTAATTACACCGCGTTCGGACTGGGTTGGTGCAAACCCAGTTTTGGTTTCAGGTTGAAACTGTGTCTATTTTGAAAACATATAAAAAAAATAAAACCTATTTTTGGTTTTGGTACCGGATCAAGTCAGGTGGGTTTGGACCGACGTGGTACCATTGCACCCCTAGCATTTGGTGAGGATGGCAAGTTGGCGCGGGAGAGGCTGGACATTTCATATTTGGAGTCTGATTATATGCATGATAGTGTATTTTAAGCTAGAATATAAAATTTATTAATTTTTTTGATTTTTTCTTCATAAACATGTTTACTTAAATGTATTTAATCTACATACAAAGTTTTATCATTTTATAATATTTTTACATATTTATTATTTATTTTTTTAAGAAATAAGTTTTTCTAAAGATGAAAAAATGACTTAAATGCCCTTGAAATTGATATTTTAAAAAATAAAAATAAAAATATAAAATATTGTAAATTGACAAAACTTTGTATATAGATTGAATATACTTAGGAAAACATATTTATGAAAAATAAAAAAATATAACTAATATTGTAAAAATAAATAAATGTTGTATTTTATCCTAAATATATTATGATGTATATAATCACGCTTCTTCATATTTAGGGGCTATCAGCCATGTTAAAATAAAAATTTCACTTTTCAATAGGGATAGGGAACTTTAAACTAAGAAAAAGTCATCTCTTCCATCTTTTCGAATGATTTACCCTTTTAACTACACTATATGCTAATTTTTATAATTATTTTTACGTTTTAATTATATTTATAATTTTTCATGCAACTATTCTATCTATTTTATCTTTATTTCCCTTAATACTATCATTATTTTTATCATATTACATCATTTTTTATATTTTAAAATTTATTTTCATTGTCATTTTTTTAGTTTTACAAATTTCCAAACATTGTAATGATATATTGATATGCATGAGCAACATTTGCTTAAAAATACACATGTAAAGAAAATGCTTATGTCCATTGACGTGTTCAGTAGAAGTAATACAGATGGCTAGCTTTCTGTCGTCCAATCGAAACTCTCCTTCATAAAAATGGCTTCTCCACTCGAAACAGCAACAGACATATCTCCACCGACGTGCTCTACACCTGCCACCAAATTAAAATTAAAGTTAATTTTTTATTTATATTTCCTATATCCAATAATTTAAAAAATATACATACACATATTCAAAAATAATAAAACTTGATTTATATGTTAAATATATTTAAATAAACAAGTGTATAAAGAAAAAATAAAAAAATTATTGTATATGTGTTTTTGATGTGGGTTAAGTAGAGCATTTACTTAATTCGGGCTAATGAGATCATTCCTTATTAATACACTTAGAGTGTGTTTGGCAATTTGCAAAAGTTGTCAAGTTAAAACCTTCCGATCTAAACTTGTTATTTTCTATAACTACTTTTTTTTTAATTATTTTTTACACATGTTTCTATACAACAACCTTACTTTTTAATTATTTCTATACAACTACCAATACGACTAACCTATTTATTTTAAATTTATTCTCCTTACTCATCATCATTACCTCTACAATAGCATATCATTTTCTACTAATTTGACAATTTTTACATAAAAAATTTTTTATCAAAAATTTTACAACTTCCCAAACACTGCCTTAGTATGCTTATTAAGAAAAAATTAAAAATATAACTAATTGTAAAAATAAATAAATAAAATATTTTACCTTAAAATATATCATAATGTATATGATCAGTCTCCATACATAACACTTTATCTCATTTCAATTTATAAATTCAACCAAGTATCTTTATAAATGAAATAAGAGACCAAAAACTCTTAACTTTGGAGACAATAACTTTTAGTTACTTGACATAAAGTTCTTATATGGGACTCAATCCCATGACCAATGGCTTGCCTGCTAAGTATTAGTATCAATTGAGATACACCCATTTGAGTAATTGAAATAATCTTTAATACGATGGAAAAATAAATATTATCATATAATTGGTAAAATTCTAATTTGATAATTAATATAGGTCTAATTTTACAACTTGTAGCACCCTAATTATAGTGCATGGCTAATATATGGGTAATATTCAATGGCATCCATATGATAGAATGTTTGAACTTAGCTTCAATGCAAACATTATCACAATCCTTTTTTTTTCTTGATTTTTTGTCACTAAGATGTAGGCTCGAGTATGTCATTGATATAAAATTTTATAATATTATTTAAAATTTATTTTTAAATAATGAAAATAAAATTTTAATTTCAATAGCTCTCAACACTAAAAAATGAGATTATTTGATTTCAAAATTCAAAAAAACAATACTAAAATATTATAAAATTTTATATCTAAGTAATAACAAATGTTTGAACCAACATATTGGTATTAGAAAATTAGAAAAAGGTTCATGCAACCATTTGCAGTAAAGCTCAAATACTTCTAATAAGCATGAACGCCTATTAGCTAATATTTATTTAAAATATTTTTAAATTTAAATTGTTTGCTATGTTTATATATCTATTTATTTATAATTCTAAAACTTACATGTATTGCAAACTTTTATATACTATATTTATAATATATATTTTCAAAAAATTTGATAGTTATATAATTCACTTTCAAAAATGATATGTTTTATGAGATATAAATTTTTAATGAAAATTATTTTTGATAGAACTAAAAAATAAGATGGGTTGACATAATATGATGGTGATCTTATTAGCCAAGATTAAACTTTCAATGTCAACTAGACATATAAGTATTCTTTTCATAAAAATATGAATCCAAGTGTATTTAATTGACATATAAAATTTCATCATTTTTGAACACGTGTTTTTTATATTTTAAAAATTAAAAGTTTTTAGCCTAATTAAGTAATTTTCACTCCTAAAATCAAAGGTCGACCGAAACATACCGATAAGAAATAAAAAAGGGTAAGTTTCACGTACTCAATTTACCTAAGTTGATTCTAACGCAACTGATAATGCCGGGATCCGATCGCCTGCGCGTTGCCCGCTCCCGGGTGCATACCTTTATTTTTTTATTTTTTTTAAAATTTTTTTCAGAAACTTGTTAGCCCAAGTGTATTTAACGTTTGTATAAATTTTTATCATTTTTGGAGATTTTTAGATATTTTTTTTTTTTGAAAATCAGTGGCATTTTACGTAATTTTTCTGATAACTAGTTAACCATGCTCTAACTGCATCTGATTCCTATCTACTTATTGTATTTTTCCATAGTTGAGGATTATTTAAGTATATGGTTAGTATACTTCCTCCACGTAAAATGCCACTGATTTTCAAAAATAAAAAATAAATATATACAAATCTCCGAAAATGATAAAAATTTATACACATATTAAATACACTTATATTAATCATTTTAGAAAAAAATTTTCAAAAAAAAAAGGGTATGGGCCTGGGAGCTGCCTGCTCCCGGGTGCAGGCGATCGGAACCCAATAATGCCCCATATGTATGTGGATCCAACGGAGACTCCATGTACTTGACCAGAGGATTTTTAAAAATTTTTAAAATATTTTATAAAAATGCGGGTCCTACTTAAAATTGCATCTAGCACCAAGTTTAACATTCTTTGATTTTTGAATTTTCAATTTTAAAAATGAAAAAAGCATGTCTATTTTATTTTTAAAAATAAGATATAAAAATTAAAAAATATCAAGCTTATAAGTTAGGCCCACATGTTCATGAAATAAGAAAAGGGGGCCTTACGACCTCCATGGGCTGGAGATATTAGTCAGAGAACTAGACATATACAGGGTTCAGAGGTTGTTACTTAGGCAAGCAACAAATATTCATATTTAATCTACAAATATTTCAAGTCAACGAAATAAAATAATTTAATGCTAAATATTAATTTTTTAGTAGTATTTTTAATATTAAAACTATCTAAAATATCATTCTATATGGGTAAATAATTCTATAATATTACATGTTACATTCCAAGACATACGCGAATGGTTCTAAGCTTTTATTTAATTTACAAACGACTTTACTTATTTTTTAACAAATGTGACTTATGCACATATTGGATTTTGATAAAACTTAGTCTCTTAATTAAACAAAGTGTTAAATATAATGAATAAATTAAATTTTCTATCAAACATTAAAATCTTAAAATTTGAAGTGATTACATGTAACATTCCCATTATTTTATTATATAAAAATAAAAGTTTGTATTTTTAATATGTCGTAAAATTTTATCTTTTTGGTGTAGCCATGTCCATTTAGTTTATATATATATATATATATTAAAATCTATCTGTTTGAATATATATTTTACTTTAAAAATCAACCATTTTCACCTCCAAGAAAATAAAGATAAGATAGATGGTAAGGGACACCGATCGTATGCTCCCGGGACCGTGCAACATTGTATGCCCTCGGGCGCATACACCCATTTTTTTTTGAAATTTTTTTACAATATTGTTAATCTATGTGTATTTAATATGTGTATAAATTTTTACCATTTTTGAAGTATTTTAGATATTTATTTTTTATTTTTGAAAATTAGTGACATTTTAGATAATTTTAAATTACCTAAAATACTTATATTAATAATTTAAAAAAATTCAAAAAAATAAAATAAATAGGTGTATGTGCTCGGGAGCATGCAGCCCGAGCGCATACGATCGCCCTCCTATGGTAAGGAGATGGAAATTTTAATGATTGGCCAAAGAATCCTTATTCTATGTTCGGCAATATGTGGAAGTTAGAGAAATCCATTAAAATCATATCGAAAAGTATGGTACCAAGGGAGTCTGACCAGATGCTCCCCAGAGCATGCCGTGCTGCATGCTCTCGGGCACATACACCTATTTTTTTAAATTTTTTTCTGAAATTTTTTTCATAAACTTATTAGCCCATATCATATCATCTCTTTACCCACTCTTTTTTCTCCTGACTAGGCATTTAATTTTCTTTATTATTAACAATAGCCATCACATGTAGCTTTAAGCAAAGCAGTAAGGTTTGAAACCAAGTTAGGATCACGCGATCGGGATTAGTCATTTAAGGGCCTGTCAGTCCATAGTTTTCCTCCCGAGCACAACAACTTGGACTTTCTTAGTGAAATCCCTGATTTTGAGCATTGGAATGGGAACGCTAACTTGATTAAGGGTTTGGACTGAAATTTCATAAATACTTACCTATTTTATCCTTAATTCCTTTTATACACATGAATTTTCAAAAATTCTACATATACTAATATATTTTGCCTAAAATTTTACTTATCCTCACGCCATTAAGAATTCATTAAGGGGCTATTAGTGGCACTGTAAAATAACAAATATGCTCAAACCCTAACATAATTTGAGATTAGTTTGCTCAAAAATAAAAATTTACATTCAAATAATTTGTATTTTTATAGTTGTAAAAGTTCTAAAAATTCATTTAAATATAAATTTTTAGCAATAAAATTATAATTAAGAATAAGCATTTTCATTATTTCACAAAGGTGCTAATGGCCTATTTAATGGATCCTTAACAACACGAGTATAAATAAAATTTTAGATGAAATATATTGGTATATGTGAAATTTTTGTAATTTCGTGAGTACAGAGTAGAATTATGAGTAAAATTGATGAGTGTGTATATATGTATATTCAAGTGCAGCATCGCTGCACCGTAATTGCGGTACAGTAGCGCTAAAATAGGCCCGACGCGATAATCAAATTATAATCTATTTCACCCATTGTATTTAAAATAATGTATTCTATTACTATATTAATTTTCATTCCAATCGGATATGTGTATAGACCACATCTAAAAATGGTACAAATTTAACGTAATAAAATAGTTTGATATAAATAATAACTTTAAAGTAATTTTTTCAACATCTAAACCATCTAAAATATGATTTATATATGGATAAATAATTGCATAAAATTTTATTATATTTTAATACATGCTAGACTCATTTTTTGGGCAACTGCACCACTGTTTCACTGTGCCGGACCACCTGCATATTAAAGGGTGAAAAAAAAAAGAGGGGAGGGGGTTGGATCGAATTCATTTCCGACCATCGTAACTACATCAACCCAACTCAATTCGACTGGTGGTCCGCTCCGATTTGCATATTCATTCATGATCGGCTCCAAAACGTTGCATATATGATATACCCTGCACCTCTTTTGAATTTCAAACGGGAACCAGTTCGACATAACCGTTGCTTGGTTCAAACGTTGCAAGTTCCGGCAGCCATTTTTCTGTCCGCTCGATAAGACAGGGAGAGGGGAAACTAGGAATTCACCTCTCCCAGTTCCTGCCGGATCAGGGGATTGAAGAGGAAATCGAAATGACGGGAGGAGAAGAAGATTATTTCGAAGCTGACGAGGATTCTGAAATGGACGAATACGAATCTGATGATTCTGACGAAGATCCTTCTTATGATGCCCTCAACGACAGCAAGACCCTCTCGAAGCTCGCGTCGAAGAAAATCAAGTCCGAGTGAGTTTTTTTTTTTTTTCTGGATTTTTCTTCGCTTTTCCTTTCTGGCACCCGCATACTTAATCAGATATTTCAATGATTTGGTAGGGTTGAAAATTTGAAACTTTCGAGCGTTGATGAAGAGACGGAGTCTTTCGAAGTGGAACTTCCGGACCTCACCGAGAAAGATGCAAAATGCTTCGAGAAAGTTAGGGAGATCATTCGAGGTTCGTCCAACAAATCTAGCCGATTAAAAACCAATAAATCAGATTGAGAGTGCTTCCGAATTCAATAGAACTTCTAATTGTATTGATATTGAGGACAATAAATGAAATTTCTTCTCCCATTAACACTTATTCTGATTCCTAAAAAAAAAAAATAAAAAAAAATCATAAACACTGTATAATGACAGCTGGGAAGTTGGCATCATTAAAAGTTGAAGAATGCAAGGTATACCTAAGGAAGTTTGGCTTGAGATTAAGCGGCAAGAAGGGTGTTCTCATCGAGCGGATAAAGGAGCATCTCGAGTATGTATCATTTCTTTGTCGTTTCGAGCTGCTTCTAAATTGATTGTAGTCCAGAGAGTAGTAATTACTCGATTTGGAGTCCGCATGTGTAGCTTTCTGCACTAGATAAATGGGAACAACAGCAGCATTTACTCCGTCCTGTTAGTCAAGTGAATTTGGTTATCATGTTAGGCCACAATGGGAAAATTTGGATTTTGATTCCACTTATTCCTTTCTTCATCAGTGTTCAATCTGTGAAATTACACTGAAAACTGCTGTATATTGTTTTACAGCTTAGAAGTTACAAGTCTCTCAGTTTTTCTGTATTGGCTGTTACACAATCAGTCAATCAGTTTTTGCTGAGCAAGGCTAATTACTGAATATGGTCCATTGATTTTATTTTCTAGATTCAGACCCATACATCGGATCTACACTTGATGCGGATTTCATAGATGATAAAGCCTCGTGAACTTGATTTTTTTAGACATCTTTTTCACATGAAATGCTGTTCTTACATGGTTCAACTTATATTTTCCACATAGGATCATGGGTGGTGCTGGAGAGAAAAGGTACCCGGTATCCAGCTTTCTCCTAAATTGCAAAGGTAACAAGTCTAAATTAACAGACTTACCAGTATTTGGGTGGAGTTTATGGATTCCCACTTTTTTTTTATATGTATAACTAATTTTTTTTTTCAAGAATTTTAACTGTTGAATGATGGTGCTGCAGGGGATGCATGTACAGGAGACATAGTAATGTTTGAACAAAACGTTTATGAAACGTAATATTCTTTTCCTGGTTCATCTTTGGAAATCTTACCTTGATAACATTCAGTTAGTCAAATTTATGAATAGGATGCGTAGTTTTCAGTTTGCATCAAAATTATATTAATAGACCATCGGTTGGAGAGCATTCATCACCTTTCAACTTGTATTCTGCACAAACGGAGAGATGCAATGATGGTCCTTATTGAACTCACTAGGGCTAAGGATCTTCCTTGGTAGACTATTCAACATGTTACAGGTAGCTCCAGTCCACTGGAAACTTGGAACCTTAATAAATTCATGTTTCCCTGTTGTACCTTGCTGGTCGACTATATATCAATATCATACACATATACCTATGTTCTTAATTACGTTTACTATGACTGTATGATGTTTTTTCAGGTATAGTGTGGTATCCAGGAGTGCTACAGGTCCACCATGTGGGACTAGGACTGTAGCTGGCCGTATTGTAAAAGAGAGTTATGGTGCTGCTAAGCAGCAGCACACATTTACTGTGAGTTCCTTTCCATCTCTATTTAGACATGAAAAGGATTCTTTTTTGAAAAAAAAGAAAAATTGTCAGACATGAGAAGAGCGTAGCTGGTTTTCCATGTGTCTACTTGCATAGGGTTTATTGGTTAACCAGGTTGAATTGTCTACCTCGTTTGACAGAACAAGAATGAAATTGAGCAATTTAGATGTAAATTTTCCTTCAAAATCCAGTCAAAAGAGAGACGTTTTTCTCTAAAATGGTAATGCAAATGGAAGTCTTAGATGGATGAAGTAAAGGAATGGTGATATCTAGATGCCATCTGAAGCCCTAATACCCCACATAAGCTTAGACCATTTATAGCTGATGGACATTCCATTCTTATCACTCTACACGTACTAAAAAATAGAAGGTTAGAATATGACAATCAATCATTTGTATATGTTTTAGTGTTGCCTGCCACATGACACAGCCTGCTTGAGGATTGACCGATTGAGACCTGCCTAAAAATTCAGTAGACTGATAAGGCACAATTTCGTGTTCATAATTTGGCATGCTTATTCCTTTTGAAATGACATTTCTCATTGAGCATAATCTCAAAGTATTTTTCGAGTAGAACGCATGCTGTTAATATGGCATATTTGGTTGATATCGTCAGATTGAAGTGCTCTGGAGTAAGGGAGAGAAACCTTTGCCTCCTCTTTGTCCCCTCCTCATCAAGGGAAGAAACCTTTACAGACTAAAGACCATGAGGCAGGTTGGCTTTTACAGTCTCTCGTGCAAACATGCTGATAATGTCTTTCTTCTTGTTTACAATTCTTGATAAGATTGTTCGTAATTACTCTTTTAATCCCAGCGGTGGGCTGATGAAGAGGAGAGAAGGAAGGCTTTGCTAGAAAAACACACAAGAGGATCTCAGGCTAGACTTTCAAGAGAGACAAGAATACAAAAGAAGGAAATGAGAAAAAAGCTTGGCACAAGGTATCACTTTTCCTCTTCATCTTCCTCCGAGAGATTATTACCTGTTGCTTTATTCTCTCTCACACATAACATAGCACTGGGTTCCATTGTTCTTAATCCAGTTCATCAGTGCAAGGCCTTTGCAATTTGCGTACCTGCTGCTCCGTTTCATGACATATTTTCTTTTCCATATTGCTTTCTGTAATGATTTCAGGACAAAGAACAAAGAAGAGAGAATCAGCATTTCTGAAGAGAGAAGTCAGCAGCAGCAACGGAACTCAATTCAGTGTGAAGGGATTCAAAAGGATGACCTGAGTGCACAACCATGGGATCCAATCAGAAGGCCTGGAAATAATCAACAAAAGGACCAGATTCGTACCCATGGGAGTAAGAAGAAGTCTAGCCAGCGAGAATTGCTTCCTAAAATATTGGCTGGCAGTCGTAAACAGCAAAATGCATTTCCATCCAGCATTCAAAAACAACATCCAACTATCCAGAGTGGTAGCTATGTCCCGTTTCAACAAAAAGTGCTTCCTAAACAACAAAATTCATTGCCATTCAAAGAGAATCTACATCCAAATATTCAACCACAGCATCCAGCTATACAGGGTGGCACTTATGCCTCACTGCAACAAAGAACGTTTGTGGCTGGTGGCCATAACAGTCAAGTGAGAGATGGCACTTATGCCTCACTGCAACAAAGAACGTTTGTGGCTGGTGGCCATAATAGTCAAGCGAGGGATGGATTGCTGCAGCGTCCAAGACAGCAGAATGGCATACTTCCTCCTGACTCCGGGCAGGAGAATTTGCAGCGGAAACAGATTGTGTTTCTTCATCGTCAGGCACCTGTAAATTGTTCTCAACAAAGCCACAGGGAACAGTTGGAAAGAGTCAACCATAACGATTGGGCGACGCGACCATTGCGAAGGCAGGTGTGCCCATTCTACCCGCTCGGTAGGTGTTGGTATGGAGATACCTGCAAGTACGTGCACAGCGTCTATGAATGATTGCAACTACAAAATGTTGCATCACGGTTTGTTTCTGTCGTGTAGATTGTTATTGAGATTTGTGATGGAAGAATTGAACAATTCTTTTTCTTAGCGTGTTTGTCAAAACTCAAATGCATTCAATGGAACGAGGCCCAATTGAGATCAGATTACGCTAATGCACAATTTACAAAGTGAGTGTAGATCCTCGTTTTATCTTGCCAAACTGGGACCAAAATGAAAATTGTTAAGTGATAATCTAAAAGAAAAGAATTGTGGCTGCTGGGATTCGAGCCCAGGTCTCCACGGCCACAACGTGGAATTCTAACCACTAAACTACAGCCACGAAGATGATTCATAAATTAATCAGCAAAATGATTAATCCCCTCGCAACTTTCCATCAGGACTGCGGACGCTCACTCCACTGAATGGCCGCCCACGCGAGCTCTCCTTCAACTTTAAGAGTGACGGCTGAGTGCGGGCTGACAGTTATTCCACTGTTCCACACGCCTTTCACCCTGTTAGTGCGTCGGTGACAATTAGAGCTACATGACACGATTTCGATGCCATCCATATCTTGCGCACAGGCATCTTTTTTATCCCGTCTTCGGTTTCACGGCGCTAGCTAATTGGCCAAAATAACCGGAGCCATTGATTTCGAAATCAAGATCAAACACACGGAATGGAAAACTGGAAATGTCATCAAATTAAAGGATTTCGAAATCAAGATCAAACACGCGGATGGCAAACTGGAAATGTCATCAAATTAAAGGGAAACGTGGTAGAAACTACTGGACCGCGTCGATTCGCCCGAGACATGGTGTCTTCGATATTACTGTGCATGGCGCGCAGGAATTCAGCAAGGAAGTGCATCAGATTTAGAGTGGTCTTGAGAGATTCTTCGTAGATTTTCGGCCGCAAAGTGTTGGAACTGGAAGAGGGGACGGATGCTTTTTTCACTGAAGCTTTGGTCATGCGTTTCTAGATTTGCAGGGGTGTGGAAATGGAGCTACAGCTGCTAGAGATGGACAGTGACTCACTCATCCTTGTTAGCCTTTTGACCAATGATAGCCCAGTTGTATCCTCAGTTGGACGTTTGCTGCTGGACGACCATGCCTAGGCTTTGGCCGTGAACAGCGCTTCCATTGGCAATATGGTTGCACACAACCTTGCGGATTTTGCTGCTTCTCTCTCTGAATCGTGTATGGTTTGGTGGGGGTTGTCCACCCAGTCTCAGCACGGACCAACTTTGTACCGACAGCTTTTTTTTTTTTTTGCTAACGTCTTCTTTTATATATATATATATATATACATATTCGCAATGGAGGTTTCATTTTACTGTAAAACAAGGAAAATGCTTGGTACCATCCCATTTTGGCCACCCTGATGGTGATGGAAAATTCATTCCATGACTATTATATTTGAAATTATTTTTTTAATTAGAAACTCCAGTTTCATCGAAGCAAATACTTTCGTGAGTCTTGTTTAATAAGCGTAAAATAACGTAATCAAATTATTTAGCCATATATTTATACCGAAGACATTAATTATAAGTAATTTTAATATTTTACATATAATTGTGAACTTTTTTTAGCAAGTTCATATAAAACTTTGCTAAAATAATTTCTGATACCGTAACAAGACAAATAATATTAAACAAATTGAGTAGATTGAAATTAATGTTAATCGTTGAGGTGAGCCCAAAATGGGATTGTATCAACCGAAATCTTCTATGGTGCTAAAATTATTCCCCAAATTAGATTTTCAACAAAATCTCATTCCCAGAGAATCCCAAATCAGCATATATAGTGCTTTGGCAACAGGAAAATACAACAAACAATCAACGTCTTAATTAGAAAAGTTTGGTGATGGCCAAGGAAATGCTACAGAGCTTGGAGAAGTAATCGTTGCTATCCCTGAGAGGCGAGAAGTGGCCCGTCTCCTCCTCGAAACCATCCTCGCACGTGCCAGAATCAGTCATGGCTGCCGAAACCAGGTCGTTCACGTGCTCATACTCTTTCTTGCCGAGAGCTTCCAGAGACTGTCGGAGATTCTCGACAGCATCGGAATACTCGACGAGGCAATCATTCAGGCAGGCAGCCACGTTCGAGTCATCCTCACCGTCCGCGTTGTCCTTCAAGGCCGTCAAGTTCCCGATCATTTGCTGGCCTTGCACGATGGCCTGGTTCAGCGAAATCGCCATGAGCCCTTGGAGATCCGCCGTATGGCTTCGCGGGTCGGAGTTGAGAGAGGATACGCACATGTCCAAATACAAGGTCTGCTTGCATGTGGCCGCGATAAGATCTTGGCCGTCCGACACTGACTTGCCGGTGATGGGGAAGATTATGAGGACAGAGAGCAGAAGATGGACATTGCTTGGAGCCATCTTCATTGTAGCTGACCGAACGTCTTTCGTACCGAGGAAGTGTAATATGTAGAGATTACAGAGCACATGGCTGTTTATATAACAGCGGTCCATCAAACAAAAACCGGTGTTATTTGCATAAATATCCCAGAGTTTGGATCAATTTGCACTGGATTCCCGTGTTCCCGAGGTTGCTTCCTCTCTCTTTTTTCTTTTTTCTTTTTTGACAGGGAGGTTGATTCCTCTTAAGCTTTCACAAGTATCGACAATGGCGCAGTCTCTCAAACGCTTGTTATCAGAATTAAGCATCTAATTTTGAATGACAGTGAAACTTACAAAATTCAAATAGTAAATTGAAAGTGAGATGATTAAATGGAGAATCTCTCTCAGTTTTACAAGATAAAAAATCGAATTATTTGAAATTTGGTTATCAATTCTTTAAAGCGTTTTCCTCCGTTCACAATGCTCTTAGTTACCTGCACCTAATTGATGTAACGGCAATTTATTGTCAAGTTACGTGTATATGAAAGACGAAAGAAATCTCAGGGCCTGATTCCAAAAAAATAATAGTCCCCACTTGGTCTCAGATTGCCATGTGCGATTTATTCAAAACACAAGCTTATCGGTGTAAATAACCCAGATAAAATATATAAAGTGGCCGCCTTAGAATCGATCTTTTCTGTGTGCGGGTCATGTTGGTGGCCTGCGCCTATTTCAACAACATGTGGAAACTAACCATTGCATATGTCTGTCTATCTGTTGTCTGATTAAGAAACTGGCTTCGATAGAATTGCAGTGCTGCCGCAATGTTTCTAGCCAAACGCCAAATGCAAGTCCAAATGCGTAATAGAAACAACAAATCCTGTCACAGGTGTATTTTTCAAAATAAAAGCCGTTTGCTGACAAAGAAGTGCTGCTGTGCGCGTGAGCCATGGGAGAGTGAAATTTGTCCTTTCTATACCAGAAAAGATCGTTTCATCGGCTGGGCCGTGGGAGCCCAAGGTCTTCCTTCTTTGATGCTCTTTAGTGACATTCACGTCAATTATCAGCGACGTCACATCGTCATGCCAAGTCAGCAGAGATGTCACGTCTCTGGTGCCAAGGAACCATGCCACATCAGCAAAAAGTGCCACATTGGTTGGCAGAGTCAAGTCAAAAGTCCTGCTCGTCGAAGCTTTAATACTCTCAGCCTTGCATTCCTTGACTGTGTCTATGACGGTAGGAGGCCAAACACCAGTGCTCGGTTTGGCGTGACTTGCCAAAATTCTATGTGCTACCCAAAATCATTCAAGCCAGTAATAACTTTGATCATATGCACCCAAAATATATTATTAACATTGTTTATACATATGTAGGCTTCACCTAAATATTCTATGTTTAAAATTTGATGATTCTTGAGATTGGGTCTATTCAAAACTTGGATAGGAAGACGAGATGAAATCTCCTATTTTCAAAAAAAGAAAATTTCACATTCTGAAAAAACAATAACTTATCTTTCCCATTTTCATATATTTTTTTCTATTTCCGTATAATTTTATTCATTCCCAGTATACAATAATATCATACATTCTTATCCATTCAAGTCATGAATGACATAAAAAAAAAGTCATGAATAGTCAATTAATATTTATTTTATTTTTCATAAAAAATATTTTTATTTTAATTTTTTAAAAAAGATAAAATGAACCTAAAATTCATTTGGAACCACAGAAATTATCTTTTCACAAATTTGCATTGCTCAAGGCCTTAATCTTTTTAGCCCACGTAACAGATCTCGACAACCTGGACCAGAGGAGAATTTGTGATCGATTATTAAATCCAGTATATGATTTCTTTCCTAATCGCGTGCTGTTTATAGTCTCATTGACTACAGTGTTGTGTCTAGATCTAGAAAATAGAAACTGACTAGTCAGAGAAGAAAGTAGCTAGTTAGCTACTGCCGAGCCATCTTCCGTGTTTTATATACTCTATGTTAATGTCCCTTCGAGGGCCATTACAAGTTAGACCTCGCTTACACCGATCCATTAAAGAAATTTTTCAAATTGGAGGATTTTGAAAGTTGGAAAATGAATTTAGGCAATTTTCTTTGAAAATTAATGATAATTTCTCTGTGATCATTTGACCCATATGTTGTTTAATCATTTCGTTGTTCCAAGATAAGAAGACCACGTATCTAGGCCATCTCTTGATAGGACCAACGCTCAGGCTGTAGAGGTGGGGCCGCACGTAGGGACTGAGGAGGAGCCACAGCAAGGGCGGGACA
>JAXCLR010000063.1:43003816-43014409 GCA_035584095.1 Annona squamosa | reverse complement strand
CCTGCTTGGATCGGATTAAGCGATCAGCAGGAATACAATTAGATAAGAATTCTTCAGCTTCAGCTCTATTCTTATCATCTCTCTCTTTATGAAAATTTTAACGAGTGAGGAAAATTAAAAGTGTGTTATGTCCAGGATCCAGATGCATTTGCATGAGTTCGAGTATGGTATTACTCGACGTCGTTCTCCGCCACTGCAAACCTCGAATGCAATAGAAATATTCGGTCTTCTCCTTAAGCATGAAAAGACTTATTAATGACTTATCTAATGGAAAAATCATATTGATTAAATCCATAATTAACTAGGATCCTCCATGCTGAATTACTAAGAAAATAAGAAACTATAAGCGGAAGCGTACTTGAATCTATGAATGCAGTCTATTCTTAACTACTGTGGTTTCTGAGTCTTACAAGTTAATGCTCTAGAGTTTTCAGGAGAAGGTGTCTCATCTTTTTAACTAATGAGATGTTAAAAAGAAACTCTGGAAAGTGCATGATCCGAGTACCACAACCGTTTATATAGGTAGCTTATCTTTCAGATTTCTAATTTAGTCCATCATAAAAATAGAAATTAGAAATTAGACCGCAGTGTTTCTATGCATACGAAAATAATACTTTATTAGATGATTTAGTCTCATAAAATCTTATCATATCACTTTATAATTTGGACTTCTATTTATAATAATAATATATATATATATATATAATTAATATATGTGTATACAAAATTACAACAACGTTTTCGTAACTGCTCTCAGACATCAATCTGGCACTCTCCGAAAGCCACGTTACTTTGGACGAATCCCTCAACTAGATCTCAAAATATAAGATACATCGAAGAGTTTACAGCTCATGTGCATGCATATTTCAACAAATTTCATCGAAGGAACTATTTTCTTCATGTGGTAATTAGTTTGCAACATATACATCAGTTTGGCTGCATAATGGTGATAACGCTTGCTCCCGGTCATATTTTGCCTTATATGCAGCCGAAATTAATACATTATACGGTTATTTTAAATTTAATTTTAAATAATAATAACAATGTTAATTTAGAAAGTATGATAATTAGCTTTATTAAATACTAAACGAAGTTAAATTTAAATTTATCAAAAAAGTTAGCCACATAATATAAACATTTGCTTTGTAGTGGATCGAGTCTAAATTCTGCAATGACGTGAAATTTATAACTGTGTATGCTTTAATGGCAACACCCGCAAACACTCATTCCGTTGTTTTTGTGTGTATATCTATTAACAATTGAGGGTATTTTAGAAAATTCAAAAAGACATGCAAAATAAAAGAACAGAGTAAACTCTAAAAAGGTTTCCTAGCCTTAATAAATTCTAACAGGTTATTTAGTCCACGGGTAGAGGAAAAAGTTCCTTAAATGATGTGATTCTTGTAGTCAACTGAAATGACCACAATCGAGAGGCTTTTTGAATAGAAATACAAGAAAATAATAATTGGTAAAAGTATTAACAGAAAGACATAAGAATTATTAGCGAAGATAAATATACACTACATAGGTAGCTGAAGACCAGATCTTGTGGTTCTACCATCCATTTCAAAAACCACGACATAGATGCATACAAGTATTCAATATACTCCAGACTTCAATAGATGCAACGATATATGCATGCAATGCAGAATGCGGAGTACAGAGAATTCGGGAACTGAATATATATAGCTGCAAATGCAGGGATCTGTTTTATTTAAGGACAAATGCTCATAAATGTAAGAGGCCTGCACGAACATACCAGTTTAGCAGAAATGAATGTAATTACAGCTTACGACAATGTCGCGAAATGGGTAATAAAAAACACAAAACAAAACGAAAAAAAGAAAACAAAAATCTACAAACACGAATACGTATTCAGTTCTCGCGTCGCTACCTGTAAACTCCCACGAAGAACATCCAGACAGCCGATGTCTGTTCATAACGTCGACATAAAAGTTACCCCGGTCGGTGGCAGCCATTCATTCCCCTGGATGAATGAATTGACAGTGAATTTGTTAGCCTGCTCTTTGGTGACCGTCGGATAGTAGCCAGCCCATTTCACCCGGCTGGTTAAAATTGCTCCTGGTCCCGTGTTCTCATACTCTGCGTAGAATATCGTCTTGGGCGGCTCGACGTTGTTGCCTTCCCACGGCAGCCACCCAGCTGGGTCCACTACGTTAGAAATACCCGTCTGCATGATGATCGTGGTGGAATAAGGCTTCCACGGCCGACCCAGGAACGTGGGCGCCGACACTTTGTTTAGTGCCTGGATTTGGCACCCTTGGATGGATATGCCAGTGTTTTGATTTGGGTCCGTCTTGCCTTGTGCCGTGATCGTATTCATCTGGTTTAGACCTGGCTGGCGAGGCCGGATGGTGCAGCTCTGGAAGACTACTGCGGCGTTGCCGAAGATGAAGTCGACGGTGCCGGTGATGTCGCAGTCGCGGAAGAACTGGCGGTTGGAATGGGCGTAGAGGGTGTCCTGGTAGGCGTCGAAGGAGCATCGGTGGAAGACG
The DNA here is from genome assembly GCA_035584095.1 of Annona squamosa. Classification (NCBI taxonomy): domain Eukaryota; kingdom Viridiplantae; phylum Streptophyta; class Magnoliopsida; order Magnoliales; family Annonaceae; genus Annona; species Annona squamosa. The sequence continues at coordinate 43,011,893 of JAXCLR010000063.1, read as the reverse complement.
GAGCGGTCGGAGCCGGAGCGTAGGGCAACGGCCTGGTGCTTCTCCGGGCCAGCGGTGTTCTCGAATTTGATGCCTCTTGCTATGAAGTTCCTTCCAACGGCAACTGCAATGTAATCAACAAACAAACACGATTAGATTCCATCACGTCTCTTGATTTAATGGATGGCTGAGATTTGCTAATAAGATCTATGAACTCAGATGCGTTTCTTATCCAATATTGAAGCCCACACGTGGTCTGTGCTTGTGACGTCGTGGATTCTTCCTAATTGTTGCATGCGCCATCTAGTGCAGCGCAAATGAATCGGTTCGCCAAAGACAGAGCGCAAAGCGACAATCTGTTGCCTTGATATCAGGCCGTATCGATCAGGCTATATCAGCTATACAGCACGACCCGGAATTCTGAAGAGCACTCCTGAAATTACCTTGCTGTGATGTTTAATGAAACATTGAACCGTTTATTAGTTATAGTTTTTATATTAAATGTTAAATATATTAATATATTATTAAAGCATGCACACTGATTTTTATAATATTAATTGCTTATTTTTAAATTGAATTCAATAATTCATACATTATGTTAAACACAGTAAAATATAATTGTAACAGAAAAATTAAGATAAGGTAAGATCCATGAAACTAATACCAGTCCAAAAATAAATATTCTAATAAATTCAAGTATTAAAAGCTCAAACAAATAATTAAAATTTAATTTTATAATGTAAAATGTTAACTAGAATGTAATCTATAATTTAAATATTAAAAATAAATTACATGTAATACACTTTTTTAAGCCTGTCGATCTTCCCTTGTTCAGCACCCAAGAAGGCCTGAACCAGCGCAAATTCCGCAGCCCGTTCGCCGAGTCGGCCAAAGGGACAGACGTAGGCTCCCGTAGTCGAGAAGCACGCTGTCCCATTCCCATGTGATATTGCAATGCCATGAAAGGCAGCAACGATTGCTGGTTGGTTGTTGGCACCTAATATTCCGTCTGTCAGGTTATCCAAGCCGTTGATTAGGGCACCAAAGAGACATTTATTTACAGAAAAGAGTGAGGTGAGCCCACCCACCGCATATATTTTTTTTAGGGGCGCCCACAACGTGACACTTCTTTTTTCGATACTCATCAAGGCAATAAGAATCCGTTATCTTACCATCTATTCCTCCAACTTTTTGGCATTGCCTTATCACCTGTTACCACCTTTTCGTAGACAACCCCAGTTGAACTTTATTTTAAAATCTTGGACTGGGTTACAAATCGAGGGCAAAGAAAACATAAAAGTGAACGAAATGGGTTTACATCTGCGTTATCCAGCTAGAATTTATGACCGTATCATCATCTATGTCCGTGCCCGGGTATCAAAGCCGAAAACAGAAATACTGGGGAAAGGAAAATCTAAATCATAAATCTAAAGAGAAGGGATCGACGAACTTACTGAAAGAGGCCGTGGAGAAAGTCGGCGTCCCATCGACACGATTCTGGCCTCCCGTCACGATCGTCTTATCCATGCCATCGCCGTAGATCATCACATTCCATTTGGCCTTTTCCACCACAACGTTTTCCTCATACTTGCCCGCTTTCACGTATATCACGAACCGTTTCTCGTTCTTCTTCGGCACCTGAGCCACCGCCTGGCCAATCGTCGTGAACTGCCCGCTGCCGTCCTTCGCCACCACCGCATCCGGCGCGGGGTTCCCCTCCTGAAGCAGCCTCCGGTCCTTGGCCGACACCCAAGCCGGATATTCAGCCGACAGCAGCTTCCGATGGAACGGGATGTCCAGCTTCTGCAGCAGCGCCAGGACTTTGGTCGCAATCGCTAGGCTGTTGCTCGTGTACGCCGTCGAATTGCGGAGCTCCTTCTGCAGCTGCACCCGCAGCTCGGTCGAAAATTCCCCCAGCCCGTCCAAGCAGGTCTCCTGATTCGTGGCCGCCGCGCTTATCCACGTCCGAATGTCCTCGAGGAAATTCGCATCCTTTCCGGCCTGCACCGCGGAGAGAGTGCTGTTCATCTCGTCAATGGCGTCAGCGAAAAGGTCTTTGCAGTCTCTCAGAGCTTTCTTGAGCCCGGCATCGGTCGTGCCCGCCGCCAGCCGATCGGGCAATGCGGAGATCTTGGTCAGCTCCTCGATGGCTACTTTCACAGAAAGCCGGAAGATCTCTGCCGGGTCTGCATTTCCGGAGCCGTCGGCGATGGGGCCGAGCGTGGAGAGGCACTCCTCTTTGTACTGTGTGATGTTGCAGACGGCTCTCAGGGAACCAGCGGCGGACGTGGACGGCGTGGTTTTGTCGGCAGATGCCCCTTTGTTGCGGTTGACAACGGTGCCCACGATGGCCCCCACGATTATCACGGCCAAGACAATGGCGGCGACGGCGATGATGGCGATACGCCGTCTGTTTCTTTTTCGGAAAGCCTGCTCCTCAGCCTCGTTCACCTTGCCGTAGCCTTTGAAAGAGTTGATAGAATCCATGTTCCCCTTTTTTTCCCTCTCTTCTTTGGAGCTTAATTAGCTACGGTGGGAGTAGCTCTCCACGTAGTTTTATAGAGAGTGTGAAGAGCAATCCTTTTTAAAATGCCTGGTTCTTAGCTGTAAGCTAGCCAATAGAAAGTGATATTGTAAGCCCCCCAGAAAAGGCGATAGGTACATGAGACCCACCTGCTAGCGCAGCCAACCGGAGAGTTCAAGAGCGCTTTTTTACTCTGGATGAGTAAGTAAGTTCATATACATGAGCTAATAATTAGTTGATGCTGTTGTAGGCGTTGTATCTCGCAATGTTCGAATAGACAGGAGTAAGAGCCTAGTGGGAAAAAGCAAGAGCATTGAGCTTCAGGGATCCGATGGGCTGTTTCACGTGGTGGCTGATCACAGATTGAGTGCTGAGACTTAGGACTAGTTTCCCGAACCACGTGCACTGCATGGTCCATAACTGGCCACCTTCATTATGAATGGGTGCCAGGCATATAAACGCGGTGATAGCGGACCCGAAAGACTCCCTTGGAACAGAATGGCAAGAATGCAAGAGTATAATGCTTTAATTCTCGGTTTCTCTTGATGAAATAGAAGATCTAACCAAGCATCCATCGCTAATCAAAAATTTATTTAACTAGCTGTTAATTGCTCCTTGATAGCTACTGCCTGCTGGATTTACTGGGATGTTGGTTTGAAATAGGCAACACGGCTTGGTAAGGAAACCAAGATCTACGCGGTAGCGTGCGTAACGCGTCCTCGTTGCTGGGTCTATTTGTGCTTGAGACGCTATAATATTTTTAGTATCGATTCCTTCATTTTCTATAATAAAAACTCTATCCAAATTTCACATTCACATGGGCCATTAAAAATAAGGAGAAATTGATTTTTACGATCTCTCTACTGTAGAATACACGCGAGAAGCTGTCTTTATAGTCCATACTAACACTATAATAAATTTGATTTTCTAAAATAAAAATAACAACAAAGATTAATATACATGGTAATTTGCATACATACCCACATAGTTTGACGCTAATTGCAAATATATTAACGTAGTTTTATAAAATGCATATTACCCCGACATAGTTTCATTAAAATTATGTATTACCCCTACGCCGTTAACTACCGTTAATATCTACTGTTATATTTTTAAAAATTACAAAAATGTCCTCATCCATAGTTTCACAAATTGCATATCACCCCACATAGTCTCACCAAAATTACATATTACCCCATGAAGATGAAGACTTTTTTGTCATTTTTAAAAATATAACGGTAAATATTAACAGTAATTAATAGCGTGGGGGTAATACACAATTTTGGTAAAAATATGTAAGGGTAATATACATTTTGTGAAACTAAGTGGGTATATCTGCAATATCGGTGAAACTATGTAGATATATATATAAATTACTCTAATGTATAACTATTTGTGCAATAACTAATAAAAGAATCCAAAATGTGCCAAACAACACAACCCACCACAGAGATGCAAAATGTGTCTTGAAATTGTCTTTCAATTTCCACGGTTATGGCCTTTAGAATGAGTGCTAGGGAATTAGATTAATTTGCAAGCTAATTTTACTCCAAAGTAATTAAGAAGCTTGAATAGGATAAAATTTTTTATTTTCGATATGAGCTTTTTAACTATCAATATAATTTTTTTCAAAAACCCTTCATATGCGGACAGATTGCACGATAATTAGAATATAATCCGCTATAAAATATACCCTATACAAATTAAAATGTAATAATATATTATATAATCATTTATTCATATAAAAACATGCTTTAAAAAGTTTAAACGTTAAAATACCATTTTAAACTCAATATTTTACTAAATGATTTTATTATATTGATTTTGCACTATTTTAAGAAAAAGCTAATACGTATGGTTGATTTGGACGAAAATTGATATATTAATAAATTGAATAATCCTAAATACAATGAATATGGTAGATTTTTTATTCATTATGAAGTAGACCTTACCGTGCATAGACTGCACGATGCAGTGCATACACTGAATTAATTTATTTTATTTTTCTATACAAATTCTACCACTTCAACACTACTTTTCTTATCTACAATGTGCGTCTTGAAATTCTCCAGCGAGCCTGAGATGTGACGTGGGTCTGTGAAGAACATAATTACTTAAAATTTAATATTTCCGCCCGAAATACCTACAATATTTGCAAGATTTTCTGTGAACGCGGAGAAGAGAATTCCTCTCTACTGACTAAAAAGCTTATAAATAAACATCATGATTAAACCGTAAGTATCTGAAATTTTAATTTATTGTAATTGATTATTAAAGTAATGGCTTTTATTGATTATTTGAGTATTATGGTGTCAATTTGGACATTTCCCATTGCTTTATAATATAGAATATATGCTTCGTTTAATTGCACACGCTATGATCAAATTAAAATAGTCATATTTTGAGCAGACTTCCAAAGATTTTAAACTCGATATTTTTAACAATACGTTAATTTTTAGTTTGCTTTTCATATTATATAAATGTAATTATTTACCTTCTTGTATGGTCGTTAGACAGCAAGAAAATGATATACAGTAAGAATGGCTCGAATAATTTATAATTATTTATATATAGTGATATTAGTTTAAAATTGACATAATTTATTAACCTGATTAAGCAAGTCTAAAGCAATCTGAATTGGCAATTTGCATCGCTGAATTAACGCCGTGTCCTATTTCAGACATACTTAGATGAGAGTTTTTTTAAAAAAAAATTCGGCCGAACATAATCCCACACGCGAGCTTAATTAATTTGCAAATGTATATAAATTGACACGTTGTTCGATTCAACGCAAATGCTTCTTTAATTTAATTTCTTCCCGAGCAGCAAACGCAACTCTTGGGCAGAAGCGAAGAATGCAATTACAGCTAATAACATTGATTCACATGTACTTGGTCATTAATTCTGCCACATTCAGCTTCGCGTGCATATATCCTGACCATATATAGATATATGTCTCATGATTACAACGTGGCCCCAAAAGCGACACCCGTCTCCGGCAGCCATTCACTCCCCTGAATGAAAGGATTCACAGAAAATTGGGACGCCTGCTGCTTGGAAACCGAGGGATAATACCCTTTCCATTTCACGCGCTTGGAAGTGATCGACCCGGACCCGCTATTCTCATACTCTGCATAGAATATCGTCGTCGGCGGCTCCGTGTTCGGGCCGTTAAACGGCAGCCATCCCGCAGGATCTACCACGTTCGATATCCCACTCTGCATGATGATCGTCGTCGAATAAGGCTTCCACGGCCTGCCCAGGAACGTTTGAGCCGTCACGTTGCCGTCGAATGCCTGGATCTGGCACTCTTGGATCGATATTCCGGTGTTCTGATTCGGGTCGGTCCTTCCCTGTGCGGTGATCGTGTTCATCTGGCTTTCTCCTGGCTGGCGGGGCCGAATGGCGCAGGCCTGGAGCACTGCTGCGGCATTGCCGAAGATAAAATCGACGGTGCCCGCGATGTCGCAGTCGCGGTAGAACTGGCGGTTGGAATGTGCGTAGAGGGTGTCCTGGTAGGCGTCGAAGGAGCAGCGGTAGAAGACGGAGCGGTCGGAGCCGGAGCGCAGCGCCACCGCCTGGTGCTTCTCCGGCCCGGCTGTGTTCCTGAAGCCGATGTCTTTTGCGACGAAGTTCTTTCCGACAGCGACTGCGATGAGACGTCGCCAGCGACGATCGAGAGACTATGTCAGTCAGATTCGTTCTTCAGTCCTCACGATTAAGCAGGCGGACTCTTTTTTATTTTGGTGTACGGAGTAGTTGCAATTTTTAAGTTATGAAACGGTTGACTTTTTTATCTTAGTGGTTGGGCAAAATGTTTTTTCTTTTCCCATATAGTGGTTGGATCATCTGCTCTTTTCAAAATAGCAATGTTGGTCACAGGACGGCTAACATTAGGTAGAATACATGTGACCGGATGGAATATATATATCAAGAAAACACGGGAACATGAGTTATTATAAGCAATTAAATTTTAGTAGCTAAATTAAAATACGTAAATAATTTAATTTTTTATGCAGAAAAAGATAATTTCATTTTTAATATTTGTTGCGGCGAAAGGATGAGCTATCACCCAATTTCGACGAACTTTAGAAAATAATTAACTGTATAGTTCGCTTTCAAACTGGATGTAAATTTTATACTAAGTTTATTCAGGTAAAATCGGCCTCTAATAATATCACGAGTGGCAAAAGTAATTTCTTAGAGAAAAATAGAAACCATGCGCTATTTTTCTTGAAAGCGAAAAAGGAGGAGGGAAAAAAAAAAGGAAATCATCTGCTGAGAAGAGTGGTAGCGTTGACTTACTGAAAGTGGCCGTGGAGAAAGTAGGTGTGCCATCGACGCGGTTCTTGCTGCCGGAGACGATCGTCTTATCCGTACCCTCGCCGTAGATCATCACGTTCCACTTCGATTTATCCACCTCTACGTTTTCCACGTACGTGCCTGCTTTCACGAAGATAACAAACCGTTTGTCGCTCTTTTTTGGCACCTGAGCTACTGCCTCGCCGATCGTCGAATACTGCCCGCTACCGTCCTTCGCCACCACCACATCAGGCGTCGGGTTCTCATCTGCCTGGAGCAGCTTTCGATCTTTGGAAGACAACCACGTCGGTATTCGTTCAGCCGAAAGCAGCTTCCGATGCATCGGAACATCGAGCTTCTGTAGAACGGCAACGATCTTAGCCGCGATGGCGAGGCTGTTGCTCGTGAACTCCGTCGAGTTGCGGATCTCCCGCTGCATCTGGATCTGCAGCTCGGGCGAAAACTCGGCCAAGCCGTCCAAGCAGCTCTCCTGGTCGGTGGCTGCCGCGCTAATCCACGTCCGGATGTCGTCGACCTTGGCTTCGGAGAGCATCTTCGAGTCCTGTCCCGGCTGCATCGACGACAGCGAGTTGTTCAGCTGTTCGACGGCTTCGTCGAAAAGGCCTTTGCAATCTGCCAGAGCTTGTTTGAGGCCTGCATTCGTCGTGCCTGCTGCGAGACGGTGGGGCAGTGCAGAGATCCTGTTCAGCTCGTCGATGGCCACTCGCAGCGACAGCTTGAAGATTTCTTCGGGGTCGTCATTGCCGGAGCTGTCTTGTGCGGGGGCGAGGCTGGAGAGGCAGGCGTCTCGGTACTGGGTGACGTCGCAAACGGCTTTCAGGGCGGAGGACGTCGAGGAGGGATTGGACTTGGCCGTGCCGCCGCCTTTGTTCTTATTGGCGACGGACACCACGATGGCCACTATGATGATCGCGACCAAGATGGTTGAGGCGACGACGACGATGGTGATTCGTCTTAGGGCCCTCTTTCGATAGGCCTGCTCCTCGCCCTCATCCATCTTCCCGTAGCCTCTGAAAGAGTTGAGAGAATCCATGGATTTGGTCTTCCTCTCTTACTTTTTCTTGCCCGTCTCACTCGAGGAAGAGTGGAACTGCCTGGAGCTTTATATAACTTAATTGGAGAAGACTTAGCAAGTTTCAGTACTTTATTTTAGGGGTGCAAGTCGGTTCGGGTACCTCGGGTAGGGGTGGAACCTACCCTTACCCATTTTTTAAAAATGTCTACCCTACCCTATTTTAGACCGGGTCGGTC
>JAXCLR010000063.1:42982109-43003716 GCA_035584095.1 Annona squamosa | reverse complement strand
GCACCAGCATCTCCGCCTCCATCAGCAAGCGCATATTCTCCCTTAAGGAATCCAACGGCCAGGAGCAGAAGGTGACCAAGATCTACCTCCCCGGCCTGTAGACAGCCACTTTGCACGGACAGATCTAAGCCATTGTGCACGGACAGAAGAAGAGGAAAGGGTCGGAAGGACTGAAGCTGCACCGGCGAGAAGAATGGCCGCAAACAGAGGAGAGAAGACGATGCAGAGGAGAGAAGCCCGGAAGGACTGAAGGCTGAAGTTGCGCTGGCGAGAAGAATGACCACAAACAGAGGACTAGAGGAGAGAAGATGACGCAGAGGAGAGAAGACGGCGCAGAGGAGAGAACTAGAGAAGACGGCGCAAAGGTTACAGGGCTGTTCGTCTTCGTCGGGACGGGAATACGGGATCGGTAGGGGTGCAAGTCGGCGAGAACCAAGACGTCCAAGACCGCCAGAGAAGACAGCGCCGGCGAGAAGACGGCGCAAAGGTTACAGGGCAGATGTAGATCGTCTTCGTCGGAACGGGAATACGGGATCGGGGATTCAATTGGGGATTTAGGGCTGGCCGGCTGGGGGAGTTTTTTACATTTTATCATAAATAATATATATACTAATAGGAAATCCGGGTCGGTTCCGGGTACCCAGCACCGGAACCGACCCCTAACCGAATTTCAACGGGTATTTTACCCGTGGAACCGAACCGACCCGAATTCGAGTACCCAGACCGACTTGCACCCCTACTTTATTTCTCGACTAGCCCAAACTATTTTGGCAAGTGGAAAATGACAATTGCCAGTTCAGCGACTAGAAAATTATAGTGCATCGACCAAAAAATTATAAAACAGAACTAGAGCTCCTAATACTAATGTGATCTAGAAACCAAAGCATACAATTTTAGCGGCTATTATGATGGTATCTGATCATGATAGATACTAATTAATTTTATGAAATGACAAATTGTATTATTTTGATATGTACTTAATTTTCATAACAAGTTTTATTGTTTGTATTTAATTGTCGTCGTTCGTGTAACTATATTGATTCTTTTATACTATACATGAGTCTTGGATTGATATAACTTTAAGTGCATTAACTAAAGAGGAGTGATTTTGTTAGCTCGCACTAAGCTAATGTCTTTCTTAGCTTCAAAAAATTCATTTACAATATTTTTTTATTTTTTGTACACTTATTTATTTAAGTGTATTTAACACATAAACTAAGTTTTTCCCTTTTTTATATGGGGACACATTTATTTAGTTCACGTATTAGATTTTTGTATACGTGTTTTGTTAAATTTTAAAAATCAAAATTTTTATGAATTTTTGATTGGTATTTATACATTATGACAATTAATATTACAGTAAAATAAATTCTCAACCCGCACAATAAGGAGAAAATGTTCTTATAAACACCTCCACATTGAGAGAAAAATTACAGAACCATTCACATACAGTGGTGGGAATCAAAGCTGGTGTGTGGCAAGCAAGCAACCCGACATTACCACCAACGCAACTCCCGGGCGGCAAATTTGTACCAATTTGAGGGGTGAATGAGAGGGGTAAAATTTTTATTTTTAAATAAAACATACGAAAATATTTATTAAATATATGTTTTTTAAAAAAATATCTAAAATGCCATTGATTTTAGAAATAAAAATATCTAAAAATTTTCAAAACTGGTAAAACTTAATATACATGTTAAATACGCTTAAATTAACAACTATATATAAAATTTTTTTAAAAATAAAAAATGGGTTAACACCCTGGTGCCTGAGTGCATTGTGTTATGATCCGGATACATGTGTCTAGCTAGTAGGATTGTTATGTGTATGCATTTTAAAATTTTTTTATGAACATATGAGTCCAAGTGTATTCAATTTACATATCAAAATAAAATACACTAATTTTGAGTATGTATTTATATTTTTTGAATGTTAAAAATCAAGTTCTAAAATTTTTTGACTTTTTTATGCATATATATTTACAATCTTGCAATTTGTATTATATTTAAATTCTGAGGTATTTTTATAATTTTGTAAGGAAAACAATAAGCTTTGGGCAATTAAACTTTCAAAAAAGGAAGAAAACTAAAACTCCTACTGAACTGTTGACTTTTGAAATTATAGCATTCGATGTATAAGTCGACGGTACTTGAACTCATAACTCATATTTTCATTAAATTTTTTAGAAGTATATATAACGCGCCCGAGCCTTGTTCTTGTTACACTGGTCAGCAGCACTGTGACCCATATATATTCATACTCAAAGTAGGCTATTTGTTGACTGGGCCACATGTGATGCACGGCAGGTTATCTGTCGATGTCTGTTTTATTTTTTAATTTTTTATTTCATAAATGTATTTTCCTAAGGATATTTGATAAATATACCAATTTTTATTATTTTATATATTTATTTTTTTAAGAGTCGTCAATTTCACTGCCACTTAAGTCAATCATCACCCCTTAAAACTTTATTTTTAAAAATAAAAAATATATAAATATTGTAAAATAGTAAAACTTAGTATATGGGTTACACATATTTATAAAATAAAAAAATTCAAAATATAAAATGGTATGTGCATTACATGTAGTTGACGAGTCCGGTTCAATGCACCAGTTACATTGAAACTTTAATGCAACTAAGTACAAATTTTTTTATTTTTAAAATTTTATAAAACTATCAATTTAAGTATATTTAACTTGTATATTAAGTTTTACCATATTTTGATATGTATATATGCATTTTATTTTTAAAAGCAAGAATATTTTAATCATTTAAATTAAAGTCGGAACATGTATACACCCATGTTATTATTATATTACACATTTAAAAAATATTAAATTCAATTTATAGATTAAATACAACTATACTGACAATCTTATTTAAAAAATTTAAAAATAAAATTTGCATCCGGTTACACCATTGAAACATCCTTTGGGAGAAGCTGAAATTTTTGCGTTCGTTAGAGGGAAACGGACGCGGACTCCGGGGCATAACGTGCGACGATCGAGTCATCTCGAGATCTTCACCAAGTCGTCCTCAGTCAGTCAATTCCGGAAGTCCTAGTCCCAGCTTTTTAATTTTGGTTTTACAATTCCTTATTCTACAATATTGTGCGAATTGCTGAACTGGCACTAGGAAGACGAGATGAAAATTGGGGAATTCACAGCAAAGTAGCAAACAATATATGAATATTCCTTTCAGCCGGAGCGACAAAGAAATTTATATGACTCGATCGAGCTATAACGTGACCACGACGAATCTGGTCGCAACTGGCAACAGGCCACAAGCACTACATGAGAAAGGGGCAAACCGCCATCCGCAAGTGCGAGCCAACATCGGGGGAATCGGAATTTATAAAAGGGAGTCTATACACATTTCCAGAGTCTATCCGCTTGGGAGGCAGTAATCCATGGGCGAAATTTTTTACATTTCTCTTGCACATCTTATGCTATTATTTGTCGCCTTAATTATCAATACCCCATTTTCTCCGTTATTATCTATATATTTTAATCATGTTTTAGCACCTTAATTTATATAAAACTGCCTATGGCTGCAAGATGCGCTAAGTTGAGCCCGTATTCTAATAGCTTGGAAAAGGGAGTTTCCATGATTAAAGATGCGGGGCAGATGGACCAGCTTGTTGATTGGATGACAAGTGTTTGGATCCCAGAATAGCTGACCTTTTTCAACTCTCAGTTTAATTAATGGTTGTTTTGGACGCGGCATTGATGCTGGTCGAATGAATTGATTTGAAGACAATTGTCATTTGATTGAGCCGTCCAATTCAAGCCCCAGCTTAGACCAATTGTGCCTATCGAGTAAGTCGTTAAGGTCCTATTTGGGCAACCTTCACCTGACTTCGGTAGTATGCTCCGGGAGTATACACCTATTTTTTTAATTTTTAATTTTTTTTTACAATAGTATTAATCTATATGTATAAATTTTTACCATTTTTGGAGCATTTTAGATATTTATTTTTTATTCTTGAAAATCAGTCGTATTTTAGGTAATTTTAAATTACTAAAATGCCACTAATTTTTAAAAATCAGAAATAAATATCTAACAATCTCCAAATTTGGTAAAAATTAATACATACGTTAAATATATTTAGATTAACAAATTCATGAAAAAATTTTGAAAAAAAATAAAAAATAAGTATATGTGCCCGGGAGCATTGAGGCCCTGTGCTTCCGAGAGCATAGGATCAGCATCCACCTTCACCTACCAGTACTTCAATGCAAATTCAGCTTCCAACGTACCCTTTTTTTTTTTTTTTTTACCGTCGTTCTACTACTAAAAACACAGGTAAACAAGATGTAAGTTCTACACTAAAAAAAATAAATGTTTGTGTCATATAAAGGTGAATCTTTTGAGGGATATATGAAGGATGTGGATTACAGTATTGCATAGTAACAGTTTACAGTATTAGTTAGTATGCTGCCTCAGCGAGCATGCTACCAATTAATATAATAGTTAGCATGCTACTTTTGTGTGATAGCATTCATATAATCTTAATTCCAAGTAGACAAAATGCCAAGAAGCCATATGATAGTGACTGTAATTAGCAAGTGACATAGATGTCATTGCATAAGACTTTCTAGAGTAGGTTGATCATCGTGAAAGAGTCTAAAAGCAATAAAGGAGCCCCCTAACTTTAATTGACCATAACTTCTGACTCGGGATGCGAAAATATGAATGAGCATGTTTTTATACCAAAATCCATAATTTTCCCATGATTCAGGGCCGCTAAAGTTTTATGCGATTTTATTTAATACTTACAGTAAATCGTGCATTTTACTATTTTTAGTAAAATGTGAACAATATGAACGTATAACATTTGCGTACATAAGGGTGATTAACGTGTGGTTTTTTTTTTATTTATTTATAAATTCATAACTTCTTTTGTTGTTAGGCAAAATTTTTTGAATAATATTTCATAATTTTCCTCTAAATTTGTGTTTGAGTGTGTGTATAAGACTTGTTTATCGTTTTCGAGACATAGTTTTGTGTTTATTTTATTTTCATGTTTCCCCTGCTTCATCAACAATATACACAAATGAAATAACAGGACAGAAAATGAATGAAATAGTAAGAAACCTAATTAGTTCCAATATAACAAAAGAGTGAAGTTTGGGTATGTTTGATTACACCATTACAGATATAGGCAGAGTATCTGCAGGTTCAGTTGCATTGGCTACGAAACGAATCCACCATGGTAATGCCCAGTGGGTATCTGTATCCGCCACTAAGGGTCGAAGTCCAGTAGGCACTCGATAACATACTCTCATTAGCATGAAGAACCGCCGTGGTTTTATTTGTTGGGACAACTCTCCAGCATTTTCTGGCTGTGGCAAATTCCACACAACGCATCAGGCAATAATTCCCGGTTGATTTGTTATGACAAAGCCCACAACTCGCGGCATTGGGTTTGTTTTGGGTGGACGTCCACGAACGGCTCGTCTAATACCCAGTGATGACTTTTTTTGGGAGAAACAATTTGCTAGCTGACAGGGATTAAGGAATCACCATGCTCATCCTACTAATCTACTATGATGGACCTTATCCTTATGCCACGACAAGGAATGGCCGCTAATCATTGACAAGCAGACCGTCCCGGCGCAGCAAGGCCACCGAATAAATCTAACAAAAATCATTAGATTAATTCGCTTAGGGCTGAGGCACACAATTGCAGGTCTAGGTCCTTTGGCGAGTGGGCGCAATTCCACATCCAGGTGTTTCTTTATTATTTAATAGGAGCAATCATCTAAAACAAAATAAATATTTTGAAATATTGCTTAAAATTTTAAGAAAAATTCTACAATTTTCGAAATGTAAAATGATCATTTCAGAATGATCCAAAAACATTTTCAATTATTTTTTGCAAAATGGTTAATTTAGTTATGTTTAATCAGTAAACTAATTTTTATTAATTTTGGGGATTGATATGTATTTATTTTGTATTTTTAAATATGTGAGTATTTTAGTCATTTTTCAACAATTTAAAATAACTAAAATACCCATGTGTTTAAAAATCTAAAATAAATATATACACATCTTCAAAATTAATTTATTGATTAAACATAACTAGAATAAGAATTTTGTCAAAAGAATTTGAAAAGAACAAAAAAAAAATGTGTTTTTTCATACGGGTCTAAAATGACGAAATTTGCCCAAGTGCACTTTACGTAGATACGCTTATGCGGGCACGTAGATCCTCAATGACATCCACGGAGGGTTGAGCGGTCATGCGAGCCCACCTCAGAAAAAACCGAACCAATATTACCCAGGTTATTTCATATATATATATATATATTTCTACTATTTCTTTTACAATCTTACATGTACGTTCTCTCACATGTTTAATATATACTCTTATTAATATGTATTTTAAATGATACAAACATTAAACGTTGAAAACATTTATTTCGAGAAAATTATTTTAATAATCTAGGGTAACTAATAAATTAAATTTTTATTGTTTTAAATATTATTCATCCCGTCAAAAAATATTATTCATTAAAAAATCTAAATAAAAGTGTTGAGAATATATTAATTCACTTACTTCCGAAAAATTTATAAATTTAATGAATTTTTAAGTTTTGTTTACTAAAACTTAACGTAATTTAGCAAAAATTATTATTTTTAACAATAATAATTATTTATATAGTTTTGTGGATAATTTGCAAATATACCTATATAATTTAACTATAATTATAAATATACCCATGCAATTTCAAAAATGGCAAATAACTTTCATATAGTCTGATGCAAATTGCAAGCATACCTACGGCTCTCCTTTTTTGTAAGTGCATGTGAGCCATTGTTAGTGTTGTTTAAATCCTTTGTTACTGTTGTTTTAATCCTTTGTACTTTAACGAAAGTATCCCTCTTTTGAGTCATTCATTGCTTTTGGTTTTGATGCCTGTGTATCTATACACTTGTATATTAAATCCACACCTCCTTCATTAAGTAAATTTTGCTAGATTTGATGGGGAGGTAATAGATCCAGCAAACCCATTATCAAAACTAAGGATGTTAGCAGTGATTAGGTATAGGGAAAGATGTCGAATTCCTTAGATGCTGCGCCATGGCGATGGTCTCGCCATTAATGGCGGTTTTGCTGGGTCTCTATAGGTGGAGAAGAAGGTCGTGAGATTGATCATTGGTTGAATGAATTATCAATTTCACATGAATGAATTATAAATTTCATTATGAATTAAGTAAGAACAAAATTTCAAGCACTCCAAACACTAAGGATAACCAAAAACTACAATGAAAATTATAAATTCCATAGGAATGAATTATCAATTTCATTATGAATTTAGTAGGAATAAAATTCAAAGCAAAAAAACAAAAGAATGGAAAGAATCAAAATTGCGAAATTGAATTTTGATATTTTGTGCCATCCCAAACCAAAAATCTAACAAATTTCTCATGAAAACCAAAGTACCAACTCAATGTTCAAAATTATCACAAGACAATCATGTTAAAATTGAATTATAGTGGGAGGAGAAATTTGGTGATTTTGATGGCTAGCGAATATGAGATGAGAATCGTGGACTTGAGATGCTATGTTTTAGAGTTGTGATATTAGGCAGAGTTTGTCTTACACCATGGACAAGAATTAGCTTGGATAGAGGAGACAACATGTAACATGAGATGCTAGTAGAGGATTGGGAGGAAGAAAGAGATAGAGAAAGAATTGTAGCTATGCAATAAATGAGTAACCATTTCAAGATAGCTAGTAAATGCTTGTTTTCTTTTGGTTCGTCAACAATGACATCTTAGCCGAAAAATGGAGATTTCTTTGACCCAGTAAGTCAGGAGGTGGCGCACTGGATCATGGTCATTGAGGAATCAAACAACCTCATTGGAGAAAATAACTAGCTACAAAATCCTTATTAGTAGTTGTTGATGAGTTAGGAGTCTTGCAACAAGATATAAGTTGATTGGGGAAGATAGTGCATCATTTTGGTGAATTTTTTTCCAAGGTATTTTTGTTGCATTTGATGCATCATAAATTTGATTGATGACTTGGATTATGAATTGAATGGCTCCCATGATTGAATCTAAAAGACCACGGGTTGCCAACTCTTAGAAAGAAAAAGTCTTCGCTAGGAAAAGATTGGTTGTCTCTATAACTTCGTACTATTGATTAATTAGTTGGCTCTGATTATTTGATAGATGTCACCAGTAGTGTAGACCTATAAATCAGTGGCAGCTATGGTTGCTTCACACTGCTACTTATACATAAATGAAGGTGATAGAGCACTATTAGTGGAGCAACGTCTAATCTTGCATAAGCAGCTATGTTTTGCAACAGGATATTCTGGTCAATATGAAACTACCATGAATGATGTTAAGAGTTACTCACTTCCTCATGATGGAAAAGAAGAGTTTTGGGTATGCTTGCAATTTTTGTCAAACTATGTGAGAGCCATTTGACATTCTTGAAATTACATGAATATGTTGGCAATTATAGCTAAACTATGTGTATGTTTGCATATTATCCTAGTTTTATAAATAAAGTTATAATATACTTTAAATATATCATTCAATTTGTTTATTTTGATTTACGACACATTAATGATTTGTTATATTTAAAAATTAAACAAACAAAAAATTTAAAGTTCAATCTAGCTACAAACTTAAGATCTAACCTAAATTGTCCATCGACAATAAAACTTGAAACACATAGAAACCCAAGCTAAATCTAACCTAACTTTGTATATAGAATTAGGGTTAGGATTTGTGCTGACTAAAACTGGATATGTAGGGCCCAACCCATTTAAAAAATTAATATATGCTACTGCACGTGCATATTTTTGGTGCACATGCAGAGCACCAAATTTATTTAAGAGAGTGTAAGAGAGAGTACGAGCAGGCTCTCGAACAAAGCTCAACAAAAAAAGAAAAAACAGAAGAGAAAGAAAGAAGAAGAAGAAGAAAGAAAGAGGAGGATAAAAAGAAGAAGGAGAGGGAAGAGAGTAGAAGCCTTTCGTCGCCTTGCCCACACTGCCATCCACGCAGTCATCTTTGGGTCGCCGGAGGTAAGGAAAAAATAATTTTTTTGTTGGATTTTTCTAATTTTCGCCCAAATCATGTAATAAACAATGAGTTTTACTAAAATACCTTAGTTAAACATATATGAAAGTAAATTATACCAATTTAACTAGTATATTTGGTTATCTAGGGATTCAAGAGTTGAAAATGGATAAAATTCAGATTTTTAACCAAAAAAATAGTTGAAAAATCATAGGTTTTTAATAAATTCATGAGTAAGAGGATATTTAGAACCGAAATCATGAAAACGGAAGGCTAAAATCAAGGCAAGCGTGAAATCAAAAATTCAAGAGTAGTGTATCCAAATTTTCTTGTTTGAAATCATGATATAATAGTTGCAAATGCTATTAGGATGTATTAGTTATGAATTAATGTGCCCAATTTTAGGTAAAAAGGAGAAAATTTAGAATTTTTCATGACTCGTGGAAATTGAACAATCCAAAAAAATGTGGTTTAAACATGGGGCTTTTGGAGTAAGTGATTTAAACATTATTATGGATAAATTTTAAGATGTTTGGAGTGTTAAAAATATAAAAAAAAATTTATAGATGTGTTATACTAAGTTGTAGGTAAGGTACCAGTGTCAAAAATTTATGTGAAATTAGTGAGTAGCAAATTCACACGGTATAAGAATGATTGATAGATTTTAATATGTCTAATATATGTATCTTAAGTAGGCACTTAATGGATAGAAAAATATTAGCTTTCAAATCAATGCATTCGTAGACATTAAAATTAGAATGCAATACCTGGTGATTTAAGTCAATGTTTAGCCAAAATTGCTAATTTTGATAGGAAAAGGAAAAGAGAAAGCGCAGGCCTCAACATGAGACTTTAATATAAGCAAGCTTTTCAAATTCAATGATTTATTATGATAAAATTTCTATTTTATTACTTATTTTGAGAAAGGTTGTTACAACAAATGTTCATGTAATGCATTTCTATGTTTTCTTAGAAATATATGCAAATCAAGTTAATTTTATTAGATGTGCTAATTAAATTTTATACAAACATTAAAAAATCTTTGGGAATGACCATTACCCTATTTTCTTTTATTTATGTATTCATATTGTTAAGGCAATGTTTTTGAACTTGATTTTTGAAAGCGAACATTTTTTTTATGATTAGCCTAGTAAACTTCTGTTATGACATAAATACACTTGACCATTGGTGTGAATGTAATTCATGCATGGAAATGAATGTAAGGTTTTGCCGAGGTTGTCATTAGACAGGTTGTCCATCCTTGACGTTGCCTAGTCAGTGCGTTGGACATATGAGTGTAGGTGATCACTTGATAAGTGTCACCTGCCATAGAAGAAACTATGTCATTGAATGATGTATATTGTGGTTGCATTTCATCCTCACGCATATATGATGATCTATAAAAATTTTCATGTTCTTACCTGTTAACAACGCTTACTTACTACGTTCTTTGAACTCACCGATTTTATTAAACAGTTGCAGAGTATTCTGATTTCAAAAGCGATGGAGACTTCATTGGGTAGAAAGGCAGTGAAGTGAAGAGCCATATGAGGCTCTTGTGTATGTTTGAGTGTGATTTGTAATAAGAGAAACTTTAGAAGTGCTAGATTTTCTTTTGATTTTGAGATGTGTGTGTGATATATATATAATTCGTGTGTATGGTGTGAAAGATATTTGTAGTATTAATTTGTTTACATTGTATGAATTGTATAGATATATGTATGATGTAAGATGAAGAATATTAGAGAATGAGTGTTCTATGTGATTATAATGAATTTGTAAAGAAAATGAGGTGTTTGTGGTTATGATGAAGTGTTACATGTTATTTTTTGATGTAAAGAATTATATGGTGAATGCTTGTCTTTAGAAAATGTCCTAGTTACAGATTAAATGCTGCTGAAATTTTTATAGATATAGATATATATAATTTAAATAATTTTATTCTTGCTTGGTGTATAACTGTAATTTAAATTATGGACTTCACAACTTTTTAAAAGATACTTTGCCTGAAATCCTATGACAAACTTATGTATAAATATGTCATAGGTTGAGGCGCTACCGGCTACAACCTACCACCAAGGTATTGCTTCGATGTTAACTCATATTTCCTCCATCCTAATTGTCTTTTCCCTCCTATGGTGAAAGTATTTTCTCATTCTTTTAGTGATGAGGGTATTATTTAGTTCATCACTGATTTAAGGATTCTATATGTAATAATTTGTAATATTGTCAGCTCCCCCGCCCAAAATTGAGTCACGCTACGCTGGTTAGTCGGTACATTATGATTTCGACCAGGACCATCAGTGTAGAAGTTGCATGTATCGCACACAGTTGTTAGATATTGTCGATTCTTGAATGCGTGGGAATAAAAATAATTATATATTATTTAGAGAATGTGAGCCACATAAATTCCATAGAATTTGTGCATGCTTCATTACTTTCTGCGTTCTTTAGATGGAGAAATTTATCCAACCATGTTTAGAACCAAGATATTGTACAGAGTTGACGGCTTGGATTCGACAAAAAAGAACTCAAAATCTGCATCTGAATTCTGATGTGTACCGTAATCACAATGCATCCGAACCTACGTACTTAGTTTCCAAAGTCCACGTCGAGAATTCTCCATCCGACATGCAGCGCACTCTCCAGGGCCAACCGGACGTGGTTTAGCACGCAAAGGTTTATCCTACAATAATGCATCTCACGTCGGCCACGGGGATCAACGTAAGTAATAACCCTATTCCTCGCTTATAAAACCATAAGCAAGACAAAACCTTCCAATCCAACACGCTCGACAGTCTCGGGATCTCAGGGAAAAAAAAAAAAAAAAAAAGTCTCGGGAGTAGTCGGGAGTCGGGACGACTCATCAACGGCTGAGTAGAATTAAAATTTAAAGCATGTCCACCTCCTTCAAGGGCTACGGGAAAGTTGACGACGATGACCAGGCAAGCCTCGAATCTCGCCGGAAAACCAGAAAGCGGATCGCCCTCATATCCCTGTCGGCTATAGTCCTCGTCGGGGTCATCGTCGGCGCCGTCGTAGGCATCTCCTCCGCCCCAGACAACCAATCAAACTTCAGCGGAGACAAGGAGGCTCAATCCGTCTCTGCATCGATCAAGGCCATCTGCAAGATGACACGCTACCCGGACTCATGCTACTCGAGCCTAGAGGCGGTAGCGAACTCCACCCAACTCGACCCCGTCGAGCTCTATCGCCTCTCGCTGCGAGCCGCGAAGGAAGAAGTGCTGCAAGCTCTCGATCGCCTCTACACGCATACTAACAACGTCGCTGCAGCGGACGACGATGCGATAGACGATTGCAAGATGCTGGTGCAGCTTGCGGTGGACTACCTCAACGGATCGCTGTCGTCGGTAGATATTTCGACGGCGGATGCTGTTGGTAATCTCAAGACGTGGCTGAGCGCCGCCGGCACGTACCTCGACACGTGCGTGGACGGTCTTGAGAATGCGACGGGGAGCCTTCGAGCGCAGGTCGCCGACTCGCTGAAAAACTCTACTGAGTTCACGAGCAACAGCCTCGCTATAGTCACGGGAATCGTTAATGTTGTCTCTTCCCTCAAGCTGAGGCGACTGCTGGCCCAGCCGCATGGGGAAAACCCAGCTGCCTGGGTGTCCTGCGAAGATGGCAGGCGTCTGCAGCAATCCGACCCGAGAGCCAATGCGGACATTGTGGTGGCAAAAGACGGGTCTGGGAAATACAAGACGATCAAAGAGGCCCTCGCGGTGGTGTCAGATAGGAACCAAAAACGGACTTTGATCTACGTGAAGAAAGGGGTGTATTATGAGAACGTGAGGGTGGAGAAATCGAAGTGGAACGTCATGATGGTGGGGGATGGGATGGACAGAACGGTCGTCTCCGCCAGCAAGAATTTCGTCGACGGAACGCCGACGTTCTCCTCCGCAACATTTGGTAATGTCCTCGGACTGCTGTTCTCTCTCAGCACTCTTCCGTTCACATACATATGGTGATGGAGCTTATTCTGACATGTTTCTGCACTGCGCAGCTGCGTTTGGCAAGGGTTTCATTGCCCAGGACATGGCCTTCCGCAACACTGCCGGGCCGGCCAAGCACCAAGCGGTTGCTCTGCTGTCGGCCTCCGATCAGTCCATCTTCTACCGATGCCGGTTCGATGCGTTTCAGGACACGCTCTACGCGCACTCACTGCGGCAGTTCTACCGTGACTGCGAAATTATCGGCACGGTCGACTTCATCTTCGGGAATTCTGCCGCAGTCCTCCAGAACTGCAGCATCCGGCCCAGGCTCCCAATGCGGGGTCAGCGGAACACGATCACGGCCCAAGGGAAGACGGACCCAAATCAGAACACGGGGATTTCCATACAGAACTGCTCCATTGCTGCCCTCGGGAACCTCACGTCCGTCCAGACATACCTCGGCCGGCCATGGAAGGCGTATTCTACGACGGTTTTCATGCAGTCATGGATGGACAGCGAGATCGAGCCTGCTGGATGGTTGCCGTGGATCGGAGATTCCGCACCCGACACGATATTCTACTCGGAGTACCAGAACTACGGGCCTGGCTCATCGACCAAGAGGAGGGTGAAATGGAAAGGATTGAGGTCAATGAATCCCAAGGGAGCCAGCAAATTCTCGGTCAAGTCTTTCATTGGCGGGGAGAAGTGGATTTCCAAAGCAGGTTTTAGTTATAAGTAAGTCTGATACCTGAGACTGAGATTAATAATGCTGAAATCAGGGCAGAAAGCCCCAAAAATGACACCTATATGAGGCGATTTCAATTTGTTTTGGGATTTCTTGTTTGGTTTGGGATTGATTTACATATAACACACGATTAATTATTTTAGATTACGGGTGTGTCTGGTTGGAGGTAAAATTTTTGATGAAAAGTTTTTAGAGTAGAAGTTGTCAAATTAATAAAAAGTGATGTGATGTAATAGAGTAATGATGAAGAGTAGAGAGAATAAAGTTAAAATAGATAGGTTAGTTGTATGGGTAGTTGTGTAGAAAAGATTGAAAAGTAGGGTAATTTTGTAGAAAAATGTGAAAAAATAATTTAAAAAGTAGAGTAATTATGGAGATTGAAAAGTTTTAGATTGAAAAGTTTTAGTTGACACTTTTTTATGCTAAACAAACACACCCATAGGGGACTCTTTTGCAGCGAAATTTTTTAATTAAAATGTCGTTAATGGTGAGCGTAACGAATGTTAAATAGTGACTCTTTTGCAGCGAAATTTTTTAATTAAAATCTATTTAATTAAATAAAGCTAAAAATTATTTACAACCAAATGTAATCAAAGCTTTACTATTATTTGTAGCCAATTTTTAATAGCTACATTAAATGTTACTATTAGTTACATTTAAAGTAAAAAAATTACTGCATTTAACTGGATACCACTGCTCAAAAATAACTAAGCTGAATAATTAAGTATAGCCAAAATATATCTAATAGTATCAAATATATATTTTATGATGCACAAAATGAAATTTATTATCATGAAAGTAGATGTGGCCAGAATCTTACAATCATAAAGGAAGTGTGTAGAAGGAGAGAGGAGGGATCGTCCAGGAAGTGAGCAAGAGTGAATTTTTTTAGGATGAGATGCGCTTGGACGTGCGCAATCTCTTTAACTGTGAGGATCGATTAGGAAATCCATAGTTGGGAAAGCAACAGCAGGACCTCATACTTGAAGAATATACCCATGTGGCTTTTTTTTTTTTTTTTTCCCCTAAAATATTTGGAGAAAGTCGATCGAGCTTGCGTTAGACAGGAGGCGCGGGTTCATAAGCTGATGAACTTGTCTTTTTAATGCGTTGTAACCTTCACCTCCTTGGCAGAAGCCTGTCCAGACTCCAGACGTGAGGATATGGGATAGAGAATTCGAGCAAGCAGTTGGACTCGGACATGACTGTTTATGGCATCAGGGAGAATTAATTGAAGTTTAAAAAAACAAAAAAGGTATTTTTTAGACGAACGGGGTCTGATAAGATCTAAAATTAGACAACCGAACAAATTGAAACCCGACCTTCCCTGCCAAAACAGTGGTTGGACAACTCGCTCTAACATTTTACCATTAAAAACAAAAAGGCAATAATCGCAGGTTTTATCTATAGCTTCAGTATACAAGTAGATTTTGTCGCTTTTACTGTCACACACATCAGTTAACCAAACGCAATGGGATCAAATCATTTTGATGTCTTTACTCCTCACTCCTTCCAATTTCAACCGCTTATTTTCTTTTCCTAGAATTCTTCTCTTTTGAAATTTCTCCTATTGATGATCAGTTACTCAAATTATATGAACCCCCTCATGTGAAACAAACTGAGCTGCACGGGAGTACCCGTAGATCTAACCCAGTTGGCACCATCAATGAAATTCTCCACCGTGTACCTCATTGCCTCCTCCACGGTGAGATCCTTACGCCCACGCCACTTGACTCGCTTGGAAGTGTCGGCGCCGTCGCCCGTGTTGTTGTACTCGCCGTAATACAACGTTGTGAGGGCGAAGTCGCCCTCCCACGGCAACCAGCCGTCGGGATGGACGAGGGCGCTGATGTTGGACTCCATGATGATGGTGCGCGAGTACTGCTTCCACGGCCTGCCCAGGTAGTTCCTCACCGTGATGTTCTTCCCATCGCCGTTGAGCGTCTTGTCGGCGACGAACCGGCAGTTCTGGATGACGATGCCGGTGTTCTCGTGGCGGTCCACCCGCCCCTGAGCCGTGACGATGTTTTGCTGGTTCTCCAGCGGCCGCCGGAGCACGAGCTTACAGTTCTGGAAGACCACGGCTGCGTCGCCAAAGATGAAGTCGATGGTGCCGGCGATGATGCAGTTGCGGTAGAACTGGCGGTGGGTTTGGGTGTAGAGGGTATCTTGGTACCCCTCAACCCGGCAGTTGTAGAAGACGGAGCGGTCGGATTGCACCCGAAGGGCGACCGCCTGGTGTTTGGCTGCACCCGCTGTGTTTCTGAAGCCTATGCCTCTAGCAAAAAAGCCTTCTCCAATGGCCGCTGCAAGAAAACATTTTCTTGAAGCCCAAAACAGACTAGACAGTGTAAACCGAGGGTGGTAACTTGGGTAAATGAAATTCAGTTTTCCCTTACCTTAACACTCATTCTATATGACAAAAAAAACACTCATTTAAAATTAAAATATAATGATAATATTCGTCTTATTTATAAAACTTAATCTTAATTCTGTTTATCTAAATCAAATTCATATATAAATTCAAATTGACACATTTTTTAATTTAAGTTAAGAGTCATAAATTTAAATTTTCACTTGAATATAAATAAATAAGTAATGTAAATAAAAATAATAATGCATAATCCAATTAAATTTTGGGAAAGTAGTGTCCAGCACTTGGCACAAAGGTAACAGGTGCGCGAGTTCTTCGTAGTAATATCTCTTGCATCATTTTAAAGTAACATCTATAAAAGAAATTCACATAAAAATTTTATAATAAAAATATATGGGAAACAACGCTAAAAAATATAGAAAATTAAGTTTTATAAAATATTTTAATATTTTAATACATATAATGAAAATATTTTGAACCTAGATTTTGATATGATATGATATAAATATAAATTTCTAGCTATTTTATGATGTTAATAAAATAATACAAATTTTGATGAGAAAAGAATATAAGAAATTAAAATTTTTTATTTTCTTTTTCAATATTACAACATATTTGTTTTATATAACTATTTTTTGAAGCATATATAACTAATTTTTAGTTGCACATAATCTTTATTTAATTACATTGGATATACTTTTATGATAATTGATAATTTATCTACAAGATGAAAAAATACTTAATTGTAAAATTATTTTTTGCATCGAATGCAACTAACATGAATTCTTGATATATCTCTTAAACTTTGACTAAAAAACCTGTAGAGGCCGAACTACAGCCAAGAATCGGTAAATTTAACTAACCAACAGTAGACGTGTGGTATGTTCTGACTCCGTCGACGAAATTTTTGCTACCGGTTATGATGGTCTTCCTAGCTCCGTCACCATACATGGTCACGTTCGCCATATCCTTTGTGATGTTCACCTTCTCCTCGTATATTCCCTCCTTGATGTAAATAACGTACCTTCATCACAATATCCCAGAGAACATAGCATCGATATGAATAATTAGTTCTATTCACGAATATGCTAATTAATTAATTAATTAATTAGTAGTCTTTTGTTCAACAATCGAGTCTGTATTGAATGCAATTGAAGGCTAGAATGCGTCCAAAAGGTCTGCATTCGATGGAAGGGTTAAATGCGTCTGAAAGTTTTAAACTCATTTTAAGGAAAGTAAAAAACCACAACTCAACAATTCTTTATATGGACCCCTAGAACTGCTTTAAGGAGCATTCTTGGATCTCTAACATTCTTGGATCTCTATCACGGGCAAAGGAGGGGAACTTGGAGATGTTCCTGGTTCTATGCTGGCGCATCTGCTACCTCAGAATCAAGATGAGAGAAACGGGGATCCCAGCTGACCTGTCTAATCTAGGCGGATGGTGTGAAGATTTCTGGGGTAGATACAAGGCTGTTAATAAGATGGGTGGGCCGAGACTGATGGAGAGAGAGATGAAAACAAGATGGAAGAGGCTCCCAACAGGTTTTCTCAAAACCAATGTGGAAGGTGGGTACTTCCCAAAAGAAGATTGCATGGGGTTTGGGCCTGTCCTACGGGTCTCAGAGGGCAGATTTGTGGCAGCAAAATGCTAGCGCAGAACAGGAAAAGCTGATATCCTGAAGATGGAAGCAATGGCCGTTATATTTGGGGTCAAATGGCAGAGGAGATGCAAGTGAAGAATTTGGAGACTGAGACAGATTCTCTGGTGAGGGGTGCCCCATTTTGTCACCGGGGGTATCCTTTTGACAAAATCCAGAACAGGGCAACCATCTTCAATTCTCTCAGACTCTCCCACACACTAAAGGACCGGCAACTGGTGGGCTCATATAATGGCCAAAACAGCAGCTAGATATTCAGATTTTTCTAAATTGTGGTGGGAAAATCCTCCCGGCTGTATTGTAAACCAGCTTTTTGTAGACTTTGCGATTGCAGATCTGATGTAAATACAACTTTAATTCATAAAAAAAAATTCTTTACTCATCATAGCTAGCTAGAATTTTCTTTTGTATTAGTTAGCTCAGATTTGGATTTAAATTAAGTAAATCTTTTCTTGCATCAATCTTATAACGTATACAATTATCATGCTAATTTTAATGGAATATATTCTTCTATTGTGTATTAATGATCGCATGAATGGAAAATCAGTGACGTAAGTCAGATAATGAAACAAAGACGGAAAAGAGTATAGAACAAGAATAAAATGTGATGACAAAAAATTAGTAAGTACAATAAATGGTGAAAATAGAAGTAATCATTAAAAATTCCGAACAATAATCCAATAAATAAATAAGCAAAGAATAATTAGTGTGATTATAATTGGTTAAAAATTCGAATTGGTTGTAATATTTGTTAATACGTATTTATTTATAATTTCAGAATTAGTTCGATTTAAAATCATTTGTGAATAAATGTATACATACGAATGATCTATATATATATTTTTTCTGATAGAATGGCCTATATGCTTTGTTTGATTTGGTGGGCGAAATTTGCATCGTTTTTCCCTGGACTTACACAACGAAAGATGAAGCGTTCACCTTCCGATGTACTTCTTCGGCATGGCTTTGAGGGCCGCATCGATTGTGCTGAAATTCCCGCTCCCGTCCTTGGCTACAGTGACGTTGGGCGCTGTTGGCTTGGCGACCAGAAACCTCCGTTCTTCTTCCGACATCCACCCCGGCAACCGGTCCGCTGCGATATGGTCATCGGCGGAAGTTTCCTTGGCCTCGAGCAGGCGACGTCGGAAGCCCTGGACGTCGAGCATGGTGAGTATGGAGGAGGCCTTCTGGATGATGGCGAGCGCATTGCTCGTCAGCTCCCTCCCCCCTTTCATCACCTTGTCCACCTTCTCCTTCGCCTCCCCGTCCGGAAATCCGTCCACGCATGTCTGCTGGTACGACATCACCGCGCTCAACCACGTCCTGATGTCGTGCGACTTCTCCGGCAGGTTCTCGATGTCCGTCGTATCCACATAGCTCAGAGTCTTCACCAGGTCGTTCTTGGCGTGCCAGAACAGCTCCGCGCAGTCCTGCATCGCCGCGTTCACCTCCGGGTCCTCCGACTTGAACCTGGTCGAGTTGCTGAAGGCCTTCACGACCTCCTCAATCACCACCATGATCGCCGCCTTGATGATGTTCTTCGGATCCGAGCCGTCGTGGTTCTTCAGCGCCTGCTTCAGACTCGACTCGCAGTGCTGCTTGTAGTCCGTCGACTGGCACATCACCGTCACTGCCTTGTTGGACGTGGATATCTTCTTGGGGGCTGGCTCGCTTTGGTCGACGACGGCGAAGGTGCCGGCGGCAATGAAAACGAGCAAGAGGACAGTTAGGCCCACGCCGATGAGGATCTTGATTTTCCGCTGCTGGGCTTCGCCCCGCCGGCCGTCGCCGATTTCCTGATAGGCCATGTTTGTCCCTCTGCCTTTGGTCGAAGAGGAAGGCAGAGAGAGAGGGAGACACCGAGGAAGCCTAAGTTTTCCCTTCCCTTTCCTTTTCTGTTTCCTTATTAGGGGAGGGCGGGGAGTGCCTCGCTCTCTTCAAATTTACAAAGTTTGTTAGGCCTTCAGGCAATGGGTGATCCACGATAATAACCGCTGCCTCCCTTTCCTGCTATTTCTTTGGCTCGCTTTTCCAGCCTTACGAAATTACTCTCCTCCATCCCATTCAACTGCAACCCTTTTATTACACGTGCCACCTTTTGAATTTCTTTCTCTACACTTCTCATTGGATTGCCAAAAGAGTAATTATGTTTCTATTAAAAAAAATCATGGAGTTTTCTAACATCAACTATTTGTAAAGGAAAACTTTCATTTACTCCCAAAATATTTACCCCAAATTCTTAATAAAGGAGCGATCTAATGACCGCCGTGGAACCCTATAGATATTTTTTGATTGTTTTATAAATGTGCCGAGCAAAGTGTATTTAACATCTAAAATAATTTTGATAGTTTTTAGATACTTTTAAATATTTTTAATTTTAAACACAATGACATTTTTTATAATTTCTAACTTAGAAAATTATGAAAAATAATTGTGTTTAAAAATCAAAATACTTAAAAGCATTTAAAAATAATAAACCTTAATTTGTAGATTAAATACACATAACTCTATATGTTTATGAAAAAATTTTAAAAAAAATAAAAAAGAGGTTTCACTGCTGGATGCAAGGGATTAGGTCTCTTCTTAATATACTCATAATATTTCATAAATTTTTTCTTATACCTATGACATTTCATATCAACTTTCGATTATACTTATGTTATTAAAACATTTGTTATCTACCCATTGAAAAACAATTTATCTCTTTAAAATTTTTTAATTAAAATGATTCGGTCTTAATATGACATATATATCATTTAATACTACAAATTAACAATTCATCGTCAATAATTAAATCATGTTAAGGTTGAATCATTTCAAGTAAAAAATTTTTTATGAACAAAATCATCATTTCAATAGGGTTTGAAAATATAAGTATAATAATAATTTAAGATGGAATATTATGAGTACAAGAGGAATATGTTAAATATTGTTAGATATGTTAGAAATTTGGAGTAAATATTGTGGGTACAAGAAAGATTAACCCTTTTGTAAAAAAGAACAATTAATTTGTCGTTGGGCCTATGGGCTGCTCGTGGGCCTGGAGCTCATTAAGAACGATGATATTTGTCATGCATTGCGTTGCTAATTACAACTTTTGGCTAATACTTCACTTCAATCTTTGCATTTTAAAAATATACAAAAATATAAATGAAAGTAATTAAATAAGATATAAAATTATTGAAAATTATTGAAAACTTAATTAATGATTACCAAGAAGGCGTAGCAAAATCCACACAGCTAACCCACCTTGATGAAAAATACGTTATTACAATGATAAGAGGCTTTGCTAGAAAATGATGTTTATGTGTGCTTTCCACGTATTTGTCGCTGGTTTTTAAAGGCTTATGATCTAATGCAACCAGGTGCACCTCTTTTCTTTTTTAAAAATTTAAACCATTATTATTTTGATGTATGGATATTACTTTCGAATATTAAAAATCAGTTTAAGTGGAAATGTACAGCCATTAAAATTGAGAAAAGAATACATGCCATATAAGAATCTTCAATAAAGTGACTTTTATAATCATAAATATTTACACATCTACGAATTCTATAAATTGTTTGCATTAAAAATTCAAGGGGTGCATGGACAAAGAGGGTTGCAATAAATCATGTCCCGGTTTTCAATACCGAATTGAGGATGTGTTTGGTAATGAATAAAACTTTTGATGAAAAATTTTAAAAAGTAAAAGTTGTCAAATGATGTGATATGATAGGGGTAATGATGAAGTGGTAAAGATGATAAAGCTAAAATAGATAGGTTAGTTGTGTGAATAGTTGTGTAGAAATGATTGAAAAGTAGGGTAGTTGTATAGGAAAATGTGA
>JAXCLR010000063.1:42971745-42982009 GCA_035584095.1 Annona squamosa | reverse complement strand
GTTGTGTAGAAATGATTGAAAAGTAGGGTAGTTGTATAGGAAAATGTGAAAAAATGATTAAAAAATATGATAATTATGAAGAGTGAGAAGTTTTAGATTGAAAAGTTTTAAGTTGACGTTTTTTATGGATTGCCAAACGCACCCTAAGTTTCAAAAGAACCGCTTGCCTTCCTCGAGGGAAAAGAGAGAGAGAGAGAGAGACCCGGTTTCCTCCGGCGGAAAGCGAGTTGGTGCTGTATTGGGCTTAGAGCTGCCGCCTTCAGGCCCAACTCACTTGGATCCGGCCATTGGTATTCAAAGGACAATCAGGGTGATTTCCGTCTCTCATGTTCTTCCACAAGCATTTGTGGCCGCCTTTTATCCGTTCTGGTGGCAGTTATCACTATAACTACAAATTCTTACCGCTGTTTAATTAGCCCAACTGATCGGAATTAAAGACATCGTTGCATTTCATAAAATATATATATATATATATATCGTTGCAGATCCGTCAAATCACATGACAGCGTAAACGAAAATATGTATAATAATAATAAAATTAACCAAAGTGCGCCCCGAAACATTCGGTATCGCTAGTAAAACAAATGAAAATCCGCCCCTACTACTTCTGATGGGAAATTATCTACACTTGCAAGAAATATAACTTTGCTAAGGTCTAGATCCCATCATCATATGGGAATGATGTGTAGCCCAGCCACTCATCAGCATTAATGAAATCGGAGGCTGTGAAGTTTAGGGCATCTTCGTATTCCATCACGTGATATCCAGGCCAGTCGACTCGGTTATCGGTCACCGAGCCTGGCCCATCGTTGTTATACTCTCCGTAGTAAAGGGTATCGAGACCTTGATCGCCGGACCACTCGACCCACCCCGCGGGATCTATGAATTTCTCAATGTAGGACTCGATGTAGACCGTTCTTGCATATATTCTCCAAGGGCGCCCAAGATAGCTCTTGGTGCTGGTGGACGACAGATCCTCCGCCGGCAGGATTGAGCAATTTTGGATCGAGATCCCCGTGTTCTCGAACTCGTCGTCCCTCGATTGGGCAGTGATCGCATTGAATTGGCCTGGCAGCGGCTTCTTGGCAACGATGTTGCAACCTTGGAGGATGACAGCAGCGTTTCCGAAGATGAAATCAATGGTTCCGAAAATATCACATTCTCGGTAGAATTGACGGAAGGAGTGAACATACAACGTGTCTTGGTAGCCATCCACTCTACAGCGGTAGACAGCGACCAGGTCGGCGTTGACGCGGAGAGCCACGGCCTGGTGCTTGTCTGGGCCCGCCGTGTTCTCAAATGCTATGTCACGAGCCAAGAATCCATCCCCAGACACAGCTGCAAGTCCATAAACAAAAGCAACGATTTGGATTTCGTTCATTTTGTTAAGAAAGAGCGGGCTCGTAGAAGGGAAAAAAGCACGAACCTACAGTTGCGGATCTGAAAGTAGTCCAACCATCCACAACGCTTCTGTTCCCTCGGATGACCGTAACATTGCTTCCCTCTCCCAGCAGCACGATATTCGTTTTGTAGCTCGGAATCTCAACGTTCTCTTCATACACCCCCTCCTTCACTAATATCACTGTCCTCTCCATGCTTCTGTTAGGCGCAAAGCTAATTGCGTCGCTAATCGTAGAAAAGTTCCCCGTCCCGTCGTTAGCCACTGTTAGTATTGATGCCGGATCATATTCATTGTCCTCTCCCTCCAAAAACCTACGGACCTTGGGCTCCATCCACTTCGGAAAGCCAAAAAGCCTCCGCCTGCGGCCGTTGCCTCCTGCCGTCGGCTTCGAACCCCCCGCGAGGATCGACAGTGAGTTGCTCACTTGCTTGTATGCTTCTATAGTGGAACTGACTAGCGTCGGCTGGAATGGGCCGGAGGCGGTGCCGAGGCCTTCGAGGCATGTGTTCTTGTTGGTCAGCGCGGCGCTGAGATGGGTCGCCGCGGCCGAGTTCTTGTTGGAGCGGATCAGGGAAACGGATCGGGTCAATGAGGATTGGGTGATTTGGTGGAGCTCTCGGCAGTCTTGGAGGGTTCCTGTCTCCTTCTCCGCCACGCCGGCTGAGGCCCGGGCGTCTTGGAAGAGATCTGAGAGCTTGGTAGCTTCGGACAGTGCGGATTGGAGGGTCTGGAGGAGGAACGTGAGGATGTTCGGGCTGATGTTGATCGAAATAGACAGCTTTAAAGAATCGAAGCAGGTGTTTGGGTATGGTGTGTTTTGGCACACAGATTTTATAGATGTGAGATGCGCATTCAGCAGAGAAGAAGAGGATGGGGTGGAAGAGCTTGCTCCAATGGAGGAAAGAGAAGTAAGAAACACTATTGCCTTGAGAAGGCAAGAGGCTGCCGCCATGATAGCTAACCTTGATTTTGCAGGTAATGGGGAGCGGGGGGGAAGATGTTGGGAAAAGCATCACGAGCAGAGGGTGTATAAATAGTTAAAATTAATTTGAATCCTTTGAGGGTGGATGTGCAGGAAGATGGTCGAATTAAGCTAATCGCCAACACATTTTCCCGCATCGTACTCTGGCCTCAGCATGCTGACTTGTTTTGAGTAGTCTAAACTCTAAATTCCAAACCGCTCATGTGCTACGGAACATGGGGGATGATCTTACGTGATGGGATAAAACATGGGCAAATTCTAACGTATACCTATTGATTTTTTCCTAATTCTACTTATATTCATTTTTTTTAAAACTTATATTTGTTAATTTTCAAAAAACTTTAAAAATACTCATATATTTAAACCAAAATTTTATTTTTGCAAATGCCTTTTTATGAAATGACGAATATATCTCAACCTTTATTATAATTTTGAGTTCGAAATTCACATTTAAATGAATTCTTAGTATTTTTATAACTATAGTATTATACTTTTTAGATTCATATATCATTTGAATGTGATTTTCATTTATAAATTCATTATTATACTTTGCGCATTTTCATTATTTCAAATAAGGGCATAGGTATAAATAAAAATTTGAACAAAATGCAGGAGTATATTTAGATTTTTTTTAAAAATTTGTGCATATAAATGAACTTAAGGGTAAAATTCATAACTATACGTGAAATTCTCTTGAAATATCAACAATTTTGGAAGACATTAACCATGATTTGAGGATGTTCAATAATGAAACTTGCATTTCAAGTGTAAACTTGTTAAGTGTGTTTTTGTTTAGAGAAGCATGGAGGAGAAGGAAATAAACATAGAATGAATAAGGAAGAGACAAAGTGGAATAAAGAAAAACTGAGTAGTTGTATGAAAATATATAAAAAATGAATGAAAAATATAAGAAATAATTGAAATATGGAAGTAAAAATGACAAAAGACAGTTGGATATTGACTTTTGCATCATTTTCTCTTTTTCTTCTCTAAACAAACACGCCCTAGAAAGATATCCCATCGTTCAAAAAATATACTTTGCCTTTTAAAACCTTTTTGGAAAATAAGATTCATAAGTTGCCTACTCAAAAGTTAAATATTACAATTTATATCTTAAACTTAATAGGCCTCCAAAGATTTAGCATATACGTTGCAAAATAATCCTCAATGCTATTGAGCTTATGGAATTCAACGAAGTTTTGGGAAGGAAAAAATTTTAAATCGAGAAGTTTTAAATAGATAAGTTATATGAAATGCGGAACACAGACAGATTATTCTTCAAAGAACCAAACTATAAAATCTAATTTGTAATGAAACAGATTTGCTAGACTCAGGCCCCACGCTTGAGGCTTAAAAGTACTTATTAAATAAATAGTGTATGCAGAATATTTAAAAATAACTTTAGAAAGTGCTGACTGAAGCTGCCTCTCCGAAAGAGCACCGCACTAGGGGCCCCGCCAAAAGAAGCCGAAGTCTATTTTGCAAATTGCAACTACGCCAGAAATTGTTACAAACTGTTGTTGTCCCAAGAAAATGATAGACGGCAACGAGTCTCCAAAGAGTCACCTTTTGGTGGCAGTGGCACGAGTATTCTAATGGTCAAATGTTTTAGTACGCATTTTGCGCCCCCCAAGAAGGGTCCGTGATTTTCATTATGATATATTTCTAAATTTTACTTTTTCAGTCCAACCTCATTACTTCAAAATCTGTGTATTCCCTATTTTATTAACATAATTCTTATTGGATTCCGTTTAAATCTTATAAGGGAAGTTTCATTTTTATATACTTTCGTGACAATCTTAATCTTTCGTGTATTTTTTTTTTTTTTTTTTATCACTGCACTCCGGTCCCTAATAGGTTTTAACCTGGCTAACTCTGTGACTGCTAATAACATCTTCTGTAACCTTGATTTTCTCTCACATATCATTTTGTCCAGATCCAACCCAACGTGAAAGGACGTGGATGACCTTTCGAAGTTCCATGCACTTGGTAATTGGTCCAAAATGGCGGAAGTCGGTTTGGATGCACGCTTCTAGGCTCTAGCTTGATGTAACCACCCGGAATTCTTTACAACCTGCGCTAACAAAGGACATGCAGTATTTTTTATTTCTTAAGAAAAAGTTAAAAGTATAATTTGAATATTGTTCCAAAAACAAAATTGTAATTTGAATATGGTAGCAGCTTTTCACTTGTGGCCAATATGTGCCCCAGCCCCACATGCACACCACGGATTCATGCAACTTGGAAGCAGGACTTCTCCCAATACATCCAAAGTCCAAACCGCTGAATAATCAATCCATTGAAATTGTGAATCATTAAATGGCAGTGATCGGTCCAAGGGAATCAGTTGGGTTTTTCTTTGCAAAATGTACGTATTAAATATTTGTATAATGCCAAACGAGCGCCGCTCGTTTGGTTGCCGGGTGCGGAACGAAGCTTTCGTTCCCATCCGGCGCGTGTTCGAATTCCAAGTGGAGATTTCGAACTAAAATTTCTATGGAGGCTGGTGTGTGGTCCTCTTTGTTTGGTTGGGAGCTGGTGGTCTCCCTCATTGATATTTGGGAGCTTGTTGTCTCTCTTTGGAAACATTGTTGGAATTGTCTCAAAACTTTAAATGTATTATGAGTTGAGATATATTGTAAATATACTCTATCAAAAAAAATATATATTTGTATAATAGACTTCCCAACTTCTTATATTGTTGTAAATCGAACTCTGCCATCGTTAAAATAAAGTTCGCAAAATGCCGTTAGAATTTTTTTTTTCCCACCCAAACGCTACTATTTTGGCTATCGAAAATTTTACATTCTCTCCATCCAAGATCTTTCTATTACAACTCTGATCCTTTTTATTGTCTTTAAAAAGTTTAATTTAAATGCCAACCGGACAATGCCTTACGTGGCTACCTTGCAGTGTATTTGGGTTCAAAAGGTGGGGGGCGTTATGTCCCTATATTATATTATATGGGAGCTTTGTCTTCTGAATTGTTAGGTAAGAACTTGGGTGTCTTTTAAGTTGATAGGTAAGAGTACGTTGTCTCTACATTGAAAGTATATTTCTAAACCTAATATAACTTATTAGATAGGGAGTTATAAGGGAAAAATTAAAACAACCTTGAAAAGGCAATTCCAAATCGAAGGCCCTTTTTTTGGTGAATAACTAAAATCAAAAGACAATGTTTAGAAATGTCTGTGGGAGTATGCATAAAAGGTTTTTATTTTTATAATAAAAAGTCATGAACTTCCTCGTGAGGTCTACCTCGCTGTAAGGTTTATTTTGTAAATTTTCAAAACATAAATGAGAAAATGCAACCATACAGAATTTAATCAGTTCCTTAAAATTTTCATGGAACTGGATTTAGGATGTCATGAATCACGAATTAATCAAATTCGAAATTGATCATCGCATCGTTGAAAACTGTTTACTGTTAATCCGTGAAACTGAATCAACTAGAGGTTACATGTCGAAAACACTTTAAACTAAAAATGTTTATTTTGAGTGGTTTAATTTTATAAAAAATTATATTCAATAATTAAAGAATATATTAAGGTGTCATGTTACGTCCTAGTTAAGGTAAACTATGATAAAAATGAGGCCACGTTAATGACGAAATTAAAATTCATATTACTATATTTTTTAAAATTATTTTTATCACATAATAAAAAATCATTTTAATCCAAGTCTAGAATGGGCTATACCTACTTTTTTATATGTGTTTTTATGCAACAAGACATAACTGACATTACAATAAATAACTGACATTACAATAAAATACACATATAATCCTCACAATATAGAGAAATTTTTTTACAAACATCCATCACTAGGAGGAATTTAAAACCCCCCACAACAGGAGAACTAGCGTTTTGAATTGTAGCATCCTATAGTTGCATCACCTATGGTCACTACGACACCAAGGCGTCATGGCATGCTATACCTTCTTTAAAATTCAAATAATCATGTGTAAAATATGAAAAAAGCTAAGTCCATTAACATATGACATTAGAATAATAATGCTTTATAGAGTTAATAGTCTACTTAGAAATAATGTTTTAGACATTTTGAATATTAAAAATTAATTAAGATACTGGAATATAAGTCAAATAATTTTATTATATTGATTTTCTACCATTTTAAGATAAAGCTTAGAAACATGTGGTTAAGATGAAATTTAGTTTTCGTATTAAATAAATGATTTAAATATAATGGGTAGAGTGGTTTTAGATTCCATCGTTAGGATGATCCATAATTAAGTTATTAATAAGTATTTTCAATATGAAGCCAATTTCTGTACTTTTGTCATATCGTAGGGATTTATTTGGATGGTCTAATTTCGACCTTACTCGATAATTCATGTTAAATCTAAGGAATTTTTACAAATATGTCTACAAAGTTTGACTAATATTGCATCGGTATCCCTAAGGTTGCTGAATTTCCAAATATGCTTACAAAATTTGTATAAAATTGCAACCATATCCTTTTCATTAGGATATCGTTAGATTTTATGTAAAATGACAATAATGCCCCTAAGCTAAATTATACACGTTCAATTTTTGAAAATATTATAAGCATTTTTGCAAAAAGACTAAAATAATAATACATCCAAAAATATATAAAATAATAAAATAGCAAATATATCTACAATATTTGAAAAATTACAAGTTTATCACTTGTGTTAAAGGCATTATTGTTATTTGACATAAACATCTAACAATATCATAACAAAAGGGACACAGTTGCAATTTTATGTAAATTTTGTGAACATATTTGCAAATTCGACAAACTTGGGAACAAGGATGTAATATTAGTCAAACTTTGTAGGCATATTTGCAAAATCCCTAAATTTAATCTATAAATTGTATTCAACAATATTTATTTCATGAAAATTTTAAAATTATGTTGACAAGTATGTGGGTCACATCTTCTTAAAATGCATAAATGTTGAAAATCTCTTAAATTTTTATATTAAAGTTTTAGAATGTTATAAAATCATACAAAACTATTATTTTAAAGTAATTACTTTAAAATCATTTTTAAATAATCTTTAATTTTCGGAATAATGCAAGTCTTGCAGTGAAATGATTTTTTAAAATCAAGGGCATGATGATAAAACAAATGGATGTATTGGATTTTAGAAAATCATTAATGTGGAGCTCAATTGGCAGAACTGAGTGTATAAAAGTTGGACTTTGAAATATATTGGTATGCGAAGATCTAATCTGTAACCCTTTGACGGATGCTGCTTTACAGAATGTGGCTTCAAAATTCAGAAAGCAATTTGCATTTTTATCCCCTATTTGGCTTTTTCCTGACTTTTTTTTTTCTATATCAGTATATTGATTCCGCATAAACACATTTGGTTCTATGAACATTATTACTAAAAGCATTACATCATCAACTTAAGTTGTATTTATTTACACATAGAATTATTCAAACTAAAACTTTTTATTCTTTACATGTACTTTATTTTTAATTATTTCTTCATATTTTTCTTTACAACTACAATACTTTTTAATTATTTTTATATTACTACTCATACAACTAACCCATCGATTTTAACTTTATTCATTTTCCTTTCTGTTATTACTCATATTATATCACATTATTTTCTTACATTTCAAAAATATTTATACTAAACTTTTTATCTAAAATTTTTATTACTTTCAAAATATACTCTTAATTTAATTAGATTTTAAAAGCCACCTAGATACCATTCCATCGAGATCATATAATGATATTACCCTGATAAGGTAAGTATTGCGGTAAGTTTGTTGAAGCGTGATCTTTTCACACCGGTGTGAAACCGAGTGGGTTTCAAACCACGACTCGTAGTCGTGCGATGCGGGGAGACGAATCTGGGACATCCAATGTTTGCTGCAGACTAAACACCGTCTGACGTCGGATGATGTGCGGGCAGGTCCCTCTGCCAGCGAGACCTTTGTGTGCAGGTCCCTTTCTCTCTCTCCCCTCCTCTTCCGGTACAATCTCTCTCTCTCTCTCTCTCTCTCTCTCCCCTCCTAAATCACGGTCTCTCCCCTCCCACGCACTTGCAAGGCAGCCATTTCTGCTCCCACGCACCCACGCACTAGCAAGGCAGCCATTTCCTCTCCCACGCACTCTCTCTCTCTCTCTCTCCCTCCTCCCAGATCAATACACAACCTACTGTCCAAGCTATAAAACAAGCGTCAGAATCTTATTAAATGTTACATTTAAATTTTCATGAATTTGGAGTTTATTATTCTCTAGTGCAAGAAGATCATTGATTTCTTCATTATATATCTCCATGTAAGAAACACGAATTAGAAATTCACAGTCAGTTGCTTGGGAACATCAAAATGCCCACTGATCAGTAATTCGAGAATCTTAGAATTGTAACAGGAGACCACTGAGACATCTTTGACAAATCGACATGAATACCATCTGAATTCCTCAGAAAATATCCCTAATTGCCAGGTGAATGATTCCACGATTACTTTCAGAACCATTCATGGTGAAAGTTTTCCCACTGCTTGTCTGTCCATAAGCAAATGTGGTTCCTGAAAAGATTGCCGAGTCAATGAAGAAAAACACATGTGTTTGCTGAAATTCCGTTTATGCAGTTCCAGAATGAAAGAAATCTCAGCTACTGTGCATCACCTCAAACAATTGCTAAGTACAACTAAACACTGTCATCATTAAATTTGGAGTCGAAATTCAAAACCAGTAACGCATTGCTCCATTGTGCTTCAAAAGCGTATCATGGAATCCTGATCATCGGGACAGGGGATCTAGGTGCTTGAATTTGTAAAATACTTCAATAATTAAATTCAAGTTGTAAAATGAAATTCCAACTGTCTATTTCAAATTCTTGCAAATTTCATGGGATATCATACGT
This sequence comes from Annona squamosa, assembly GCA_035584095.1. Lineage (NCBI taxonomy): Eukaryota > Viridiplantae > Streptophyta > Magnoliopsida > Magnoliales > Annonaceae > Annona > Annona squamosa. The sequence continues at coordinate 42,972,751 of JAXCLR010000063.1, read as the reverse complement.
GGGCGGGATCCGACAGAAGAAAGCTGCAATATAGGATACATTGGAGATGCCAAAAAATTGATCAAATGCAGGCACCTTCTTCATCATATGGATGAAATTTCGTCTAAATCCAAGCGAAATTTCACCCGCAACTTGCAAATGAGCTGGATTGAAAAAGACGAATCTCGAAACTAAGTGGAAATTGCCACTGAAGTGGCAGAAGGAGCTTCTGAATTTGTTCTAGTTTTCCAGGGACAAATGCAGCGTTCTTCTAGAGCTTCACTACAATGATAACAGACCAAAAGCAAAAGAGAAAGCAATGATGGGAGTTCCAAGAGGCTTTTGCAGAGAAATCCGGTTCTCTTCCACCTTCCAGTACGTGGCGTTGGATGCTTCTTGGCTAGCCGACGGCCAGACGTAGACTACGACGCATATCTTCTCCACGAGTGACGGAGCGAAGAAGAGGAAGAAGAACAAATTTTTCAACTTCGGGGAAAGAGCGGAGCGGAAGGGCCATCTCATTTTTCTTCTTTTTTTTCCGTAATGGTTGCCTTGCAAGTAAGCAACAATGGTGCGTGGGAGGGGAGGCCGTGCGATCTGGAAGGAGAGAGAGAGAGAGAGAGGGGGGGGGAAGGGTGCGTGGGAGATGCGAGGAGAGAGAGAGGTACCTGCACGCAGCCGGTGGACCTAGCAGAGGGTCTTGCCCGCAATTCTCCCGCTGTCAGAAGGTATCCAGCTCATCTAACCTCCTCGACGTCCTGAATTCGTCTCCCCGCATCGCATGGCTACGAGTCGTGGTTTGAAACCCACTCAGTTTCACACCAGTGTGAAAAGATCACGCTTCAAGTTTGTTGGCTTGCAAACCGTACAACAGGTGGAATGATCTTTTCAAACCGGCTTTACGGTGGCCTCCGTAAAGCCAGCTCAAAAACTTATTTTCTTAAAAAAAATTTTTGATTTTTTTTCATGGGTAAATAAATCTAGGTGTATTAAATCTATAAATCAAGTTTTACCATTTTTGGATATT
>JAXCLR010000063.1:42942339-42970582 GCA_035584095.1 Annona squamosa | reverse complement strand
ATGTGATATTATAAGAATAATGATAAGGAATAAAGAGAATAAATTTAAAATAAATAAGATAGTTGTATTGATAGGTGTATAGAAATGATTGAAAAGTAGGGTTGTTGTATAGAAATATGTGTAAAAAATAATTTAAAAAAAAGTAGTTACGGAAAGTGAAAAAGTTTAGGTTGAAAAGTTTTAATTTGATAACTTTTTAAAATTGCCAAACAAACCCTATATTTTGTCTTCTTCCTCACAACTCTTACTCCTATGTTTGCATTTTTATTTTTATTTTTTTTTGAAGAAAAAAATGTAATACCAACAACAATGCTCCGTAGTGTTTTGAATGTGCGTCGGGTCATGTCGAGAAACTGACGAAAATGAATCTACACCCACCCTTCTTTTCAACTTTTTAGTTTATTGATGAGTAGGAGCTGGAAACTGGGCCATTGCGCAGCCCAAAATATCAATAATTTGCACCGACGGTGGGAGCGGCAATAGTGACTATATGGAACCCGAGCATTAATCACCGACCCTGTTATCCGTCGTCAGGCTTTAGACATACATTATAATGCTGAAAGTACACTCGTGAGTAGTGGCCCCTGCACCAGCTCTCGAGCCACATGGGAAGCACATATAAAGGTAGACTCGGGGCCCATTTATTCCATTTCCTTATCATCATTAACTTTATTATATTATATTATTTTTCTTGTTTAGAAAATTTTTACCTCAAAAATTTTATTAAGTACCAAACACAACGAAAATTGGCTTTATCCCTCATAATTGCCAATAAAATAGAAGGAGAAGGCTCATGCACCCTAGTGCACTTAAGATATTATAAATAATTATTTTTTAAATATAAAAAGCGAGGGTTCATGTTTTCTTTATATATAAAACCATTGTACTTTTATAAACGTTTACATACAACCGGTTATATATAAAAAACATGGGTTTTTATTTTTTTTATAGCTGCCAGAATTTTGCGCCAACCATATTAGTGGCCGCATGAATCAAGTGCATTGAACCGGGTTACTTAACTAATAGGGGTGCAACTCAGGCTCGTGAGTCTCGGGCTTACCTCAACTTTAATTCTAATCTTATTTATAAAACATCAACCTTAACCCTATATGTAAAAGCTAAACCCTAACCTTATTTTTGAAAATTGAGTTCGAGTTGAAATTTAGGTTGATAAAATTATATTTTATTTAAGAGTGATAGGTTTAAAATTTTATATGAATATATAATAATAACAAATTATACAAGTAAACATAACAATATACCATCAAATCACATATTTTTAAAAAATATAATAATATAAAGAAGAGAAGTGATCCTGTTAACTAGGGCTAAGTAAATGTCTCGCTTAGTCTCTCTAAAAAAACTCATTTACAACAACTTTTTTCTCTCTATATACTTGTTTATTTAAGTGTATTTAACTTTTAAACCAAGTTTTACCATTTTTGAATATGTATATATATATATTTTTGAAATTTTCAGATATTTGTGCATATATATATATTTAAAATACCCTTATCTTTAAAAATCCAAAAAATATATATACACATATCTAAAAGTTGTAAAACTTGTTTTATATATTGAATACAAATAAATAAATAAGTGCATAAAGAAAAAATAAAAAATTATTGTAAATAAGTTTTTTGAAGTAAGCTAAGTGGAACTTTTGTACAGCCTGAGCTAATAGGATTATTCATTTATAAAAAATATTTTTAGAAAAAATTTAACATAAAAAAAGATAAACGAAGAAGATTATAGAAATAAAAGATAAATTAAATGAAAATAATATACTTTATTTATAATATAATTACAATATGTCAAACATGTATTTAAATATACATATAAATAATATACAATACAAAAAATAGAAAGAGATATTATTTAGATAATATATATAAAATAAAATCGGGTTCGGGTTCACTTGAACCCTAACCCTATCACATTTATAGATCAGGTTCACAGGTTTGGGTTTTTCGGGCTCAGGTTGTAGAAAAATGAGTTCTAACGTAATTAAAAATCAGGTTTGACGAGCTGGCTTTGGGCTCAACCCAGCCCAAGTTGCACCCCTACTAATCAAGGGATCCCGATTTTATGTTCCTTGGTGCATTGAGCCTCAATCACCTAGGGCATACAACTATTTTTTATTTTTTAAAATTTTTTTTGAACAACTATTAATCTAAGTGTATTTAACATATATATTAATTGTTATCATTTTGAAAATTTTTAAATATTTTTTCGGAATTTTAAAAATCAGCAACATGTTAGTAATTTTAAATTACTAAAAATGTCACTGAGTTTTAAAAATTCAAAAAAATACCTAGAAATATCCAAAAATGATAAAAATTGATATACATATTAAATACACTTAAATTAACAGTTGTGTAAAAAAGTTTTCAAAAAAATTTAAAAAAAGCAAAGTACACCCGGGTGCATAAAACCAGGTTCCCTAATCAATGCATGTGCACTCATTGTCTCACGACAGGTTGATGTAAGCCAAGTATCAGTGCAGTGGGCCACAGCCAACCCTATCCGCTCTCAATTATCGTTGCCTTCCGCCCTCAAAAAAAAAAAAAAAAAAATGGTTGTCTTGAAAAGTTCAATTTTGAGATGGAATAATTAGCCGTAAAAAAATGTTGAATTGAGGATGGATCATAATATCCACAAGAGAGGTGCATTGATACACGATAACGGGAATTATCCGTATTTCAATCGTTACCGCTCACTTTTCACGTTATCAACTTTATTTCTTTTATACTTGTTGGCTTCTCATACAATTTTTATTGGAGTAAAAGGCAGCAATTAATTTTACTAATGAAATGAGATTTGGCTGCTAAAAATACAAATTTTCACTATAAGGAAATAGGTTGTTTGCAACTCTTGCCATCGACCGAAAAAAACTTTATCAGTAACTAATTTTGATATATAAAGAAAAATTTTCTTATGATGATAATTTTATTAACACGGATATATTTTTTTACTTACAGTAACACTTTGATAAGTAAGCAAAAATTAAAAATGGGTACCTAACCATTAAAAAAAGAATTATAGGCAACTAAATTTCTTTTCAGCGACTGTCATATGATATATGCTATAAATTATTGTCAAATAAGTTTTTCTTTTGTAATTGCTTCTAACGTTATCGGCGTAATGGAAAGCATACAGGCACAGTGCCTCTCGGGTCGTTAGTTCGAATCTTGTCTTCACAATGGTAGAGGTATTATTGGGTTTATCCATATTATGAGGACAATAAATATTACCCATATTATGAGGATTATAAATATATTATATATATATATATATATCATAATATATCATAATATATATACTGATTTGTAATATTGTATAGCTTATTGTATAAATACATGAATTGACAAAAAAAAAATTTCTTTAATAATTAAAATAATTTTGGCAAAAAAATTTTGATGGCCAAAAATAAATAATTTTGCAGTGTTTAACAATCTTCGTTAGTAAAAGTTTTTATTCCAAAGGACTTTTTCCAAGGAAATACAATATTTAGGATTATAAATATAAATATCATAATATACCATAATATATATACTGATTTGTAATATTGTATAGCTTATTGTATAAATACATGAATTGACAAAAAAAAAATTCTTTAATAATTAAAATAATTTTGGCAAAAACATTTTGATGGCCAAAAATAAATAATTTTGCAGTGTTTAACAGTCTTCGTTAGTAAAAGTTTTTATTCCAAAGGACTTTTTCCGAGGAAATACAATCTTTAGCAATGAAATTGGCTCTATAATATTCTTTTAGCATTCTTAATTTGTTTAGAATACACTGTAATTTGTTATCCTTTCTGAATCATCGAAAAAAAGTCCAATTACCAATAATAATAAAAAAAAGAACGAGTCCAATTTGCTAAATTGTTGTATCACTCGCACGTTCATGTGCTCTACATAGTCATAGAGACGGATCATGACAAATCATGGATCTGTAGTCATCTGTTCAGGTTGATTGATGAAATCAGTGAAGGACGCCATTAGATCAATTTCACTCATTTTGGCCCATGCCCATAGGTTAGATGTGGAATTTTGGACGGTGCGTGCTGCTTAACTTTCACCTAGCAGGGATGCATCTCCTCATGCTGTCTGTCTGCTCACTCACTGCTACGCTAGCTTTTGTGTCCTTCTGCCCTCTCATTAGTCATTCCCCAGTTGGTTTGGTTGACTTGGTCCCACATCTTTTGGGGCTTTGAAGGACATATTAACTTGTTTGGTGCAGCTACTTATCAACCCCCTCCCCTTCCACTCGCGACCCCCCCACCACAACAATCCTGGTTAATGCATTGTATTTATAATATTAGAAGGTAGCATAAACTTAACAGTTTAGGGTATAAAAAAGACAAAAAACAACTGGCAACATCCCTGTTATTAAATAGTAATTGGAGCAAAAAATAAAAGGGAAGCATGCCAATGAATAATAATAAATTAAGCTTAAAACAGACTAACAGGACTAGAACATAGAATTGCCAAAAACTAAACTAGCAGTTACAGTAAATAAAGAAAAATAAAGTAGAAAGGGAACTGCTACATCTTCATTATTGAATGATGATTTTCAACCATGGCCTATTATCACTTGAAAGAATACAGGATTTTAAGAATTATTAGTTAGATGGCTAGAGAGGTTATGCTTGAGGATGCCATGCCCTCAACCAGAAGCAGCAATCTTCCTCTTCTGTCTCTCTCCCTGGCCTTCTACCTAATAGACTTCCTTATACTAAAGTGAGTTGCCACTTGGCAACTCTTTATTTGCTGCTTGTATGAGAAGGTTGATATAATTTGAGCATTAGGATTGTACGTGTTCTGGCATGGTGAGTTCTATCTTATATTTTACAGAGCAATATCTCTATAATCACTCTTTTAGAAACATTTTTAGAGTTACACGCTTGGAGTTAAAAGATTAAAAATATATATTTAAATTGAGTTGTAAATACAAAGAAATAAAAAAAGATATTCACATAGACTGTCTACTGTTGCTTTCTTTAGCATTTATATTTGTTTGACATGCTGAAATGAAGCTAGGTTATTTGAGTATCAATTAGTGTTTCTGGGTTGATCTTGACGCGGGCTACTTTTATTATGCCAGTTCTTCACATTGAATTTTCTTCTTCTAATTACTTCCAAGTTGCTAATCTCTCTATTCTAGGGCTTTTGTTATTTTTTCTTGGGTTGTGCTGGTAGTAGACTTTATCAAAGCATCGTTGAAACTTTACTCGGCAATGTGTGAGGAATACATTTTCTCTAGTAGACTTCTCTATGGTTATGGTAGTTGTTGTTCATGCGTTCCGCTTTTTCTTTTTTCTGTTATACAGTTGAACCTGATTTGTATATTTTTAATTTTATGATTATCGATATTGTGGCTATGTGTTATGGTCTGTCTTGTATGATGTCTTCATATTTGAACTTGGCTCTTATGTAGCGGCAACAGCAATATTTTGCGAAGTAATATTTTCTACAAACTTTTTTCTTGACCATCATATTTTCTATAAACTTGGTTTGCTTCGGATTTCTTAAAATAATTTGATAATTTACCTCATTGATTGATTATCATAGTTTGCTTCCTTAATTGAGGACTCTATTTGAATTTTAAATGCCTGCATGCTAAACAGGGTGTCTGCAGACCTGTCTAACATCAATTACACTTATACGAAGTAAAGGAAATCACTTTTTCTTTTCGCTTTTACAAGAACGGTACTGCCAAGCATACACTTATCCCAAAATCACAAGAATACAGTTACTGCACCCATTGTACGTATAAGTATGCCTTCCACATTCATGAATATTTCTGTCCCCGCCCTTGGATTGCCAAAAGTACATCTGCAAGTACATTCCCAGACCCGTCTTGTATATTTCTAAAAACTTGGCCTTGCACAATTGCATATTGAACAGGGTGTTTACCTACCTGTCTTACTTCACTTAGGGTGCGTTTGGCAATCCATAAAAAATGTCAACTTAAAACTTTTCAATCTAAAACTTTTCTCTCTCTATCACTATCATATTTTTTAATTATTTTTTCACATTTTCCTATACAACTACCTTACTTTTCAATCATTTCTACACAACTAACCTATCTATTTTAACTTTATCCTCTTTACTACTTATCATTACCCCTATCATATCACATCATTGGACAACTTTTACTCCTCAAAACTTTTCATCAAAAGTTTTATTCATTACCAAACACACTCTTACACAGCTAAAAATATATAAGGAAATCACTTTTTTCTTCTTTTGCACTTTTACAAAGCACCTCCAGAAATATCAACAGAAAGAAATAAGTCCAGAAAGACAATTAATTGCACCCATTCTACTGCCATGCATAAATTAATCATTACACCCATTCCAAAATCAAATGAATACAGCCAAAAAAAAGACAACTGCCCCCATTATACACGTACTCTCAATCAAGCATGCCTTACACATTCATGCATAGTTCCGCCACCGCCGTTGGATCGCCAAAAATACATCCACATCTACATTCCGAGACCCGACGTGTATTTCACACCCGTTTGCGGCAACCACAAGTTCCCATCGATGAAATTAGCAACCGTGAAGTTGCTGGCCTCAGTCGAGTCCCTAATCACGTGAAAACCAGGCCACTTAACTCGGCTAGTCAGATTTGCCCCAGGTCCGTAATTCAAATACTCGCCATAGTAGAGCGTCTTCAAAGCAAACTCCCCTGCCCATTCCAGCCAGCCTTCGGGCCTCACTACACCTCCTATATACGACTGCATAACGACGGTCCGCGAGTACTCCTTCCACGGCCTACCCAGGAAAGTCATCGTCGAATTCTGCGTGGAGAGGAGGGCAGCATCTGCGCTGATATTACAGTACTGGATCGAGAAGCCCGTGTTCTGATTTGGGTCTTTCCGGCCCTGAGCAGTGATGGTGTTTTTTTGGTTCGGGAGCGGCTTGCGCGCCACGATCTGGCAGCTCTGGAAGACGACCGCCCCATTCCCGAAGATGAAGTCGATGGTGCCGCTGATCCGGCACTCGCGGTAGAACTGGCGGAGGGAGTGGGCGTAGAGGGTGTCCTGGTAGCCGTCGATGCCGCATCGGTAGTAGGCTGAGAGGTCGGAATCGGAGCGGAGCGCGACCGCCTGGTGCTTCTCCGGGCCCGCCGTGTTCTCGATCGTAATGTCGCGGGCGATGAATCCCCTTCCGGAAACGGCTGCGGATGGAGAAGAAATCGTCATCGAACACATTAAAGAATTAATAAATGAACGAGTTGAAATCAAACGGATTTTGAAATATCTCCGGATGTTTGTCGTTACTTTCGAGATTTTTGGTCGGACAAGGAATTCCATTTTGCAGTAACTTGTCGGAGAAAGCGAAAAAAAAAAGTAGGTTGCACCTTTACTCCGCATTATATCGGGAGGAAAAAGAAAAAGCGAGTGAGTGAAAACGGAAGAAAAAAAATGAAAAAGTTAGAAATTTTTCTGAAATGACCGAGGTACTGATGAAAGGTCGCTCGGAGGGAGGGTGTGAAGATACGATAGAATAATTTAGAAGAAGGTAATAAAGGGTGTGTTGTTAAAAGATAACATTTTTCCCCATTTTTAATCTAAAAATTTTCATTCCTTATAATTATTTTATTTTTTAATTATTTTTTATATATTTTTATACAAACTACCTGTACTACTTTTTAATTATTTCTATACAACTTTCTATATAATTAACGTATCTATTTTAATTTTATTCTTTTTATTTTTTATTTTTATTCCAATCATATCATTTCATTTTCTTTTATTTCAAAAACTTTTATACTAAAAATTTTTTTAATAAAAGTTTGAGCACTTCCCGAATACACCCAAAATTAAAAAATATATTATAATAAAAAGATTTTTATTAAAATATAGAGATAATAACATGAAAATAGAGTAATTTGATAGTAAGGTTGTAAGCAATATTAAAAAGTGTATAAATATGAATTGAAATATTTTTTAATTTTATACATAATTAAAATAAATTTGAATAGCATATCAAAAAATAAATCTTTGTACTTAAAATAAAGGTAAAAATAAATAGAATAATTGAATGTATAGGTATAAAAAAAATAGTTGAAATATAAATCCAACACTATAAAAAATAGTTGAAATATTGATCTTTTGTTGATGAAAGCCAAGACACGCTTATGTGGCTCAAACGGGTTGACTTCACTATCAAATCAACTAATTCATGTCAGAGTGATTTTCTTTTTTTGATCAATCTTATACTTAGCAAGAAGGTTATTAGTTTAACTGTGGAGCATTGGGTGGAAAAAATCAAACTGCGGACTACTATGTTTCATTACGCTTGCATCTATAAAACTGAGTTATATAGAAACGGTTTCATGTAACCTTTTAAATTTTAAGATTTTAATACATGATGAAAAATCTAATCCATTAATTATATTTAACATTATTTATTTTGCTGTGAGACTAAATTTCATCCGAATTCAATATATGCATAGGCACATATTTGCTTAAAATTAGATACATTCATATATAAATTAAGAAAAATATTTGGATCCATTCATATATATATATATAGTAACACACTATAGAATCCATATGGTAATGATATTTTAGATATTTAAGATGTTGAAAATGTTACTTAAAAATTTATATTTAGCACCAACTGAGTCGTGCTCAGTTGGTGGCCATAGTGGTAATAGGGCATTTACGGAGCTATGGTCAGGGGTTCGAATCCCATGTTGGGATTTCGGCCCGGAAAATGTTGTGAGAGTTGTAGTCTCCTTTTGGCTTAGTGGAAGCTGTGTCTTCCTAATTCTTTGGTGGAGCTGTGTCTCCAAATTTCTTTGGTGGAGTTATGTATCTCCGTATTTGTAAGAATGTCACAAAATTTCAATGCAATATGTGTTGAGATATATGTAAATATAATCATAAAAAAAATTATATTTAGCATTATATCATTTATTCAATAGATTTACATGTTGCATATGAGGTGCATATACGAGTATATTAGAAAAAAAAAGTTTTCATAATAATATAAGTTAGGCTAAACAAAATAGATTGAGTAAATTTTTTTTTTATCAATTATCTCGATATTAAAAATGGAAAGAGTTACTTAAAAAACAATTCATAAAAGCATCCTTGATGTTTCATACTTGGAGACAGAAATTTTATAGTACATTGTCTAGCTGGATATGCTATCATGTGCACTAAATCATGGTTCATATGGTGAGAAGAACCACCCTATATTGTTTATCTATTGTACAATGATCTTCAAATTCATGAAACACCGGGGTTCCTTCCCTCTCCTCGTGTGAGGGAAGGGCTTGAACCTAAGGGCGGGATGTCAGAAGCCTCATTCATTCAAAAAATGAAAAATAGAGAACTAAGCTTCTAAGTATGAAAATCCTTTTTTACTTCATATATTTTCAAAAATTGTAACTATCTACCTAAATTAGTTATAATTGTAAAACATACCCAAAATTACAAAATATTTAATTCCAGAATAAAAATAAACTCTAAGTTATGCCTGTAAAGAAAATTCGTTATTCATCATCCAGTTAAAAATTCTTATTTAATGACTTTAGTATGACATTAATATTTTATTAATGGATTTACGGGCGACATCGCCACTTCGTAACGTGTGCCATTGAGCAAGTGGGAATCATGAGTATGCTCGCGGTGTCAAATATGAATCCAACGGCCAGCAGCAACTGTAATTAAACACAATGCCAGAGGCCACGTGATATCTTACAAGAACTAGCACGGTGTTCCCAGTGACCATTTTACCCTTACTTTACTCATTTTCACATCTGAAAATCAAGATTAAAATACTATCCTGCAGAAGAAACAATGGAGTGTCCGAAGACCGGATTTCTTACCGAAAGTCGCCGACCGGAATGTCGTCCAACCGTCAATGAAATTCCGGTTGCCAGAGATGACGGTTATGCCCATCCCATCCCCAACCATCATCAAGTTCCACTTTTGTTTCTTGATCTCCACGTTCTCCTTGTAAACCCCTCTTTTTATGCATATCAAGTACCGGCGCTCGCTATAATCCGGTGCGGCCGCAACCGCTTCCATAATGGTCTTGAAATTTCCCGTGCCGTCGGCCGCAACGGTCGCATCCGGCTTCAAACCACTCGGAGGCGCCTGCAGCAGCCGCCTGTCCCCGGGACGTATCCATCCTGGAAATCCGCTGCCGGAGTGGCCGGACGGCTCCGGTCGGACCATCTGCAGGGCCTGGCCCACCACCCCAGTCAACTGCTGGAGGATGCCGGAGACAAGGGCCTTAACGGTGCCGTCGGTGCCTTCGAATCCATCGAGGCACGTGTCCTGATTGCAGAGCGCGGCGCTCAGCCAGGTCTTGAGGTCGGAGACGCGGTCGCCGGTGCCGTTGCCCTTGCCCCTGGCGCCGCCCGAGGTGTCCGAGAGCGTCCACGTCAGCTCGTCATCGGAAAGGTCGAGCAGCTCGACGCAGTCGTCGACGGCTTTGGAGACGCGGGTGTCGCCGAAGACGTTGGCGAACCGAGAGAGGAGGGAGAGTGCCTCGCCAACCTGTTCTATGGCTGTCCTGAGGAGGTCGGAGAAGACGGCGGAGGGGACGGAGAGGAACTCGTCGGGGAGCGCGAGGGAGGGGGAGAGGAGGAGGAGGAAGGTTAGAGAGATAACGGCAGGGAATGATAGCGGCGGACGGGCAACCATGGCGAAGAAGCGGAAAGCGTTGGAGGTTGGTTGTGTAGTGGCGTTGAGATGCTGTGATGGCTTTATAGGCTCTCAGCAAACTGTCGTATTTCATAATTTCATTTCAGCTGGGGCGTGTTTGAAAAAGCATAACATTTTTTAAAAAGTGTGGTGATTTAGTTAGGTGTTACTTAGGCCAAACCTAAAAAAATATTTAAAAAAAAAAAAAAAATTTCAGTTTTTTTCATTATTTAAGGTTAGGTATTTAATCTATAAATCAATTTTTATCATTTTTAAATATTTTTAAGAAATTTTTTATTTTAAAACAAAGTAAAAAATATTATTGTGTTTAAAAATAAAAATATTTAAAAAATAGTAAGACTTGGTTTACATATTAAATATATCTAACTTTACATGTCCATAAAAACTATAAAAAAATAAAAATATATGGATTATGGCGGGATGCATTTCTAACCCCATGCGACTGGTCATAAACAATCATCCATCTTTTAAAAATCGTAGAAATAACATGTCATAATTTGATTAAATTAGAAATAAATATTTAGTCCTATGACAAAATAATTAAAATAAAATACATGCAATATCCTTGAAAGCTTCTATCTAATCTCGAGAGAGACAATCAACTCTCATCTATAATTATTGTAGACTAAACTCTTACATTATTTTAATTACGGAAAAATTTCTCCCAATCTCATGGGAGACTAAATTTATATTTTTAGATTTTATTCATGTTGCTTTTTGTTCTTCCTTTGAACATAAATTATAAATTTTCAAAATTCACCCTTGAGGATTAATCGTTCAAATACATCAAGAATAACTTAATTTTTATTTTAAATTGCTTTTTTAAATTTTAATTATTGATCACATTTATCTATATGATATATTTATAAATTCAAAAGTCACGTGTATTAAAAACTTCTATATACTACTTATATTGTACATTTTAAAAAGAATTAATAATCATATATCACTCTAAATAAATGTTAATTTTTTGCAAACGTAAGCTTTTAATGAAATTTTTTTGAGCATGATAACCCATGTTAAATAAAATAAATAATTCTGATTTGAAAAATTAAACTTAGGTTGTATTGAATCATCACTTTGATTAATAAGATGCTGAAGTACTCCAATTTTGCTATCTCAATATTTTGACCGACTTTGATGATTACATCAAAGTCAAATTAACTTATTGTATTTAAAATTATTAATTTTATCATGGTACCACAATATAAAAATATATTTAAGCAACTCTTACATATTTAACTAAAAAATCTTTATTAATAAATAAAATAAATAAGTGATCATGTTATCTCGGGTTAAGCGAGACATTTGTTCAATTCGTATCAAAAAGTCATTTATAATACTTTTTTTTGCGTATTTTCATATACTTATTTATATAAGTGTATTTAACATATAACCGAGTTTTATCATTTTTGGATATGCGTATATCTTTTGAGATTTTTAAATATAGGGGAATTTTAAATTCATATACACATATATTTAAAAATCTTAAAAATTGAGTTTCCAGTTTCATAAACAAAAAATCTTAAAAAATATATAAGCATATTCAAAAGTGGTAAATTTTAGTTTATATGTTAGATACATAAATAATTGTGTAAAGAAAAAAGTAAAAAAAATTGTAAATGAGTTTTTTGAAATAGACTAACTAAAACATTTAGACCGAACTAATAGAGTCATTTCTCAATAAAATATATGTGTAAGAAACATTTTCTTGCTTATGATGATATTTATGCATGTAAGAAAAATTTCTTTTGCTTATGTTAGTACTTTCATAAATAAGAAAAATTTTCTTGTTTATAATAATATTTTAGAAAGCAAATCAAAATTTGGTTGTCTAAAAAAAGCCATAAATTATTAGTGATGAAATTTTTTTTCATAACTGTTAACCAGAATATGTCATAGATTATTGGCAACCAAGTTTTTTTTAACCTAAGTTTAACTTTTTGAAAGAAAAATTTTAGTTACTAACAATTAAAAAAAATTTAATGTAAGGATAACCTAGGTCAAAGTTTCAGATGACTCATATTTGTTTTAAAATGTTTATATAGTCATATGTAAAATATAGAACTAACTTTTGTTCAGTCATAAATCTATTCAAATATTATATGTAGAAAGAATGTTTTAGATGGTATAGATGTTAAATTAAATATAAATAAAACAATTTGTTACATAAATTAATGTTTTAATTTCTTTTATAAAATGGAGTAATACAAGTATTTGACGTGAATAACACTTGATATCCTAAGTATATCAATGATTTTAAAGGCAATGGACGAATTGGATTTTGATTTAACTACCAAAGACGGGTTAAACAAGAGAAAAATATGGTTAGGATTAAATATAGATCAGCATAATGTTAATTATAAATAATTGTTAAAATAAATAATAACATGCTATAGTTATTATAAACCATGCTAACGCCAAAAGTATGTGTGCGGGTTCAGAACTTAACAGCAGCAATTTATGTCATTTTAGTGGTGAGGATTTATGTCTTTTCGGCGATAAGAGTATTATTTAGTTCCCTCGTGCTGATTTGTAATGTCAAGTAGCTTGACACGTATATACATGAATTTTGAAAAAATAAAGTGCACTGATACTATTGTCAGCTCAATTAGCCAAAGGCATCAGGCATGGTTACGAAACTGACAAAACCTCTGGTCGCAGCCAGAAAACAAACACGTGTAATTCTCGTGCTTACAGGGGAAGACCCGGGTATGATACCGTTCCACCAAATCTTATGACATTAAAGACGGTTTCAATTAAAGCTTTGTAAGTCGCACATTTTAAGCAAATTATAAATTTATTAGAGACATTCGGCATGCAGATTCTTATTTTAAAAGTTTTAAATATTATATATAAGAATTAAATAATTTTTATAAATAATCGCTGAATAATAATGGATCATGAAATTCAGATTCTAATTAGTTAAAGAATTTTGGGCTTTGCTACCGTCAAACGGGAAAGATGTACATCCCAGCTTTGCTCTTTTTTAAAAAAGAAAAGAAAAAAAGAATTGTTCAAGTCATGCATGGCGTGTAAAACCCTCGATATAAAAGATCGTCTCGATAAAATCAACGGAAAGCTTCCGCAAAACCCTCTCTAATTTTTTTTTTATAGAAAAACTTATTCTATTTTTAACATTTAAATAATCGATAAAAAAATTTACTCCGTTTATTATATTTAACATTATTTATATTATTATAAAAATATTTTTATTTGTTTAATATCATTGTATATAAATTTTATCTACAAACGTATAAGATCGAAGTAATAAAATGATTTAATGTTAAACATCAATTTTAAAATAGTATTTTCATTATTGAAACCATTTAAAATATCAATAATACGTAGATATATAATTTTATGAAGTATGACTATATTTTAATTCATACGTAAATAGATGTAAGTATTTTTCTTAATTTGTACATAAATACACTTATTTTTTTTAGCAAAGATCACCTATGGACATATTGAATTGAGATGAAATTTAGTCTGTTAGATAAATAAATAATGTTAAATGTAATTAATAGATTAGAATTTTCATCTACCATTCAAAACTTTGCAGGAATTTATGAAACTACTTATATATAATTTGATTACATCAAAGCAAACTCAAAAAATCAATAACCCATCATATTTAAAAATATAACTATAAAAACTTTTTATATTATGTAAATATTAATGAAGAAGATATGTCTAGAAAGAAAAAGAAATAAGTGAAACTCATGGGAGTACAAATTGCAACCGATTTTCATGGAAGCAAAGCACAACAAAATTAAGTATTCTAAGGAGCATCAAGGCAAAAAATTATTTTTAGGAGAGTATTTGGGAGTTTGAGAATTCGCAATTAGTAGAAATGTGATCAAACAAATGAAAGAATGCGAGATTAAAATATCAGAAGATTATTTTGAAATATAGAAGAAAAATAGAATATTTAAATAATTAATCTATTAATACTTTTTGACTTCCTAGTTTCCACGTTTCATTCCATTCCACGCATTTGTTTTATGCCAAACGCTTTCTACACGGAATGGTCAAATTGAGTATTATTTGCCCCAGCGCGGTTCTGTGTCCGGAGGTAGAAACTTGTACGTAACAAGCAAAGGAGCGATAGGATGAGCGGTGTAGCAGATAAACAAGTAACACGTATCTATGCACCGATCGGCAGCATCTCCCTTAATCAGTCCCATGATCCATAACGATCCAAAGAGGCCCCAATCAAAGTCCTCGAAAGACAGTACGCGCAGAGCGCCGGTGCCGCCACTTTTCCCTTCCGATGTATACATGTCGGCAGTATATTTCACCGACATGCATTTACACGGTAATTCAAACATTTTCTATCGCTATCACATCTTGGGTTGGTGCCCGTCTATCATATGTCTGGCAATTTGCGTTTTTGATTCTTTAATTTTATATATTTACGTTTTAAATTTCAAGATTTGTATATTATCATTTTAAATCATCTAAAATTTAATTCTTTACATTTTTTATCCTTTGCCCGAAGAGCATTAAAAATACCATTAAACTCTTATAAAATGTTTAAAACACCTTTTTCAATTTTTATCACGTGAAGTTTGATTTACACTTTACATCCTTACACGCTCACGACATTAAAAAAGATACTTAAAATCTTAATTTGTATATTAACATTTTAAATTATGTGAAATTTAAAACGTAAAAGACATTTTAGACATTATACAAGACTGTAATGGAGATTTTTAGGGTCAAGTGGTGTAAAGTACAAAAAATTAAATTTTACAGAGTTTAAAATATTAATATGCAAATCTCAAGATTTAAAATGTAAATACATAAAAGATAGAAAGGTTTAAAATGCAAATTCCCCTCATATGTATCATGGTGTTGGTCGTCGCTTGTAGCTAGCTAGTCAAGACAAATGACATGCACTCCCCTCCGTAGACTTGATCTTCGTGGCTCACGTTGAGACTGCAACAATCCTACGGTACTTTCTGTGAATGTTAAGACTGATATATGTTGCCGAGCTGGCAAGAGATCGATCGATCCATCGACTAGCTATGCATTATGCTCACTCATGCCAATATTATTTATTACTACTCTCATTTTACAATAAACTGTTAAATTCAATATTATTTAGTACCAAAATAATTACGATTATTTGTGGTCAAATATAAAACAATTACAAGTTAGCTTAAAATTCATTCTCTATTCATGACTCACCCGAAGTCTTGAAATTGCACCTCAATTTAATTAATAGGATGAGGCATGGGTTAATAAGGGTCGATTCTGATAATATATTTTCTAGTTAGAGAAAAATGAGTTGTATTGTAATCTTACTTCTGTAACCCACCTTGACCCATCGCCACCAATCCACAAATTGCGTTGCGTTTTTCAACTGCAAACAGACGCCAGCAATATCATTAAAAGAGTCCCAACCACCTCAACTTTGGAGTACGGTTGCAGGCTCACAAGGTGCAGCTCCACACAACTATCGTGGTCTATCTTCCACAACAAGAAAATATGTCTTTAACGATCTTTATTAGCAACCAAAAAATCTCCATGAGTAAGAAAATTCTCCACTGTAAGGAAAATTTTTCTTACTTATGGTGAAACTTTTATTGATAAGGAAAATTTTTCTTACTTATGGTGAAGCTTTTATTGACAAAGAACAATTTCTAAGAAAAATTTTCTTTACATATAGTAATGTTTTCGCAACCTAATCAAAATTTAGTTACTTAAATACAAAACTATGAACTATTGATAGCTAAATTTCTTCTAAGTGATTAGTATTTGACATATGTCATAAATTAGTGGCAATAAAATTTTCTTTAGCAACCAAATTTTGATTTTTTATTAAAAAAAACTTTAGTTGCCAAACATCAAAATTTTTGTAGCGTTTGTATTAGTTTCATGCTTTATCTTCCTTTCCTCCGTTGCGTGCTACGAAGTGTAGGTGATGATTCAGTCCTCAATATTGTAAGTATAGAAGTCTCGGTTTCTTAATTTTGAAATATTTTTTAAATTTTAAACTATTTATCATATTTATCTTTGTATATTTTCACTGATAAAAGATGATAATATCTTATTAGATATAAATTTTCAATAAACCATTTGGCATAATAAAACAAGAAGTATTCAATATAATATATGGTTTTTATTTAAACACATATTTTAAAATTAAAAAACAATGGTAAGCATAGAGCCTCCATGTATTGGATTATTATCCTTGGTAAATAATTATATTTTAGGGATATATGCAACCTCAGTATTATAAGAAATGATCCAATATAGATTGCTGTATTGATATTTTACATTATATAGTCATCCACGATGTTTTACTCCATTACTATTTGCATAACATGAAAAATCATGTTATTTGAATTTATGTATAAGTTATAACAAATTGCAAATGTATGATGTTATTTATAATTATATTTTTATGATTATTAATTACAAAACTTTTCAATTTACTTATTTTTGGTATATAGGCTATAAATAATTGAAACACGAAGGATAGAATGGATGTGAAAAATAAAAAATCAACCAATTGTATTGGCGTATTGTCATATATACATATGAGAATAACTTTGATATATCTAGTCCTACCAAATCATTTTGGCAGGATAGTCTAATTTAGGCTCCATCTTATTTCCTTAAGTTATCTATTGTATTGAATACTATTTGTTTTGCTTAGATACCTAAAGGTATATCACTCCAAGTTATATATAGATCGCATCTTTTAAAAATATATAAAAATGTATAGAATTTTAAAATTTTACTTAGATCTAAGCACCAAATTTGTAGAATCTTATGAAATCATATATAATCATTATTTAGGTAGATGCATATGTTGGATGGTTTAGATATTAAATTGGGATCATATGAATTTTTATAATAAGTAAATAATTTTTAATAGATTTAAAATCACTATTAAGTGATTCTTAATTTTGAAAATGATACAAGTTGTTGATTAAGATATTTTTTGGTATCTAAGTAAAATAAATAGTATAATATATAATAGATTGATTGAATTTAAGAAAATATTAAGATAAGGCCCAAATTAGATGGTCATACCTAAAGTAAATCAGTAGAACAAGTTATACCGAAGTTATTCTATATATATGTATATATGAAATGATGGATGTACAAAGAGATACTCCAATAGAACTGGTTGATTTTTTTGACCACTTACTTTTTTTTCACATTCATGCCATCAATTGTGTTTAAAATTATTTATTTAGCATATATACCAAAAATCTAGTGAGTTAAAAACTTTTATAGTAAAAAAAATCTTTTAAAATATAATTATAATTAACTTGATGCGTGCACTTGTTATGAATTATATATTAGTTCAAATAGCTAGATTTTTCATCTCACACAAATATTAATGGAGTAAAATATGATGGATGGTTTGGATATTAAATAAAATATCAAAAAATAAAAAAATAAAAATGATTGTAATTTTATTGGAGAATTTCTTATGTATACACAAATGCAACCGGTTGTATTGTACAACCAACTTGATTTTTTATTCTTTTTAAACATCCAATCTATCCATCATATTCAAAAATATTTATTTAGACTATATATGACAAATCAAGAAAATCGAAACTTTTATAGTCAATAATCTTAAAAATATAATTATAGACAACCTCATGCTCTTACACTTGTTATGGATTATATACGATTCTAAATAATGATTTTTCATGTTATAAAAATTATAATGGATTAAAATATGATAGATGGTTTGGATCTTTGAAAAAAAAAAAATTTTAACCGCTTTGGATAAAATCTCTTTGTATGAGATGAAGCAGTACTGGAACTTGTGAGTTGCTACACCATTTTGGGATGCTATTTGTCGGTGGATCTGGCTAATCGTGCGCTATGATATGTCGTATCCCTTTATCTAGCTTAAGATATTTTAGCTTCTCTGTCATGGCAACACTCATTAATAAGAGGATGGCATGTTTGGGTGGGCTAATGCTACCATCCAACCTATGCTTTTGTCTGCACACATCTTAAAGCATTTCATTCTCTATTAGCCTTTCTAAATCTCTTTGAACTGGCGATTAAAAGGAGGATATTATAGCTAGAGCTAAATCACACATGGGAAAATGCATGCGTATTCTTCTCCAACCAGATAAATAATCCTCCTTGATTGACGTGATTTAGTGTTCGTTTAGCATGAGGTGAAAGAAATTGGGAAGAACATTTTGTAATAAAATATTTTTAAAAGTAAAAAAGTGATATGATATGATAAGAGTAATAAAATGTATAAAAAATAAAAAATAAATAAATAAAATAATTGTACCAATAGATGTGAAAATGATTATAATGTAAAAGTAATAATAAAAAATAGAATGGTTAGTTAATATATCAAATCGTATTGAAAGGTGAATAAAAATTGATAAAGTTCTTTTTAACTATTACCAAACGGACCCTTGATTAGTGAATAAAAACAAACAACAATCAGGAAAATGGATAATGATTAATTACCTTAAAATCCACCTATTTTTAAATAACCAGGTCAATAAAGAAATTAAAGTAAACATTTCTATTTGGTCGAGCCAATAATCACTCAACGGCAAAAAAGTTTCTCCCAACCTTTTCTCGCCCCGTTGCAACTAATTTCAACTCCTCTTTTTCCGAAAATTTTAATATCACTTACGTTGGCAATTTTACTCTTTTTTTTTTTTTTTTTTTTTACCAAAAACCGCACCAATTTTATTTTTCTTCGTTTAGTTTTAATCACCATCCATTAATGTCTTTTTCCCCACCTCTTGCGCCAAACCTTTGCTGGAATGCCCTTATATGATTCATCGAGTCTGGAGCATATATATAGCTCATTTAATTTACATCCCTTTCATCCATTGATCAGTTCACGCCAGCAATAATTTCATGCCCTTTGCAGGCTTTTATAAATAACAATTCTCATTTTTCGTGTCTGAATCTACCATGTTTGGTTAACATTTTTTCCCGGCCTAGCTACTTTTGATTATTATATTTATAAAAAAGCACATTTTTCTGTCTTGGTCAACCAATTTTTATCCTAAACAATAGGAGACCGTGCTCCTAATACAATGAGAGACACAAAGCTCTCCTCAGTAAATGGGATACAAATGCTCCCATTCTAATCAAGTGCTAGAGTGCCTCTAGCTAAACTATGTCCTTGGTGGCAGCTACTTTAGCGTTAGTTGTTAGCAAATTATACAAGCATGTCGATCGAATACAAAATTATCAGATATATGTTGCATTAAGCCAGTCCTCCTGGCCATCTCAGGTTGTCCTGTATATGGCTCTTCGATTAATCCTCATGGTCTATCACGTTTATTCATTCACTTTTGCAGCATCTCAAGTTGCATATATATGATCAAGCATGGATCGATCTAATTTCGTTTTTTATGGATCGATCGAATTTAAGAGGTCCCATTCATTCCATGTGAAAGATGGATCGAGCTCCCCAAGTCGTTGGCATCCATGCACCATCCCATGTGAAATTTTTGGTGGACCATTTCTCCATCTGAAAGACGCGTGCAATGAATGCTATATCATATATGTATATATATGTTCCTGTTCTCCCCTTCCCAACTGTTTAATTTGTTCTTCTTCCACCCTTCACCATCATAATCATTTTAGGGAAGTATGCGTCTTATTCGTGAGTCGTCGTGAATCTCAATCCATCTTATCCACGCTTTTCCTGGAACCAATTAATGCTCGCTTTATTAGATGTCCACCAATATTATACATAATCCCATTCTTACGTCTCTCTCTCAATTCTAAATGGAACGAGCTACATTAATTAACATTGTATGTGTATCTCTTCAGCCCGTGTTTTTTTCTTGGTGAATGGGTTTGTCCAAATTACATTTGGCCAAAATTTCCAAATATAAAAGTGGGTGAATGGGTTTGTCCAAATATAAAAGTTGAAATATATATACCTTTGTCATTGCATTCCATCCTTTCAAATGAACCTCCCAAGTAGAAAATTCTAACGGAGTTATGTATTTTTTTTTTTATCTGCGTTGTAGTAACTCATCTCATATTACAAATAAAGCACAAGAATCCTTACAGTTTTTTTACAAGCAGTTTGGATCAACAAATCTTTCCTATTGTTCTTACAATCAACTTACAGCAATAAGGAAGAAGACTAGCTCCTTACATGATAAGAATCTGATTGCAAAGCACACTACAGATTCAATTTCCGCTAATAGTCTTCATGCAACGGGGTTCCTCTTAGGGAGGGAACATCTCCTCATATCTTGATTTACAAGAAACAGAATCCACACCCTCAGAACCGAGTAAACACCTATTTATATCCCACAGTCTACGCTCAACAAATCCTAACAAACTGGATATGGCACGTGCTAATGCTGCTGGAGCCTAAGGCTCGTGTAAGTGCTCTGAACAGCCCTGCTCTTGATGGACGCCCCTTAACAGAATTCCTTTAACCAACGGCATACAAACCCACTTGAGATGTGGTCCCACAATTTGTCCGGCACCAAGGGATGCCATGTCCAAATCGGGCTACACCCGTATTGGTCTGAGTTATTTTGGTTACAAATATTAAGCAAAGAAATATTTTGTTACCCAAAGGCTATATGCCACGATTAATACCGTTTATTATAGTTCTTGACTAATCTGATCCAGATGTCATTCGGAGCTGATTATATGTCATGCATTGGATGTCCGCCCCTCTACAATATCTTTTTTTTTTCTTTCTTTCTTTCTTTCACAAAATCTTTGTCCTAAAAATGTTTAACCCATGCACCAACTTTCACCCTTCCATAATATTTTATATTTTTATTTTTAAAAATTATCAATTTCAGGAGTATTTAAGTTATTTTTACCCCTTAAAATCTTAATTTTTTAAAATAAAAATATCATAAAATGGTAAAACATAATATATTGCTAAAAAACATGGTTATGGAAGGAAAAAAAAATAAAAAAGAGGCATTTTATGGGCCTGACTCGAGACGAATTGCATGTTATAACCCCCAAATGTATATGAGTGTAAATGAAAAAAACATTTGGAATATGTTTCGGAAGAATAAGGATGTATAGCTAGAACTTGCGCAAAAACCACAAAACATGAACGTGGCTCAATAGCACGCATGCATGTGTTGCCACATGCAACTGATGGGGATGATTGGGACACTCCAACACACATATGCAATTGATGCATTTTTGGCCACCACACGCAAGAAAAGGGGAAAAAAGAGAAGTGAACTTTCATAAGGATCAGGGTCCATGTACCACACCGAAATCCCCCCACCAAAGAAGCACTAGCTAGGAGGTGGATCACACCGCAAACTGCAACAAATTAAGATATATTAGCTGTTTTGTGGCACGTTGCCCGTTTTCACTTTTCCAAAGTGATTGTTTCAAATAATCGACAAGGTTGGATTAATACTACATCTGTATCTCTAAACTTGCAACGTTATAAATATATCTGCAAAGTTCACATAAAACCGCAAGTGTCCCTTTTGTCATGATGCCCTTAGAATTTTCTGTAAAATAACCAAAATGTCTTCACAAAATTACAAGCATATCTTTTAATGTAAAAAGATATTTTCATCATTTTGCAGAAAATCTTAACGGTATTGTGATAGAAGAGAAATGCTCATAATTTTATACAAATCTTATAAGCATATTTACAATTTTAGTAAAGTTATGGTATAGATACAATATTAGTCAAACTTTGTAAATATATTTATAAAAATTCCTTTTAAAATTATTCTAGGCTCATGGTTTTTATTTTAAAATTATTTTAGAAATTTGAATCATTTATCATATTTATTCTCTTTTATATATGGTTCCATATTGCAAACTTTTATATACTATATTTATATTATATATTTTTAAATTTTAATAGTTATATATTCACTCTCAAGATATACTATTTTTACAACATATGTGTTTAACGAAAATTATTTAAAGAATAATTATATTTTTAATTATATGATAAAACAAAAGGAGTCGAAGAATTAAATACAATAAATCATTTGAATTCTAAAATAAATTTAAAGACTAAAAAACTAAGGGTAAGTATGAAGCCTCGTACTACAATAAGTATTGGATCATTGGTTTTTTTTACCCATAATTTAATAGGGAAAAGTGCAAAATTAGTGAAGATAAAAGTATTGTTGTTCTACTGGGCGTTTGCCCCAATGGTCAAGAAAGTGGGCACTGTTGCTAAACGATCCAGGTTTGAAACCTGCCAAGTGTAGATATGTAGTATGTGTCTCCTTGATAATTAGGGTATTTATATAATTGTCCCCCTAAGTGTGGGGTATTTACAAAATATTTCTCCAAGGATGAGAGTTGTAAAAGAGCTTATTTGTAATATCAAATGTCATAGTGTGTATAATAGTCAATAAAAAAAGTATCACTTCTTGGTGAAGGTTAGCTAGTTTTATTGAAAACAAAAAAGTTAGATGTGTAGAAAGTGGGGCCAAAGGAAGCCAGTTAAGTTCAAACCCAGCTAGGCAAATTCAATTTAAAAAATGAAGATTTCAGATTTATAAGGCAATTTTCAGTTTAATCATACATGATTTGATGGGATTGGACAGTTGGGTTTCCACGTGTCTCATTTGAATATTCTTTTCTTGCAATTTGACAGTGTTGAAAAGACATCTTGAATTTTCTTCCTATTTTAATAAAAACATTTAATTCAAAATGAATTAGACATAAAAGAATGGCCATAATTGTCATAATTAACCCGAATGAATAAGGCCTTGTTTGGTAATTGAGAAGCATGGTTTCCCATGGTGTTTAGGTTTTTAAGGCCAATCATTTCTCCATCAATCACACTATTTTTCCCACTTTTACCTTTTATATCCAATCATTTTCTCTACCAACTACATACAACAAACCTATTTATTCCAACTATACCCCTATTATTTCCTATCAATCACACATTTATCAAAATATTCTCTTTTTCATTTCCCACAATTTCCCATAATCTCATAATTTTATACATTACCAAACGTCCCCTAACTTCGTGGCGCTCGAGAAAATGAAAAGGCATTAGTCCATCATACGAAAACAAGCGTATCTTGCCCGCTTGCTATTCAAAAGGATGGAAAGGAAATGCGACATTAATGAGATGAGACTTTTCATTAACAAACTTTTTATATTTATTTATTTTTCGAAACACAACAACTTACCCTTTCAATAGCTTCATATATTTCCTAAGCACTTTCAATATTTCATGACAGTTAAAAATATTGCAAAATTACATAACTTTTTATTTGTTTATTTATTTACTTAGATAAATATTGCATCCATATCATGACTTCACTGGAATTGTATCTAAAGGGAGGGACAATAAGGGCACTACTTATGTCTAATATTTGAACTCTAGATATCTCATTTATACTATTTTTGTACACATTCTTTCAGCCACCTAGAGTGACGAAACTTACATAATCTAAGGTCTTGAAGTATGAATACACTGGAAGAAAAGTATAAAAGAATGTATACCTAGTTACGTACATGTCCAGTGAGGGCCGAAAACATGGGATGTGGTCACGATGCTTAGTACTAAGGGTGCAATTTTGGTCGAGCTATACCGAGTTTAGTTGAACCTAAATCCTAAGCCTAAGGAGTTCATGTGAATCCAAATCCTAATATTAGAATACTCCGACCAGGTTGGTGTTGGTTTCGAGTTGAAATTCGGGTACTCTCAAATAAATAAAAGTCAAAATTATCGAAAAAGATAACAAGCTTTTTAAGCATTATTACATTGATACATGAATAATTTACACATGAATTTATTTATATAACCTATGATATCTTTTTTTATGGAAAAAATGGTACCATAGTCTGACCTATATTATTTTTAGTTTTGATAAAAGTTAGCCTTTTAATTAAAAAATAATTAAAGTAAAATGAATGTAATAAATTTTAGGGGTGCAATTCGGTCCGGTTCGGTTTGGGTAGTAGTCTACCATACCCGTACCCTATTTGTAAAAGACCTACTTTACCCTACCCATTTGTCAGTTCTGTTTCTAGTATACCCTACCCTACCCAGTTTTGATTCCAAATTAGTTCTTTTAATACTCAAATACAATATTTTTAAAAAATTTCTATGTTATTTTAAATAATATAAAATAATACTCATTTATGTTTTAAAATCATAAGTACATATATTATTGTTTATATTATTGTATAAAAGTATGAAGTACAGACCATTAAGACTCAATCATTTAACTATTAATATATTTCATAAGTCACAAACGTATTTATAAGAATCTTTCGAAAGTCAACGGCGTATATATAAATAACCGAACAAGTTTTATATTTCATAAGGTACGAAATTCATTTAAATTTGAATTTGTTAAAATATGTGTGCACATAATATGTCAAAGACAAAGCATAATAGATACTATATAATATATATATTATACATATATAATTATGTACTTAATTAATTACCCATATGAGTATCTATATAGGTCGGTTCTAGGTATCCAACGCATCTACCCTACCCGTACCCTATTTGAGGAAGCGAGTAATAATTTGTAACCTACTCATACCCATAAGTAATATTTTCTACCATACCCTACCAAAATTAGGGTCGGGTCAGTGAGTACCTTACTCAAGTTACACGCCTAATAGATTTACCCATTAACAACCAAGGTATGAAAAATAAATAAGATTATATAAAATCACCATCTAAAGTTTAATAAAAGTGAGACTTATACATCTCATAGTTAATTGGTATGTATGTAATAATTTTCAAAGTTGGTATATTTTTAATTATTTACAAATAAAGTTAATTTGAATGCAATAGATTCAACTGTTATAGATAAATGTAAATGACATTTAGGTTTTAACTAAATATTTTACCATTTAATTAAATTATGATAATATAGAAAAAATTTTACTATAATTATTGGTAAAATGCTTAATGCATAAACAAAAATATAATTATTTTAATAATTTAGTGGGGATATCGTGTTCGGATTGAGTCAAGTTTTGGCACCAAGTTAATATAAATACAATATTGGTTTCAAGTTCTTCCAAGTTGGATTAAAATTGAGCCTAATTTTTAAAAAATCTTAAAAATAAAATACAAATTTGGTTTTAAAATTGGGAGATTTCCATTGTATGCACTTTCAATGCACCTAGGTGTATTTCATCTATTTTTTAATTTTTTTCAAATTTTTATCATAAAACTGTTAATCTAAATATATTTAATATGTTTATCAATTTTTATTATTTTTTGAGACTTTTAATTTTTTTTTGATTTTTTGTGAAACTATTAATCTAAATTTTTTTAACATGTGTAAACTCCACAATTTTTTAAAATTACTAAAACACCACAATTTTTAAAATTTTGAAAAATATCTAAAATTTTCCAAAATTGATAAAAAATTAATACATATGTTAAATATACTTAAATTAACAGTTGGTTAAAAAAATTAAAAAATAAATGTATGTACCGGGTGCATATAACTTTATAGACTGACCCGTTATTAAGTTGCACCCCTGCCCGTGCAGTGTTGCGCTGGTTAAAATTCCTCTGGCCCACCGGCGCGGGATTGCTACGCACATAAACTTCTGATCTGATTAATTGTGGAGTCCACGATGACCGAGAAACCGACTCATTTATATCAGCAGCTAACGGTTGAATTTTGCCTGTCTCGACTCTGGATTAGTTTTAAGGATTACAGGTGAGCTCTGAAATAAATGATTAATATTTTGAATATTTGAGGTGGCTGTCCACTTTAAATGAACTCCTGTTTCTTGCATGTTAAAAATTATTTATTTATTTAAAGCATTTTGAAGCTCGTTTCTAACTTCATTTGCTGAAGAATTCTAGAGGTACGGCTGTTCTGAACTAACCGATCGATTTCTCGAACTAATATATTTTAACATTTTAACCACCTGCGTAATCTATTTTTTCTACTATTGTATTTGCATTTCAATCATTCTTTACAACTTTACTATGAATGTAATATATATATATATATTTTATTTTTATTCTAATTATATCTAATCATTATGCCTACTATATTACATTATTCTCTGGATTTTTAGAACTTTCTTTTATTATTTCTTTCACCACTGTTTTTCGCTTCTTGCTGGACGAACGCCAAAAGTTGTAAAATTCATCAAAATGGAAAGGGAAGTACAAGAGGCCCAACCTTTTTAATCCTACTAAATTAACTGGTGTATGGAACATTAGAACAGTACATAGGTGATGATGGCTATGATCTTCTATGAATATATATATATAGATATATAATATAACCATTAATACTAGTAAGTGGAGTTCGCGAAATTGCGTTCCAAGATCCAATTTGTGGACCCAGCTACAGGTCCCTGATTGCAAGGCCAGCCCCAACCTATATCTATGCCTCATATTCTACCTACAGACACATTTATCACTCGGTCTATGAATGCGACAGCAGTATACACCAACAACAGTGTTCGGAACCAAAGAATTAGCTGGAATTCTTTTGCAACGGAAAATTCATTTTCCGCATGGAGTACTCTGGAAGTAAATTTTAATACCCAGGACGACTTGGTCCCATTCAAAAATAAATAGAAAATTCTTTAAAAAAAAAAAAAAAGAAATAATAGAAAACGGAAACCTACCAACCCTAACATGCATGGCTTGAAAATTTAAACGTAAAGAAAAGAAAATTTACATGGAAATAAGGGTTACGCTTCTATAAAATTATTCTTTTATGTAAACACTTTCGTTTTTAATATTTTAATGCTTAACGAAATATCTACTTCATTTATTGTAGTAAGCATAATTTATATTATCATAAGAATTCTTTTATTTATCTAATATTGATGTGGATGGGTCCCATCTAAAAATATGTAAAATTAATATAATAAAATGTTTAATGCTAAATATTAATTTTAAAGTTATTTTTTCAACATTTAAACCATCTAAAATATCATTACTATGTGGATAAATAATTGTATAAAATATTATTACATTCTATTACATGTGTAATAATATATCTAAGTATTACTATAATTTATACATTAATAAATATATATATATAGATAAATGTAGCCCATGAACATATTTGATTTAAAGAAAATTTAGTTTTATAGCTAAACAAATAATGTTAAATACAAAAATCTTAGAATTAGAAGTGGTTACATGAGATCTTAGAATTAGTTAAAATGATTATGAAGTTACAGTTAAAGATACAGAGAATAATAGTAGAACTACGGTAACAGCTGGTTATACATGCGTATGAAAACATAATTTGAAAACTCAATTTATGTCAAAAAAAAAAAAAAAAAAAAAAACTTTTCATAACCCACAAAAGTTCTAATACAAACAGTAAGAAGACAGGTAAATCTCGTTAAGATCGATGAACTATCATTAAATGATTGAGACAACAGGAAGAAGCGTCCAGCTAAGGAGAACCCTTTTGTTACGCCAAACGGAGCACACGCTCGAATAGGCAATATTTGGCATGGGAGGCCACTCAGTTTCTTGCCACTAATCAAAGAAGGGAAGCCAATTATATACACCTGGGTGCATTCAGACTCAATGCACCCAGGTGTACTACACCTATTTTTTTTTATTTT
>JAXCLR010000063.1:42915913-42930968 GCA_035584095.1 Annona squamosa | reverse complement strand
GAGAGTTGTGAATTTTTCCGACCAGTCGATAACGCGAGCACGCCTCTCACCCGTACATTTCTGGCCGTTGGATGAGAGATGTACTTTGCAGCAGCTAACAGCGCAATTACTGAGAAAGAATTTTTACTGACAACCCCAAGTCAGGCAGGACAATAGTTAGCTAAGTCCTCCCACATCTCATCTCGTTCGTCTCTCCCTCTGCTCTTCTCCTTCCTCCCGTCTCCCGCTCTCAGCTCTCATCTCCCTCTCTCTCCACGCTCTCTCATCTCTCATCTCTCACCTCTCACTCTCGCAACGCTCTCGTCTCCCTCTTTCATCCTCCCCCTCTCAACGCTCCCCTAAATCGCCAGCCCCCTCCCTTTCCCACCCGTCTTCCCTCCCGACCTCTCCCTCTCGCTGTCCCGCCAAGCTAGCCGCATTCTCGAGCCTCTTCTCTCGCCCGCCCAGCCCTCTCCCTCTCCCTCTCCCTCTCCCTCTCCCTCTCCTAGTTTCTCTGTTGTACATCCCGCAACGTCGGTCTTACCTAAATCGCCAGCCCTCTCCCGCCCCCTGTTTCTCGCTGCCCCAATTTTTCTGCCGACAATAATGCCATTACATCTCTCGTACAGATTAAGATCCTACATCATGAAATGATATCAACATCACCAAGATAATGCCATTACATCTCTTGTACAGAACTACTACAGATCATTAAATGGATTCAGTTGGTTTGTGTTAAAAGAATAAATGATGGATCGGGTTCGAGAAGGTGAGGTTCACAGAGAATTGGGGTATGAGTCCTGTTTCCACGTCCAATGCCAATAGGAATTTAAGATTTCCCAAGGAATGAGGCAGCTTGCCATAGAATCCTGTCTCCATTATCAAACTCTGGATGCTATCGTTTCTCGAAAAAATTTCATGTAGCTGGTTGGTCTCGAAAAAATTTCATGTAGCTGGTTGGTCTCGAAAAAATTTCATGTACCTGGCAGAAGGATCTGACAATAAAATGTCCAATGCATTAATGTGCCTCGCAACCACCCATTTGAACTTCTAATCGGACGACTGTGATGCACCCCGCACGATTGAACGGGTGTAAAGCATGGTCGAAAACCTCAGTCGTCAACGACCGGTCGTAAATGATCAAACCTCACCATGAGATAACAGAAATGGTTTATTACATATGATAGATGCTTTATTCTAGCTAATTAAATTACGCAGCAGTTTCCTACACGCAGCTTAACAACTAATGGACAGTCACTTTCGGTTTGATTTATCTAATCAAATACCTCCTCGTCTATGCATAGTCTAGCATAAATCAGCCTGAGCGCGACACGTGTGCTTTCAATCCATATGACTCGATTCTACCGTGTGATGACTTGGATCACCCTGGGTAGCCTGGTCCAACTTTTGGACGTGTAGGATCTCTCACACGCGTTGCACGTTTGCCTCGTTTGCTTCTAACAACGTATAGAATTGTGATCCAACCGCACCGGCAAGGTGGAAATGACGCCTTTCCCTGGGATTACCTGGCTGTGGGAAGTACTCTAAAAATCGATATTTCTATTTTGTTTTAGAAATATCACTGGTTATGTTATTTGAAATACATGGTTCCTCAAAACTACCGAAAAATTGTTAATTTTGTTTTATTTTAGAATTCTTATTATACATATTATTAAAAATATAATTTAAACTGCTTATAGTAAAAATTGCACAAAAATGTTATTAATTAACAAACTATTGCATATCAATGATATATGTATTTTTAGATTATAAGTAACATCTACTGTAAGATCTGTATAATTTGAAACATTATGTGCATGCATTTTGAGTTTAAGGGTGTGTTTGTTTAGGCAAAAAGTGTCAACTAAAACTTTTCAATCTAAAATTTTTTACTATTCATAATTATTCTATTTTTTAATTATTTTTTAACATTTTTTTATACAAACTACCCTACTTTTCAATCATTTCTACACAACTACCCATACAACTAACATATCTATTTTAACTTTATTCTCTTAACTCCTCATAATTACTCCTATTATATCACATCACTTGCTATTGATTTGACAACTTTTACTCTGAAAACTTTTCGTCAAAAGTTTTACCTTCAACCAAACACACCCTAAAAATGTTTTTTATATTACTAAAATTTTAGGATCCTTTTATATGCTAAATGTATAATTTTAAAATATATTAAAATGTTATTTCTATATATGATACACTAATATCTTTTTGTATAATTTTCATATATAAATTATATGTATCATTAGGTTTTTAAAATAATAAAATACATTTTTAGATAATTCCCGACGACAGCCGTGGGAACTAAGTACACCGAGCCGTTCCCTTTCACTGTCGGCCCTTTCAGATGTCGGTTACGCGATGCGCGCACTCCGGCTTTTCATATTTAAGATGTGCACGTTTTGCCATTTGCTAACCCGCGACAGCTCAACGGGCGAGAGTTGTGATCAGCGTAAGGCCAAGATGTTAATCTATCGATGTCGAATCAACATTTAAAAATTATAGGTAAAATAAATAAATTTCTTACTGCATGTTTAATATTATCTAATTGGATGTAAATTAAATGAATGGGGGTTGTTATGTATTGAAGATTAAAACATTACAAAATGAGATGAATGAATTAGAAATGATATATATACAAAAAAAAAAAAAGGAAAATTCCGTCCATCCTATGGGATGTATGATCCCGAGCAGGCCATTCTGTATAGTTCATTGTCGTTATCAAAGACTCAAAAGTTATTTCCCACCTACAATGTTCAGGTCCTACTACGCAACCCTGCACATGGATCATGAATTTTACACTCAGCAATAGTTCATCTTTTATTTGCACTTTTATATTTTCTTTCATAGCTTTTAGAATTCAAATAAACTACTCGCTCTTAAGTCTGTTTTTTCTCCATTCGACATTGTGCAAGTTTTCACCGGAATATCTAAAATCATTTTGTTTCTATGTTTTACCTTTTTAAAAAAAAAAAAGTTTTATGCATAAAGCATATCACCCAACGAGGCGTGATCTTTTGTCGGCTAGCGACAAATTATTAATTTGTTAATTAATGTGTATTTAATTTGTAAATTACTTTTTACTTTTTTTATATGTATAAGTATTTTCTGGACTTTTAAACACGATGAAATTTTAGTCATTATCATCATTTAAAATGCCTAAAATACCTATGTGTTTAAAAATTCAAAAAAATACTTATATGTTGCAAAAAATGGCAAAATTATTTTATAGATTAAATATACCTTGATTAACATTTTTATAAAAATAAAAAACAAAAATATATTTTTGGACCGACCATCAATGATTGCGGCCCCTGCATAACGTCCTATTTTAGATGTACTTATTTTATATATTTGATGTGTAGTGTACTAGTCTCAAAACACTTATTTTCTTAAAATTTTATCACTTTTAAATTTATATTTATAATAAAATGCAAACGCCTTGGTTGAGAATTTATATCCTATCCAAGCACCTTTACAAATGAAGGTAATTAAGATTGAAAAATCAAAGCTAAAACCAAGTCAGTCATCCAACTATCCAATAAATATATGCTTACCCCTTGTAGATATAAATGTCTAAGTTTGATGTTACGCAAGCCAACTCTCATTCCATGTGCAAGGTTGTCTGGTATCATCTTGCTTACCTTAGATTGCCTTAATCACTAGGCTTAATTTCTTCATAATATAATCGTGTGCAAAAGGATAGTCATGTTATCAAACCACTTCTATGAATCCCTTGTTTATTATTAAACTCACTTAATATGTTATTATACATTGAAAGGCTTAGTCAGATCCTTTAGACCTAGATTGATCCCTTCCACCAAGTACGGAAGCTATACTCCAAAACTTCAGGAGAACACTTACGGGATCGGCATTGAGCAATGCCTAAGGTTGAGGAATCATGACAGTTTGAATTTACATGAGCTATGAAAGAACAAGCTTCATGCTTATTAAAACTAATCAATACTTCAAATAGAATGACTATCATTCTGATCCAAGTGCTATAACAAACCTAACAGTGACACATTTCAGAAAAGGTTATCATAGTAAAAAAGAATGCTAACTACCACTCACACAAGAAAAGGGAGAATAAATGATGAAACGGAATAGGAATTAGATATATTACAACTCTCTTAGATAAGAAGACTGGGTTTGTCTTATTGTTAGTCACTCATTCTTCCTTATCACCAAAAAGGTCAAAGATATAATCCTATTTGCCTTGTACTCCTTACATAAATAATGAAAATACTTCTTTTCAATGATTTTTTAATGCAGGCATTTGATTATACTAAGCTTTCTTTTTATGTAAAAAACCACTTATCTCTTATTTGCATTTGGTTCTTCACCTTTACTTGACCCATGTGTTATTTTCAACTTCATAACACATAGTCCTATGATGAGATTTGCATCAAACTTTATGGTTGTGAAGATAATGTTTGATCAAGCAATGACCAATATAAGCAACACTTGTTGCCTATAAAGGGTTTTACTCTTAATGTTCTTGATTCACTAATTATAATCTTTTACCATCTTCCTTAAGGCTTCATTCTCGTACTCTAAGACTTCAACCATTTCCACAAGAATTAACTAGGAATATCCTTATAATACATTTACTTAAATAGTAAAAATACATTTGTCATGGGTAGTGCCCTAGTGATTAGCTTCAATGTCTCCATAGGAGCGGTGCTAGTTCAAACCTATATTCAAGCATGCAGTGTTATTTGTCCTCCTGGAGTATGAAGGTATTTATAGATGGCCTCCCTGAAAGTGAATATATTTCTAGAAAAAATTCCTTCATAAGATGAGGGTTGTACAAATGCTTAATTATAATATCAATTGTCATAATGTATAAATGTAACACCCCATTCTTAGAAATACTCAAGAACTAGTCAATGGGTGCTACACAACCTAAGAAAAATTCAGCAGCATCTCCCCATAACATATAAGGGGTAATATAGAATACATGACCTGATATTCATAAACATTTCAATCTATAACAATCAATCCTATATTTATATACTTGCATCTTCATATAATAAGGACATTCATATAGAAGGAAAATCATTAAATATTACCCTTACACATCAAGCAAATATAATGATCATGCATATGTGCATCCACAGGAATTATAATTCAATCTGAAATACCAAATACATTATAATTGTCAAAGTGAATCCGCCTAAATAATTGTCTACATATATAATTATCAAAAAGAGCACAAATCTAAAAGAACTGAAATTAACATATTGTGCTATGGTCTCTCATGTTTGATCTTCAACTTGTACCATCTTTAAGTTCCCCACCTGGCCTATGATCTAAAGGCACAATAACAAACGATATGAGTCTAAATAGACCCAATAAGGAGATAGTAGCTAGCACAAAATGGAAATAAGTATAATGATGGATACTCATATAGTGATGAAGCTAATACATATGAGTCCAATACCCGCTCCCAAGATCGTATGCATATAACTACACACAAATTGAACAACACAACCAATCATCTACTCATGTCCATCAAAGGGCCATGAACAACCCTCTCCTCATGTCAATCAGGGGCTATGAACAATCCTTTTATAACCAACCATTTGAAATAACACATCGTACTTAACAGACAGGGAAACATATCGCAAATCATGCATACAACATCAACACAATTCAAATTCAACATATAAATCTGTCGCACAAGCATTTTATCAAACACATGATAGGTGCGAAATGAAAGAACCTTCGATTCATACTCTCGTTTGGGGCAAATCAATTCACGTCACATTTTAACAATATAAAAACTGCTAAGAAGTCTTTTACATCATAGAAATCGCACATTTAAAGTAAATTCCCCATGAACCCTAACTGATACGAACCCTATGTCACATACCATGGAGTCGTCAGGTGCTACACATTCCCTCCAGTCTCACATCATGTTTAATATAAAATTTCATCACTAAATCGAAAAGGGGCAACATCTACTTACCTTGACCGTGATTTCTCCCAAAAAGCGACCCTAGATGTGGATTGTAGAGATTTGGAGTCTCGAAGCTTCCCGGACTAAGATTTATGATCTTCAAGAAAATTGGTATAATTTTTCTCAAGAGATCCACGGGTAGTTCGAACTTAGTGGAAGAGAAAGAAGAGGAGGAGCGAAGAACCAGAAAAGGAAAAGAATAAAACACATTCGGGTGCGAAATGGAAAAATGAAGCCCTAGAGCGCGGGTCGCTCACGTTAATTGAATCCATTGAGTCGGGTCGGGGCATGGGTTGGGTCCAGTCGCAATTAGTAATTTAATTTCCCGCTCCTACAACTTAATAATTAAAAATTTCTCCGGAGGCGTTGCCCCCTTGATCCCCATGACTGATCATACCTACTCTATGAAGGGAAAAATAGTTATAGTGCTCAACAATGACACACTAATCATACACATTTATATTTATACCTTGTGTGCTAAGATCATAATACATGCATATATGCACTATATATCCCCTAGATACCATATTCATATATGTTATACATCCATTAATATTATAAACTCTTAGTGACATGTTTATAAGTTATCTCATAAATAGAGAAAGGTTATAATAAAAATAAAATAAAATAAAAATCTGGTCCTTACAATAAAATACCAATAAAAATATACATTTTTTCATCATTTTTCAAAAGCTTCAGACCCCCATAAGCTATTATATCTAACTCTTGACTATTATTTCCTTTTCTTTACTGTATATTGTCCAAACATGACCAATTTAAAACTACCCAATAACTCTATTTTTGTACATCTGCTTTTAAGTAACTTAGATTATCAAGTGCCTTGTCATTTATTTGGTTAAGAAATTAAAATTAACAAAAAAATATACACTATCGTTAGAAAAAATAAAAATTTTTAATACAAGACCTAGCATAAAAACTTTTAAAGAAGGATTTTTGCAACTACCATTATGTAACTTGGTTTGCCCTAATGAGCTGGGTGCCAAGTTTGAATTTCCATAACTACAAATCATCAAAAGATTATGATTGTAATAGGTGACATCAATCTCCCAAAATATAAGAAGATTATGACTGTAACAGGTGACATCAATCTCCCAAAATATAAGTTAAGATGATTGTAAATACTCACGTAAAAAAATATGGCAACAGCTTAGCAGCAAGATATCCATGAGTGGCCGATGTAACTTTAGCGACGAATGTTCGTTCTTGGCTTGCGGAAGCTGCTTGGATTGGAGTACAGCTGCTGTCAGCTGGACATAGCCACCTGGGTCCACTTGCAACAAATCGAATCCATGTGAAATTTCTTGATGCCGCCCGCCTATGTTCCCACGTTTTTATCCCCAGTCTGTACCATTGTCTCACCAAAAAAGCAAGTACAAAGTTCAGGACCGGAAACAAAAAAGATTAGTGTCCAACCCACAAAAATAAAATTAAATGACGGAAGTTTTTAAAAATACAAGTGGAGTGAAAAAAATGTGAAATTATTATACATAGTCGAATACTGGTTACGAAGACAGATAGAAAACAAAATGACAAGAAGCCTTTTTGTGCCTTATTTCACGACTGCAGCAATGAAGCGAAATACCACGGCCATTTCTGAATCTACCGTCTCGTTGTGCAGTTGTGCCGGCCTAGACAGTCCACGTGATCATGTGCAGTGGTTAGCCAGTGGGACGTTTGTTAACAAATGAATATGGGAACCATATGTACAGAAATTACAATTTTTCTATAGTATTTAGTTTTTCAAGACTAATTATTACTTCGTCAATCACACTATTTTTTCTGCTTTCACTCTTATTTTCTAATCATTTTTCTTACCAATTATGTACAACTAACTTATTTTTTACAACTATATATCTGTAATTTCTTATCAATCATATATTTTTCAAATTATTTTTTTTTTCATTTCTCACAATTTTCTACAATCCCATAATCTTATACATTAGCAAACGTCTCTCGTGTCTTTATGAGTCAGTTAGAAGGGAGCGTTTGATGGGATAATTTGGCTAAATGGTCAGTCCTAATTAAAAGAGGATATTTCTAGATGCATGAGATTTCCAAACAGGAGACATATTTCCGTCGTTCTCAGGCATTTTCCACACCACCCCTCTATAAATGAACCAACGTGAAGCTCGCCTTCTACCATCTGAAGGGTTATTCTCCTCTCCTTTTTAAGGAGCACGGGTGGCGATATACATATCCGTCTGCAAGCAGAATTTTTTGGTGGATTGCAGATGGTCGAATTTCTTCCCGATCTCCCATGGCAGCCATGGGATAAATCTTTCGGACGACAAGCCATGCGATTGACTATTCGGGAACGCTGCGCATTTGCATTGGATTTCCACCTATGTTTGGTAATATTGGGCATATTTAAGAACCGCAATAGTTTTCTCATAAGTCATAAATGACATCTGTAACTTCCGTATGAATGCATTAACTATCGTGATGTGAAAATGTACGGATAATTTATTCCAAACTAGCCGAAAGCCGAGGACATGACGAGCCTCAAAGCTGCCTCAGAATGGGAATCCACCGTTCCGAGCCTCATTACGGGTGCAGTGGGGGACTGGAGCCCATAACCAAAATCAGCATCTTCACGCAAAATAATAATAATAATAAAACAGTCCGGCAGGCTTCCAAGAAACCTTCCAACTTTACACGTGACTAATTGGAACTTTTGGAAATGTTTTTTATAAATTGTGGGATGAGGTAAAAAATAAAAAATAAAATATTTTAAGATTTGTATGATTAATATAAAATGATATAAGTAAAGTTGAAATAAATCTGATTATTGAAATTTTCATTAAAATTATGATTGTTGAAATATAGTTTTAAGTAAAAATAATTGAAATATATAGATAAAATTGAAAAAATAAAGTGTTACAGAATGAAAATAGTCGTACGGGCGGTGCCATTTCCCATCGTTTTTCCTGCCTTCCTACTTAGTTTACCAAATGACTCTTAAACCTGTTTGCAGATAATGTTCTTTTTATCATAGGAGGGGAGTTTATCCAACTCTGATATATTGACTTTCCACTTTACATACTCTCTCATATTTATAATAGCCACTTAGTCATCCAAGTAATGACTAATTACATATATTGTTATGCAAGATAGTTATCTTATAGTCTAAAATTAAATGGAAGAAAGATTTTAAATGTTAACCAACCAAATTATTTTGAGGAGAAATTTTTATTCTACTTGTTTCACACATTTCTCTTTACATTTTTGTCAAAAGATGATTTTACATCATAACTACCTGAGGCATTATTTGGTAATAGTGGTGCATGAAAAACTATTTTTTTCCCGTATTTTCAAAAAATAATTTAATATCTTAATTGCTTAACTACTCTTCTTTTATATTTTATCATTGTATTTCAATCATTTTATCTTACAAAGGCTATAATTTTTCTCACCTTACCACTATTATATTACATCAGTCTCATGCTTTTGAAAATATTTTTTCTTTACATACTCATTCCCTCTCAACCCATATGGAAATGGTATTTAAGTATTCTATTTTTTTTAATTTTGACTTTTATATTATAATCATTTTCTTACACGCTTGCCTTATTTCTTTGTCATATGGCATTAATTTCAACATTTTTTCAATTAATTGGCAAAGTGTTCTCTATCTTTTCCATTTTCGCACTTATAATTTAATTATTTTCCTACACAGCTATACTATTGGTTTTTATTTTATCTTTTAGTATCACATCAATCTATCCCCTCTCGACAATGTCACATAGGCCCTCCTCTGTCACCACAATTACCGAACAGATCCTTTGTTATGTGGATTGTCTGCTTCGGGTTGAAGTGACAGACTCATTAGCCGCCAAGAAGGTAGGTGCTGCTCGGATTTACCGTGCCGTGACCAAAGGCGTGGTCCTAATCTCCTTGGACCAAATGCACTGAATAGCTATGATTGCATTGTCTGAAATCACCAGCAAAAAATGGACGGGATGAGGATAGAATATAATGTCTCACACCGGATAAAACTTTTAATGAAAATTTGTAAGGATAAAAAGTTGTCAAATGATATAATATGATAGGGATAATGATGATAAATGAATAGGATAAAGTTGAAATAGATAGATATGTTGTGTTCTTAGTTGTGTAGAAATGATGGAAAAATAAGGTAGTTGTATAAAAAAATGTGAATAAATAATAAAAAAATAGGACAGTTGCAGAGAGTGAAAAGTTTTAGATTGAAAAGTTTTAAATTGACAATTTTTTATTATTACCAAACACACCCTAAAAGTACTTTCATCTTCTTCTTTTTTTTTACGTACTTTCATCTTTTTTAAAAATTATCAATTTATTTTTTCATTTTTATCTCTTATCTTATAACTTAAATAATCTTAAGTATATGTTTTTAAAATACTTGCTAAATAGTTGTAAATCTAACAATACATTTAATAATGTATCTACACGAGATATTACTTCTCAAAATAACAGAAAGCCCCAAGATCCAATTGAACCCCTGACGCCTTAGCGCCAAAGATGAGAACTTACCTGTGATGATTGTTTTTTTAATTTTTAATACAACTTTTTGGTTAAAAAAAAAAAAAAATTAATTGGCGGGGCCTGGAAGCCCTGGCGGGTTGGTGCCATGATTTTATTAGGCTTTGGGGCTATGATTTTTGTATTGTTGCGGAAAGAACGGGACCACCGCCGTGACCCTGGCTCCCACCAAGCACGGAGAGGCAACCGTTGCTGACTCACCCAAGTTTATCCTCTGCCCTCATCAAGCATCTCTGAGTAGCCAATGTGCCCCTGGCAACGCTAATGGAAATGGGCCAGAGAACATGGTTCTGATCACACAAAGTTCATCCGTTAGATTTACAAAATACAGCATATTATTTTGTATAATTGTAGGTTAGTATATTCCTGTGTTTTGCTTAGTGTGAAATAGATCCTCTTAGAATGTCTATTTTCTAAAGAGGGTCTATTGAGCAAGTATCCAAAACAGTTATCAGTCATAATTATATGAAGTAATAGGAACTTTTTGAAAATACCTATGTTACCTGCATATTTGGGATTGTCCAAAATAGCTAGGCCATGCATGCACGCAGAAACAAAGAACGCAGTTCACATGATATGGGCGAAAAGGATTCCTCTTTTGGAGAAAGCAAATAATTGTATTAAAATTATATGGTTGTTTACTAAAATGAGCCATTTGCACATGATTACTGTGAGGGACAAGTGCTAGCGTTACCAAATTTAAAAAGCACCTGAAAGCTGCTCTGATTACCTATATATCCATTAAGAAATGTCAGAAAGATGCAACAGGGGCCTTGATAATCAACAAAAAAGTAATAGGGGGCTGATTTCACCGTTCTACACTTGTACAGCTGGTCATTCTAAAATAAGCCTTCTAACTAACCTTTTGTGCTTTGGAAATCCTTGCAGGCCCTTTAATTCGTCAATAAAGCATGCAAAAGCCAACACTCTCGATATATGTATTCCTTGCACGTGCACTGAGAACGATGGATAGCATCTAGTGGACGCATGTGCAAAGAACGGATAGACATGTAATATCTAGTAGAACCGCAAAACAAATGACAATAAAGGCTTTCTGGACAACTTTACAAACGCAGCTTGGTGCTTGATGAAGTGCCCGCTAATTCCGTTAATTGTCCTTGTTTACCCGTTTCATGTTTGCTGCCGTGTTGATGTGGGCCCTCCAAGGCTGGTCTTATAACATTTATTTATTTATTCTAGTTTGATAGTAGTATTTTATGCACAAATAATCATATATTTTCTATCATTGCTTTCTATATTTATTTTCAAGAGATTTTTGCAAATATACCTATAATGTTTGACTAATATTGCATCTGTCTCTCTAAGTTTGCCAATTTCACAAATATGCCTACAAAGTTTGTATAAAATTGCAACGGTGCCCCTTCCATTATGATATCATTATATTTTTATGAAAAATGATGATAACGCCCTTAAGCTAAATTATACACTTTCAATTTTTGAAAATATTGTAAGCATTTTTGCAAAAAAGTCTAAAATAATAATACATGCAAAAATATATAAAATAACGAAATAACAAATATATCTACAATATTTGAAAAAATTGCAAATTGATCACTTAGTTTAAAAAGCATTATCGTCATTTTACATAAAAATCTAGTAGCTTGCTATCTGAAAAAACATAATTGCAATTTACGCAAATTTTGTAGACATATTTACAAATTCGGCAAACTTAGAGATACAGATGCAATATTGGTCAAACCTTGTAGGCATATTTGCAAAAATTTCTATTTTCAAAATTATTTATTTATCTTTATTCTTCTAAAAATATTTAAAACAAGTATTTTGGTGACATTGCCAAAGAATTTTTTTTATAATCCTGAGAAAACTATTTAGATGATTGTTTTCCTCTTCAAATTTTTAGTTTAAAATGCTAGGACATACATATTGCTATAAATTAATTATTTACATCATTATTTTCCCTTTGATAAAAGAGAAGGAAACACAATCTCAAGAGGAGAGACAGTTTTTAAAAGGGCATAAAGGAGATCGACTAAAAAATTAGTAAATGAACGAATTTATATGGGCAAAAGGTTGGATCAAGATGCCAAATTCAATTTCAAAAAAACCATAGAAGAGTGAGCATCTTAGTGAAGAAGAGACTAACTTTTTTATTGGCTATTACAATATTAAAAGAACATCAAGGGTGAAAAGGAAGAGGGGATTAGATAGAGCAATGATAAGTGAAGCTTTTAAAAAGATATATTGTAAATAATTTCTTTTAATATCTAAATTATTTTTTGATGAAAACTTGATATCTAAATTATTAATTACATTTTAATTGAAATTTAAAATCATAATATAACATTCGATTATTTGTACGAGTTTTAAGAATTAAATTATTTTGAATTGAACATTAATTCTATAAATGTTATCTTATTTTAACTTTTTTGTTATGATTATATTTTGCAACTTTGAATATAATATATGAATTTGATTTCAAAAATAAATAATCGATATTATAAAAAGTTGTGTATATGTATTTAATAGATTAGATTTCATCCCCGGATGAAAGTCATAATTGATAATACACATACCTAAGATACATAATTTAACATTCAATAGTTTGAGTATAAATACCATGACTAATACGCAGTTCAGATTTCCAT
This sequence comes from Annona squamosa, assembly GCA_035584095.1. Taxonomy (NCBI): domain Eukaryota; kingdom Viridiplantae; phylum Streptophyta; class Magnoliopsida; order Magnoliales; family Annonaceae; genus Annona; species Annona squamosa. The sequence goes on along the minus strand of JAXCLR010000063.1, from coordinate 42,917,834 downwards.
TAAACATAAAAAGAAGTCCATTTTAAAAGTTCTATGGAAATCGAGTTCAAAAAAGGGTCCTCCATTATTAAGAAGTGATATCTTTTATATATATACTAGCTAGCTTTATTGATCCTTTTTCAATTCATTGTGACTTTCATAAAAAAAAAAATAGTGTTGTTAGAACATCTTTGGCCAAAGCTTCGGGGTTTATCCATTAGAGATGTTTTGATGCCGAAATGGAAAAACGATAATCTTACCTCTTTCCTGATTCATTTCATATTCAGCTGATCAAACTTTTGAGGGCTACTATTGTCATCTTTGGTTGATTTAGGCATAGTCAGGTGACCATTTCTTTTATCGTGAATGCTTTCTAATCGACGATTAAATACAACAAGTTTCAGTGCTTTGATGCTCCTTTTTAGCTTTGTTCCTCAAGAGCTTTTTAATCCTAATGATTTGTAAATTTCTTTAAAGCTTGGCTAAGTTTTGTTTTCACTTCGTAGGATTCAATTGCCTCTTACATGGCCTCATCTCAAGAGTTTAGAGGCCTGCTTCTTAATCTTGGCAGGCACGAGGCGATGATGTAAAAGCCTTTATCGTTTCAATGAAGTCAAGGCCTAATTTCTCCGGGAACAGCCCCATCACCCTTTTTATCATTCTTTTCTTGTACAAATATTAAAATCTCATTTAATTAATTTTATCTTGAAAAAACCAGTTCTATTTCACAAGTGTATAAACAATATATACTCTTTATTCTTATCTTATAACTTAAAAGTAACAAATAAAAACACCTTTTCATAATGATCCCGTAAAACTTAAAAAGTTTTGACACTAGAGTTTTTTAGATAATCCCATAGATGAAGATTACTTTAATAATGGAATGAAAAAAAACCGTTCAGATTGTTCAATATCAATTGTTTTATGATGAGATCAAAAATCATTTTGATCAAAATTGTACAGGAACCACATTTACTTGAAAATAATATTCATGTGTAAATTATGAAAATTTTTTAAATCATGTCTAAAATATATTGTAATATTACAATACTTTTATGGATCATTTATCTATGTAAAAAATATGCGTTAGATGATTTAAAAATTAAAAATACATTTAAGAAATTTAATTTATAAATTTGTTATGCAAATAGTTGGAGCATTATTCAATGTACCCAGGTGCAAATACTAATGTTGGTTTTTTTTTTTTGAAATTTTTTTTACACAACTGTTAATTTAAGTGTATTTAACATGTATATCAATTTTTACTATTTTTGGATACTATTATATATTTTTTCAATTTTTAAAAATCAATTGCATTAGTAATTCTAAATTACAAAAAATGCCACTAATTTTTTAAAAATCCAATAAAATCTAAGAATCTCCAAAAATAATAAAAATTGATATACACGTTAAATACACTTAGATTAATAGTTGTATAATTTCAAAAAATAAAAAATGGGTAAAATATACTTGTGTGAGGATTTTTTTTAAGAATGACATAAAAATAGTATCAGAATGGACCCTTCCAGTAGATGTGAGGCCCTGAGTCGAGTTGACAGAGGCCCTGGGTCGAGTTATGATTCGAGGACTAATCAAGCAAAAACTGGTGGGTCTATAACAACTCAAAATTGAATCTCACATAAAAAAAAGAAGAGAGTTTCTAGGATTTTATAAGTGGGTTTAAATATGATGTGACGTTTTTAAAATCATGCGACGAGCTACTACGCCAGAGTAGACAATGTCAAATTATTAGACTCATAATCCACAACCTTAGAATGATTTTTTTGGGTTTGAGCATTATAATTGTTGAAAACAATGATTCAAAACAAAACAAATTAAACAAAGCTTGAGTTTTGATGATTAAAAAGAACTAATTTGAGATTAAGAAGTATACTAATGAGTTTGCCAAGTGTTTAAGGAAAGCAAAGAAGCCAAGTCGATC
>JAXCLR010000063.1:42889985-42908336 GCA_035584095.1 Annona squamosa | reverse complement strand
ACACTTAGATAAACAAGTGTATGAAGAAAAAAGTAAAAAAAAATTATTTTAAATAGGTTTTTTGAGGTGGGCTAAGTAGGTCATTTACTTAGCCCGGGCTAATAGAATCACCCCTCTTATAAGAAAGGGTAATTGATATTGTACAAAGCTTGGATAATATAAGTATGAAATAAGAATGTGAAATAAAAAAACATGGTCTTATATTTGGAATGATAAGAGGGGTACTAGGATTAAGAAAAGTTATATTGAAAATGCAAAATAAATTATTACTTTTAAATAGTGTGTTAAGAAAGTAATAAAATTTTCAAATGAAAAGTTGTTGATCTAAAAGTTTTTAAAATAAGAGAAAATAAAAAAATAATAGATATGGTAAAAATAATAATGGAAAGTAAAAAGAATAAAGTTAAAATAAAAAGATTAATTATATAGGTATTTATATAAAAATAATTGAAAATTAAGATACAACCTGATAAGATGTAAATAAATAATTAAAAATAAGATAATTATAGAAAGTAGAAAGTTTGATTGTAAAAGTTTTATATAGTCAAATATACCCAAAGAATAAAAAAAATTCCAATTTCCATCCTAATTTCGAAGACGTTTAGTAACACATAAAATTGTGAAATTATAAGAAATAGAAAAAAAAATATTTTAAGAAATATGTGATTAATATGAAATAATAGGAATATAGTTGGAATAAATAAGTTTATTAAAGTAAATTGACCGGGAAAATAATTAGAAGGTAAGAATGAAAGGAGAAAAATAGTACGATTGATTGATGAAGTAATTATTGATATTGAAAATTACAATCTCACCCTTGCCCGAATGTTTCCCAATCTTCTCTGTTAACAACCAACACCTTCGTTTTTCATCCGATCCTCGCGTGAAAAAAGTGGTACATCGCGTGGTGGATGCATGCGTTGCTAAAGGGGCCTGCATCAAGTTTCTTTTTACCGTCTGCAACGTGATCGGGAATCGATCCGATTGCATTTTTTTAGAAAAATTCGTTTTCAAAGTGTCACCGACGATTAAACAAAGGTAAGCGCTTCTGTCCGGCTCGTCGATGAATGCAGGCTCCGTATCTGACATTTTTAACCTATTGGCTATTGACGTTGCTAAAGGCAGTGATTGCGGGAGCCCACTGCCATCGCTGAATGATTCCCGGGTGCTCCACATTCTTTACGACGGAGGCGCAGGGGCCAGGAGGGAATGCAGATTAAAGACTGTTTCAGCAAAACAATTTGCGGAGCACATTGTTCCACGTCATCAGCCGACAGCACGTGACTGGGCGCATTGGCAGGCTTCCTCCGTTGCGGCACCACATGCTTTGCAGACTGTTTTCTTTGAATCGCCAGGACGCGGGTTGGAACGATGTCGCCTTTTGCCACCTCCGGGGTGGGTCTTAGGGACGCGGGTTGGAACTAGTCTATTTGGGACGAGAAAAACAAAAAGGGAGAATAGAATAGATAAGATACTTATAAAATAAAAATAAATAATAAATAAAACAGTTATATAGAAAAATAAGAAAATAATTAAAAAATACAAAAATAATTAACATATAGAGATAGAAATAAAAAATAGAATAATTTTTTATCCTATCACCGACCTCAGATGATTAGGTACCTGATTAAAGTAAATTCCAAAAAAGAGATAACAAAGCCAATGTCTTTACAAACTTTTAGCCCTTTGATATAAATAAAATCATCACGGAATATGATTTGAATAAAGTGAATAAAATTAAAATAGATAAATAGTTATACAGAAATATGCGAATAAATGGTTATAAAATACAATAACTGTATAGAAAATATATGAATTGTTCCCTTATTTAATAAGATGGAGGTCGTGTCCTTTTATAATCATCATTATTAGACATTTAGAGCTGCTTGTCTGAATGAGGTGTCATCTCTATCTATATCCAAAAGTTTAATCAAAGGGCGCAAGTAGGAAAAAATAAAATTTTCTTTTTTTATTGTTCAACCATAAAGAATGTTTACATAGGGGAGGCATCTATAAAAAGAAGTACATAAGGTAGATGATAGATTTGAAATTTCTACACATAAACATCGCTAAAAGGTGAAAACAAGCAGGCCACATGATAATGCGAATGGGAAAGCGATAGAAAGTAAGTGAAATGTGTGTGTTTTGATGTGATAAGAGTAGATTATAAATAAATAAAGTAATTGCATGATACAATATTGAAATATAGGAGGAAAAGTAGAAATAAAGTAATTGCGTGATACAATATTGAAATATAGAAGGAAAAGTTAAAATAAAGTAATTGCATAATTAAAATGTCAAATTATTTCTTGAAAAATATGTAGATAGAAATATAAAGTTTACTTCTCTAGACCCTTCTCACCAATACTCAATATTGCCACATTTTAATGTTATTCTCCTAATAGATAAAAATATAACTCAGGTTGGGTTTTACCATGGTAAACCTAAACATTAAGCCTACTGAGTTGAGTTAAACCCAAACTCAAACTCCAATATTAGAATTTGGGGTTGGGTCAGGTTTGGACCAGGTTAGTATTGGTTTTGGGTTGATATTTAAGTTACTTTTGAACTAATAGGAGTTGAAATTACCAGTAAAAATAATGAATTTTTTAAAACATTATTGCATTCCCAGATGAATAATTTATACATGAATATATAAATATAACTTATGATATATTTGGTTTCGATGAAAGTTAGTTTTTGAATTAAAAAATAATTCTAAATATAATGAATGTAATAAATTTACACATAACAATTAAGTAAGAAAAATAAATGAGATTCAATGAAATTACTGTCCCAAGTTAAATAAAAGTGAAACTTATATATCTTGTAGATAATTTGTATATATGCAATAATTTTAAAGAGTTAATATATTTATAATTATTTACAAATAAAGTTGATGTAGATGTAATATATTCAACTTTTAAGGACAAACGTATATAACATTTAAGTTTTAGAATAAATATTTTATAATTTAATTAAATTATGATTATATGAAATAACTTTTATCACAATTATAGTCAAAATATTTAATACATAAACAAATATAATTATTTTAATAAATTAGGGAGAATATCGGGTTGGTACAAACTCGGTATTGATTTTCGATTTTCTCAGGTTGGATTGAAACCGGATCCAATTTGAAAATTTTTTTAAAAATAAAATCCAAACTTGGTTTTAAAATCAGGTCAAGCAGGGTAGGTTCGGATCGATCCGGTACCAAGTTGCACCCTGACTAATAGAGTATCAATAACATCATAATTGGATATTGCGGCAATTTATTTTATTGGGTTCATTTTCTTGATCAAGATTGGGAGAGAATCTAAGATAAAATGAAAAAGTGTGGTTTGTTTTAGAATAAGAAAAGTTATGGAAATTAGACAAACTATATGAGAAATGAAAAAAATAAGTTGTTAATATTTGAAACGGAAATAGATATTTTTATGAAATAGAAAATTCAATCTCATCCTCTTCATTAATTAATAGGAATAGCCTACATTAATCTATTTTTCATTAGTTCACTAAATGGACACTTCAGCCTTTATGATCAGAAAAAGGGGCCTTTCAAGTAACGAGAGCTTCTACTGTATAAACGATAAAAATAAAATAAAACGAATATAATAATGGTAAAAGTGAGCATAAAGTGAGAATATATCATTATGGTAGTTGTACGAAAAATATGAGAAAATAATTAAAATAAAGAGTAAAAATGGAAAAAATCAAGGTGGTTAGATTATTAATGTCTTATACTTTTCTACGTCCATTCATTTCATTTCATTTACATGGCTTAAGAATGGGATGGGATGAGCCCAACGCCTACGCCAGTAGCTACAGTTGGTGTATCATATCTTGTGTCTTGCCAACGACTTGATTTCAATTTAGGATGAAGGGAAGAGTCGTCTCTTGCAAACTTAAAAATTAGGAAAAAAGGATTTTGCTTGGATAGATGAGTTGCAGAGATAACAAAGAATTAGAAAAAAAAAAAAAAAAAAAGGACATGATGTGGAACGGAACGTGAAATGAGATGGATAAAAGTTGTTTCTATGTATCAAGAATAAGAAAATTTATGTTGGAAATGAAAAAAGAAATTTATTATTTTTGAAAATAAAAAAGTATTTGTTGAAAAAGAAAATTTTCTTTTCATCCTTGCATCACCCCATCCGCCAATAAGCTTATTCCTACAACATTTTCAAATTTCACGGAATGCTCGAAATTATTCTACATTATTAGCATCGAACAATCGAATAAAAAATTTTAAAAACAATTTGAGGAAAATCAACGACGTGCTAATTAACGGAGCCAACGACAGGGGCAAATACACGAATAGTGCAAACTAAGTTGTATGGGTTGATTTGGAATTCCAGATCATCTGATAAAGTTCGTCTAACGCACTGAGACAGACACAAAAGTAAAAAGGAAAATTCACAAAGAAAGCGGCATTACCAGGAGTACTTTTTATCACGGGGGCCATCATTTGGGATTTCCTTCGCTAAAGTTCAATTACCAAATCATCTGAAAAGCTTCCTGACGGTCCACCAATATTTTCCTGTATCCATTACGTATTACCAAATTTAAAGAGTTATAACACTACAACGAGTTGTTCCTTAACTAAGTAATAATCTTACGTATATTGTATCTTTTTTGTTAGTTAAGTAATAACCTTATGTATATTATATTTTTTTCGTACATTTTTTGGGTTTTCTTTTCATGGCTTTTATGTGGGCTCAAGTTTGTCTAGATTATATATCCATTTTTGTTATTTTTGGATTTTTCAAATATTTTTATGAATTTTTAAAAATAAAAACATTTCACGTTTTTATGTACATGAGAGTATGAGAGGGGTAAAATTTGTTACTTTTGTGAAAAATATATAAAAGTGTATAAAATGACAAAGTTTCGTATGTGATTTGAACATACTTAGGCCCTACATAAAAGTGAAAATAAGAAATCTATAAAAATATATATATATAATGCATGAAATTGTTACTTATCTAAGTAACAACCCATTTTATAATATCGTAATTTTACTTTCCCTGGGTGCACATTTTTGGATAACAATGCTGTGCGAGACTAAGAGGGTAAAATATAATTAAAAAGAGAAACTAGGTAATTTTTCTTGCTTATTTTATTGAATTAATACATTAACAGTCACAGTAACAATGAGACGAAGATGCGATGAAATTATTTATTTTCAAAATAAGAATTTATTTTTTCAAAATTTATACAACTTTTCTCAATTTTTATCCGCAACAACACCTTTTTTTTTCCCCGTTCCACGTTCTCATTTTATCCTCGTCCCATCACGCTGGGAATGTGCTTCCCTAAACAGCGGTCGTCTTTTCACATTCGTCTCACACGAAGCAAATACTCCTGGAAGATTTATTGGGCTTCTCCCGTGGTTTCGAAACGAAACGTGTAGGGCATTTTGTCCAAGATTGGCCCAATATTTGGATGCACGCAGGATTTTTGGATCCATGACACGCGGCGGCAGACAGCAGCAGAGGTCTGCTAACTGGAAACTGCTAACCCAACACCTACAGGCCTGAGAAATTTTGGGCCGCCCCCATGGAGCCGGCCCGGAGCCCAAGCCAGGAGGAAACCGAATACGTGCCGCCTATTGCCACGTGCGGTAGGCAGCTCTGGGGCCTGGGAAGATGCGGCCGTTCAGGCAAGGAGAGAAACGAACCAAGCAAGCTCCTCCGCTGCCGCAGAAGTGAGAGAACTCCCGAGAGACTCCAGAAGACCGGCGGCCGCTCCTTCGTATGCCTCCTTCTCCCTCTTCTTCTCATTTCACTTCACGGCTCTTCTTTTCACTAGCTCTTTTGGCTGATTGAAGCAGGAAGCTTCATTAGAATTCTTTTCTGGATTTTTTTTTTTTTTTTTTTTTTTTACGCTGAAAAAATATTCCTTTTTCGTCTTCATGGGTTTGTTTGAATGCTCTGCTGCCTTAAGTTGAGAGGAAAGAATGGAATTTCGTACTTAAAGAGTTCGAATCCTCTCGAGCTCCAGTCAGAAGAAAATAAATCACCCACATGAATTTTCAGCTGTCTTCTATAATTCAGGAATCCAGGAGCACACAGAACTTCCATACATCATGCAAGACGCCATTTTTTTTTTTTCCACTCGAAGGACTGAAGAACTAGTGTGAAAACAAGAGGAGTCTTAACGTTAGGTTTTCTAATCAGAAGGCAGTGGGCATCATATGGCATGTTTTGGTTCGAAAGTGATACGTTCCAGAAGAACTAATCCTCACAATTTAGTGGATAGTAGCCAGATGGCTGGGGAAGATAACTTGTCTAAGTCTGGTGGAAGGACAAAGGGCAAGAATAGAGGGCCAAGGAAGGAACATCATGGTGCAGACAAGGATCATTCGAAAGAGTCTCTCCTTGGAAGAGGGCATGAGAAGAATGGCAAAGATCAAAAATTGTCGAAGCTTCACAATACATCTGAGCAACCCAAAACAGTTCTCAGGTATCCCCAATGGCAGAATCTTTTTCCACGTTTTTGGTTTTAATCTCTTTCAGTGGATATATTTACCTTCATGTGTAGGGATTGATTTGGTTATGTTAAATAAATTTCCCAGGAAAAGAGTTGATCCTGAAACCGCAAAATATTTCTCGGAAATTGCAAATCTCTTTGAAGGTGGTGGGCTTGAGGTTGATGAGAGGTCTGTTATTTGTGGTAATGCCTTGGAAGAGAGTAGGGGTAAAGAGTTGGAGCTAGCAACTGACACGATTCTAAGCCACACATTGCAAACACTTCTTGAAGGTTGTGATGCGGACCATCTTTGCAGTTTCCTATTGAGTTGTGTGAAGGACTTTCCATTAATTGCCATGGATAAATCTGGGTCTCATGTGGCCGAGACAGCTCTGAAGTCTTTAGCTTTGCATCTAGAGGATGAAGAGGTGTTCACCACGATTGAGGAGACTATCACTAAGATATGTGAGGTATAGGAAGTCTATACTTTGCATGCATGCCAAATATCTGAAGATCTCATTTACTTTGCGTCTGCATCATTAACCAACCTGAAAATTCCAATCCATTGATTGCCGGGAACATTGACCAACTTCCTTCTGTGTTTCTTTTTTTCTCTTTCTTTTTTCTTTTTTTTTTTTGAAAAAATGTCAATCATCAAATATTCTAATTGGAAGGTAGGATCAGGGATCACCAACTAACGTGATTTTGTGCTAGAATTGACCCACAGTTGGTCTCACATGACAAAAGAATCTGGCTTTTGCACATCTGTCATAAAGAAATAAATTCTCTCTTAACTAAGATCATCTTCATGCTAGGGTTATAATTTAATTTTGTTTATCAGCTTTCTCTCTATTGTTTATTTCATTCATTGCCTATTTGCCTAGGTGGTTGCTGAAAAGCCTGCTGATGTGATGTCTGATTGCTATGGATCTCATGTCCTTCGCAGTCTCCTTTGTCTTTGCAAAGGAGTAGTACTCCAATCATTGGAGGAATTTCATGGCACTAAGTCAGCTATTACTTTAGCTGAGCGGTTAAACAGTGGGTTGCCTAGATCTGGTGTGAATCAATTGCCAAATTCTCATATTGGATTTCCTCATTTGCTTAAATTTCTCGTCCGAGGTTTGCTACAGCAATCAACAGAAAGCCTCAAAGATCTCTGCGTTAACAAATACAGCAGCTTGGTTCTGCAGGCATGCCTCTGATCATCTCTGTTTCATTTGATGTTTTGTAGTTTTGATTTCAGTTTTCAAGCTTTTGTTTCAGCTTATTTCTTTATTCTGTTCTCATCAGTGGAGTCTTTATGCATGCTATTAGAAATTTGATGTGTTATCACAGAGTCCTAGGAATTGCAACCTCGTAGACTGGCCTGCAGACCTTCTGAGTATACCCAGACTTGACATTTTGGTCTTAATCTGCTTAGAAGTGGTTGATTTCATGCTTGGGTTTAAAGCATTTGATCATGTGGTTTTTTCAAGCATCTTGTGGCCATTATTAACTGTTCGGACTATGGTTTATTTCTGAACATTGTTTATTTTCAGTGTCATATGCTGAAATATTAATATGTATTGCTGTAGTGCTTTCTTTGCAGGTTGCTTTGAGGTTATTAGCTGGGAATGATCAAGAGCTGATGCATGTGATTCCTTTACTTCTTGGGTACAAGGAGGAAAGTAATGCAGAAGGGAAGCATGTGGAAATTTACACAATAGCTGGAAACAATGATCTGATGCAGGATAATTCCTATAGCCATCTGATGGAGGTGTTCTTCTCACCTATGTGCCTGTAGAATTTGGGACGTTTTACAAAGGATGCATTAGACCTGCCTTCATACTTTGTTCCTTTCCTGTATCAGTTTTATTTTTAATCATCATTATAAGTTGTTTGCCAAGCCAACAAATTGTCATTGCCATCAATTGCCATGTTCCTTGTTGAAACTATGTGAAAGAGAGGTGATTCTAATTTCACTATTAAATATGACATGTTAGTGGTATGATGCCAATGCGTGACTGCCATTACATTCATGCATTAGAAAATAGCAAATTTAGAATAAAAGGTGAAAAAATGTAGGACATTAGTTCATCTCAATTAGTCTCTTGATCATCATTGTCACTCCTCAAGGCCTTGAAGAACTTCAAATGGATCAAAACAAGTTCTTTACTGTGTGGATTTCCTTCCAGCTAAAAGTATACGGTGCTTCACCTTTTAACTCATGAAGTGCACAAACAGAACTCTATATCCATTGTTTTGACCATCTAGTCTGTAATGGAAAAAGTATTTAATATGTAGAAATACAGAATCATGTATCTGAATTGACTTCTGTTAAAGCATGACTGTGACCTTGCTTGTGATCAACTGTTTACCTTCAATAATTGTCCTTCATTGATGCCACCAGTTAAATTCCTCTTTCAATGAGTTTCTTTGCATGGTGGTAATGATAAGCTGCACTGTATTCTAGGAATTGCTATCTTTCAAATGAAGTCCAGTCTTTTTTTTTTTTTTTTTTTTTTTTCAATCAGATCAATATTTCAGGCCTTGGCAAGTGGCTAACTATAACTGATAGTTGATTTATTGGTGACCTTTTTTTGCTGCTTATGTCAAGGCATCTCATCCTGATTTTATGTTAAACGTGGACAAGAGGAAAGTTAAATTCAGTGGTGATATCTATACTTAGATTAGCTTCTTTGAACAAATTCCTGATCTGTTTTATATTGAGTCAAATAGCTTATTTTTCAGCTGCTCCTGGTTGCATACATTGATCATTGACTATTATTCTCTGGGAGAGGCAACTGTGCTTATATGATTTTTGTAGGTAATTCTGGAAGTGGCACCTGAGACTTTGCATGATGAAATTTTCATGAAAGTTTTTAAAGGGCCGTTGTTTGAAATATCCTCTCTTCAATGTGGAAGTTTTGTTGTCCAAGCATTAATTTCTTCATCAAGATCTGAAAGTCAAGTATGTACTGCAGTGCCCCTATTCTTTTTAGAGCTTTTTTCTGTTCTATTTCCATTCATCTTGATTCTTGAGTCCATCTTTGCATTTGTTAGTTAGTTGTCACGTTTCATTCTGTGGCTTATTGTTCAATAAGTTCATAGCCTTAAATTGTCTCCGAGCTATTGGGATTCATAAGTCAGAACCTTGAAGATTAAACCAATAAAAAGTGAATGTAAAACTTTTATTCAGTGCTTTGTTTTGTTTTTTCCACTCGAGTCTTATACTTGTTCTGATTGCCTGACACATGAACAAAAAGAAGTTTACCAACTTATTGGTGTGAATAAAGCAAAGTATTTAATGTTTTCCATTTGATATCTTGGATCAACAGGGTGGAAATTGAGATACAACTTCTGTCTGGAAAATTATACCAGTTCTTATGGTACACTCTTTCTTTATCATGCCAGTCTCTTTTCTTCTGTTGTAGATGGACTTGATCTGGCAGGAGCTTGGTCCAAGGATAAAAGAGCTACTAGAGATTGGAAAATCAGGAGTAGTTGCTTCTCTTTTGGCTGCTTGTCAACGGCTTCATACGCATGGACATGAGGTTGTTATCTTGTCGTAACTGCATTGTCCGATTTTATTGTGGTATTATAATTAGCGATTCTTAGATGAAACGTTCATGTCTGGTTGAGCTATGGAGGCTGTATTCTTGAGTCCAGGAATCATGATCATTATCACATACTTGAACATATTTGCTGTCTGTTTTGGTCAGTGATCAATTTTTGTTCTGACTTTGCTAGTTCTTTGAGCATCATGATGTTACATGTGCCTCTAACTTCTGTGACTTTTCAAAAGTTGCTATTGTAGATTCTTAACACACACACATCATGATTTTATTAATTTTTAGGGCAAGCCAGGTTCTCATACTCCCAATTTCCTGGATGCATTTTCATGTTTCATACCTTCTCCTTTTTCAATTTTTAAATTCTGTATCTGTTCATCAATTGTTCTCAAAGCTTTATCCTAACCAGTTGTGTTCAGCGACATGTTGCACGAATCCTATTGTCTCATTTTGCCAATATTTACCTTATCATTACCAATCGTTTTAATCATTGTGTTCTGCAGTGCTGCAGGGCTGTTGCTACTGCTGTTCATTCAGGGTCTGAATCTGCCAGTTGCATTGTTCCACGGATATTATTTCTTGATAGCTATTTCAACTGTGAGGAAAGGTCCTGCTTTAAATGGGCAACTGGCGAAAAGATGCAGACATTGGGTTGCTTGATGTTACAAATTATTTTTAGATACCCACGAGTATGTTGAATACCTGTTCAATTAAATTTTGTTTATTCTGAACGTTCGTTTTGTTTGTGAAATAGTTGAACATTTTATATTTAGCTTGATACTTTGGGAGCCAGTTTTCTTGATTCTTCGTATTTATTCTCTAGACAGTTTTTGATTTAGTTAGTGTCTTGTTTCTGTTTTAAATTTTTCAAAGAGCATTTGCACATTTGCCGTTTTACATGATATCAAACACCAAATATCTTGAAATTTAAAAGAAGTTGCAGCTCTCAAGCATAGCCTTACGACAATAACCGTTTCGTTATCTGATGGCCTTATTTCTGTTTTTAGGAGTTCATTCAGCCGTATCTTGTGAGTATTACCTCCATGGAAATGGCCTATATTTTTGAAACAGCAAAAGATGCTGGTGGAGGCAGGGTTATTGAGTCTTTTCTTTGTTCTGAAGCTTCAGTTAAACAGAAGCGCAAGGTGATTGCCCAGTAAGTTTTGCATTTCTAAGCTTGCATATCTATTCACAGATTATAGTACATATTGGGAAGAACTTTACACATTTGTTTTGAAGGTATGTCCTTTCAAAAACCTTTCCGACTTCACAGTATGTTTATTCTCAACCTCTGAAGAATTTTATTTCAGTAAATTAGCTCAGTGAAATGGTCTTCAAATTATCAATGGTCAATACCTGTTTCTGTTCAGGTCTTTAGTTGTTGCTGACCCTTCATCTACTTTTTTGCCTTCCGATGTTTGTGTTTTTCCTTCCAGAGTTGGGAAAATTTTTATCCGGATTGAGTTTTCCAATCTGAAATTTAGATTGATTCTTTTGATGATAAATTGTGGTTTTATGGAACCTGTAAATCTCACAAAACATTTTAGAAGAGAACACATTTCCTTGTCTCATATTGAAATTATTTTAGAGAATGAGAATTTAATTCTTGCCTCCCTGATGTTACTTTCACTAGAGTAATATGTTCTTCAAAAAAGCAGTTTGGAATTCTGATCCTTCTTCTTCTTTTTGGAAGGCTTCGAGGTAGTTTTGCGGGGCTTTCAATGCATCCTTGCGGTTCATTCACAGTTGAGAAGTGCTTTTCTGCTGCTAATTTGTCACTGAGAGAAGCGATAGCATCAGAGATATTAGCCATTCAGCCTGATCTTTCCAAGACAAAACATGGTCCATACCTGTTGAAGAAGCTGGACATTTCTGGGTGAGCCATATGCTAATATGTTCTGATGTGTTCTTGCTTGCAGCCTGTACATGTTGGTCAAGTGGCTTTCACATGGACCCACCCTTGAGACTTTTTTTTTTCTTTTTTTTTTTTGATGGGCACCCTTGAGACTTTCTGGCTGGTCATGGGCCAAGGTTGTACCCACCCAATTGAGGTTTGATTTAAGGCCTAAGGGTTGCGATTTGAGGTTCCTGTTTAGATAGTTTGGAATTGCATGATTGGAAATTTGAGAACCTCTTCAAGCTGGAACAGACTGGGGATCAAGTAAGCTGGATTGCTGCTCAAACAATTTATTTCTCAAACTCTTTTCTTTTCCGAGTCAATCTGGATGAATGATTGGGCTTTCTAACAATTGGAATGTGCTGTTGCAAAATAGCAACAGCTGTAATCTTGTGGGCCTGATTATTAGTATTTTCCAACTCTTCAGATGGAACATGTGTGAGAACAGACTCGTAGATAAGAGAAGCCATGAGTCTGTTTCCAACATTGCAGTGGTCTATTTGATTAGCGCCCTGTACAAATCTATTTGGCCAGAGATCCACATCTTTGGATCATTACAAAAGGGTGGCTTGCTCCTGTTGGATTGCATAAGCTACCCATGTTTTCTATGCATGTAGATTTTACAATTTTGGGTTGTATTCCTGTTGACATTGGTTTCCAGCATCCATGTGCATTCCTTCTCCTTATGCATATTGAAGTTCACCGCAGGTTTGCAGCTCGGCCAGATCAGTGGAAATCAAGGCAGGCATCAAAACAACATGCTTACAAGGAGTTTGTCGATGCATTTGGCTCAGAATCAAAATCACAAAAGAAAAGCAACCTTGCTGTCCTACCCTCTCATGCAACTGCGGCAAAGAACAATGTGAAGCAGATGAGGAAAGAGATTGAGCAATGCCTTCAAAATTCAAATTCTCTGCAGTCTTCTCTTTTGAATATGCCTGGCCATGAGATTTCATTGTCGAAATTGGGTTTCCCTGCATGTAAGCGCCAGAGGAAAGAGACCTTTTCCAGCAGCACTGGGACCCCAGCAAAGCAAGAACGTAAACAATTTACTGAGGCCAAAAGCAGCAGCAGCTTAAAGAGACATTTACAGGGTGGCAACTCCACATCATCAGTAAAGAAGCACAAGAGTTGAGGACTAAAGCCATTATTTTTTTATTTAGTGTCATCTTCGAATTTTTAGTCTAACATAATTCACTTTTGAGTGGTTAATGGCAAATAGAATATGAGAGGGGGAGAGTTTTGGATTTTGAACAAGTACATGGTCTTTGAGTCTAGACAGGAATGGCAATGAACGAAACTCTCCATGTTGTTTTCTTGGAAATTACAATGAAAAGGATGCAATTTTGAGTAAAGCCAACCAGTTGAATGTATGTGGAAGCGATGAACTTTCATGAATGTCATTCCACCGGTGCGTAGACCAGTTCTTGTATTCTCTCTTTGTTGCAGGCATGAAAAATGCCTTACCTTTTTTTGTTTTACCAAATATCCGGACATTATTTAGCAATCCAACTTTTCGTATTAAATGATCAAGAGACCGTGTGGCATTCCATTATTCCAAGAGTACGGAAGATTTGGATCAAGTGCTTTCGCCTCCAGCTTAATGTGCCAATTTCAAAAGGAACGCTGATTATGACGGGGTTCTCTTTCTGTTCCAGTGCACCCCAGTGCTCACCACGTACTCCACCCACGGGGAACAGCGTGCTCAATTTTACATGGAAAAGTTACGTTATCCAGGAATGTACTAGAGGTGGCACTTAAATGTAGAGGGAAATGCAACGCTGGAAATTAAGACAAAAAAAAAATGTTGCTGTGTATTAGGAATGGATAAAAAAGGTGTATTAAAATTGAAAAAAGTTGTATCGGAAATGAATAAGTAAGTGGTTTTTTTTTTTTTTTTTATTAAGAATGGGATTTTTTAGTTTTTTTTTTTTTTGGGAAATGAGAGACTCCATTCTATTCTAATATGAGGATCATACCATCCTAAACATGAACAAATCTTTTTTTCATTGAGAGATTTGAAACTATTTAAATATTTAAAAAATCAAAAGACAGTTCTGCGTAAGAATTGGGGACATATAACTCCCAAATAAATGGACTAAGACACTCCCATTTACAGGGGACAACGCCCTAAGCCTCAAACACTCATCGGCGCTATGGCCGACAACAACAGTGTTGCGAGCCAGACAACCGCCAGCTTGGCAGACGCGGACAAATCTTAGGAACTGAATTGCTGAGTAAAAAAAGGAAGAAATCACTTTGGGGAGATAAATTGAAAGGCGTATAGATTTCTTATGAGGGAGAATAGTACTGTCCACACGGCCAACCATTTCGTGTAAAATGCAAGTGCAGATAAGGAGAGAATTTATCCTGTATCAAGAAAAGAGTGTGCACTTTCCAAAAAAAAAAAAAAAAGAGAAAAGAAAAGAAAAGAAAAAGAGTGTAGTGTACAAATGAAGGGAAGCACTTCTATGATGCTAGAACTCTAGTGTTTGCTTAGAAACTGGTTCACATCTAAGCCTATACTTATTTAGTGGACTACCTATATCTATTTTTAAATTAAATTAATATTATTAATTATAATAGATGGAATAGATCTTGTAAAATAGTGCAAATAGTAAGTGGGGCTTACTTGAGCCACTTCAACATTTGCTTAGATGTGGTCGAGCTAGCTCTGAGTGAAGACTGCAAACCCACTAATTGGATTGGATAAATATTATATTTTTTGGGATTGGATTTCATGTAAATGGGAAAAATAGAGTGATATTTCAATCTTGTTGAACCATTAACACCATATATCTAGGGCTATGCAACTTCTTTAATTTTTAAGATTTTAATCTTCGATGAAAATTTAATCCATTTTTTTAATTTAGAAGACCAAGTTTTATCCTAATCAATTATGTTTATGAGCTACATTTATTAAATATATATATTTACGTATAAATTACGAAAAACACCGATATCTATTTATACATGCATTAGAATGTAATGATACTTTATAAATCATTTATTTACACAAAGACGAAATTTTAGATGGTGTAGCAGTTGAAAATATAATTTAAAAATTGATATTTATCATTAAACTATTTTTGTTGTTGATTTTCAATAAGGCTCATGTACAGTAATATTATTAAACGAATAAATTTTTTTAAAATACTATAAATGAAGCTAAATACAATAGATGAAGTGAATTTTTCATAAACTATCAAGCTTTTAAATATGGAGGGGTTACTTAGAAGCGGAACCCACGTATGTAATCATTTACCGGATTTGTAGTATCTGATTTCGTGCGGCTATGATATATTTCGGTTAATTATATGTCCGTCGAATTGTGTTTTCACTCTAGATTGTTAACAAATTAGCATGCATGTGCCAAACAGAACGTTCAGGGATTTTTCAATTAAATGTAGATGGTCTATGTTTAAATTTGTCCAGTGCAGCTTCTTTATTTAATTTAACAAATAAACATAATAAAATTGTATAATTTATATATAGGCTTAAAAGTTGTATTTCAATATCGAAACTGTGTAAAACATTCTTATGTGGATATGGTAGGAGTTTAATTAATTGGAGCTCAGAGCTTAAATGCACTACAAATTGAGATGGTTGAAAATATATATAACAAAAATAAAAAAAATATTGAACTTGTGTAAAACATTCCTATGTGGATACTAATTTTTTAAAATTTTATTTCATTTCAAATATTTTCATAATTTACATATGAATATATATTTTCTAAGCAAACGTGAACAATTCACAGGTCACAACTATAATTGAAATGATTTAATTTCATGATAGAAAAAGTAATGTTGAATAACATGAACGGTCGCTTCTTTATTTTATCGTCAAAATGATGGGTTAGATAACCGCGAGTGTAACCTAGATTTCACCAAAGCAGAACCTATATATATCTATCCTGTGACATATATATTATTTTTTTCTGTCTGTCTATCGGTGATATATATTATTGATCAATTAAAGATAACTCTAAAATTTAAACAAAAAGAAAAAGAAATCTCCAAAATTAATTGACTCTAAATTTTAATCAAATTCTTCCAAATTGATAAAGGATTAGAGTCCTCGAGTCGTGTATAAAAAAATTGATTGTAATTAGAAAAGACTATCAACAAAACCGGAATCTCCCGGATCTGCCTTCTTATGTTTTCGTTGATAAAATCTGGTGCATAACTTGGAAGGAAAAAAAACAATTATTCTATTATGTAAGTTTGCAGCCCTCAGTCAAATTTTATTGTATTTTTTGATGGTATTAAATATATAATAAAAATAAATGGTTAAATATCTTCCTTGAATGAAACCGGACACGTGCTTCAAATCTTGCGTGGAGATTACACTTCTAAAGTGAAGTGCTGATCCAAAGATGAGGAATGGAAGCATCTATAGAAACTAATAAAAAAAAAGAGTCATCGATGGTGAATAAATAGTAATCTCGAACGAATTTATAGGCATTTACGTACCAAGAACACTACGACACCATGCATGGATGCGTAAGTATATATTAAAGAGTAAGATCTCACACTCATCGTATAAACCGTAATCACAAATACAATCTAACGGGATAATATATGATTACATATTTCATTTTCAAGCTATGTGGTATACACTTGCAAAGACTGTGGCAGTTTTTTTTTTTTTTTTTTTGACGGGAAAGACTGTATCAGTTTCAACTCTAAAAGAATAGGAAGATACTACAATTTTCTGTGCTTGATTGTAATATGAGTAAATTTACTTAGGTAAAATATAGCTCAGTAAAAAAAAAAAAACAAACAAATAGTCCTGTGGTGGGCAATAATAACAGATGTCAGCAAGACGAGTGCTTCTTGGCTCGTGTTCTGATGGATCTCCTACATTGTCCCTCAGCCATTGCTGCGGTAAATCAGAGCGGCTGATGCTGATGACCCAGGTTATTCTGACGAGCAGAGTCAGAACGTAGACGTGTGATTTTGTCATGAGACGGGGTTGGTCTGGATCTGGCACCAGCAATGTTCTTGGACTTGATGGAACATGGGCGACCACCTGTCCCTGGCACGTAGGTGCACCCGGAGGCCTGTGAATGTTTCGGGTCACCCTTTGGCAAGGACATCTCTAGGACCAGCGCATGAGCGCGACCATATTCTTTCATCGCCCTCCATTCACCATCCGGATCTAGAGGCCTTACAGCTTCAACGGGCGGGGGTGTGGAGATGATCGAGATGATGAAAACGACCGCGCAGATTAGGAATGGCAAGAGAATGTTTCTTCGGGAAGCCATGAATATTAATTGTGAAGAAAGAAACAAGGGCAAGTTTTTGTGAATAGATAGAATAGATTAAGGGGGTGGAGTGGAGGTAAGGGTGGCTTGCCATATATCTATATATAGAGATATTTACAGGGTTTGCATGGCATGGCAAATTGGCTATGGAGAGCTTGACGTTTGTGCCTTTGTGGGTCGAAGGAATTGGATGCATGTTAACGTTTTTGACTGAGACTGGGTCGGTCCGGGTTCTAAAAAGTGAGTAGTGGCAGATTCTATGGCTTTGACACCGGACGCGGGGGCTACGACGCGTTGATTTTTCACGTATAGTAATATGCAGATGTGTTCATTAATTTGCAGTCATTAGGATTTAGGTTAGGCCTATTCCACTGATGCTAAAACTACATGAATAGATAAATAATTCTAAAGGCTGTGTCGGTGAGCTGGCTAATCGGTCGACGCCATACGGTTCGCTGGGAAATGGTTTGAAGTCGCGGAAGGAAATAGATAATGTTAACATTATTATTATTATTATTATTGACGGAGTAAACATTATTATTATTTTAAACATGGAGGAACGATAACGGTCCCGCTACGGTTGGGCTTGTAAAGTCCGCGTGGCTCTGGAGGTCTGGATCCATTTCGGGACTCGCACGCCTCTCTGACTTTGGAATCCGGCGGTCCTCAACAATTTTCTTCTGATCTTCTGATGCGAAACGGGAGAAGACTGAAGAGTCGCTGGCCTTGATGACACTGCAGGGGTGCAATTTTGAGACAGCTAAGGCCGAACCCAATAAAAATGGCTTTCCTTTCCAAGGCCCGACCGCAAGCAATCCAAATTTATTTACCTATTTATATTTTGTATTTTGTTATAAAATAGGACTTTGCTTTTATGTAATCTTTTTTATTTTTAGGATGTGTTTAGTCGGGAGTAAAACTCTTTAAGATAAAATTTGTCGAATTGATAAAAAAAATGATATGATATTACAAAGGATAATGATGATATGTAAAAAAAATAATAAAGTTAAAATAGATAGATTACTTGTATCGAAATTAATGCTGTCAGAACCGAACCGGTGATTGAACCGGTAAAGAAATTGGTCTGGTTCGAACCGGTTCGACCGGTTAATCAAACCGGTTCGAACCGGTGACGTCAGCATGACATATTTATGATG
>JAXCLR010000063.1:42834147-42848084 GCA_035584095.1 Annona squamosa | reverse complement strand
ACATCATTTTCTATTGATTTGACAACTTCTACTTCAAAAACTTTTCATCAAAAGTTTTACCTCCAACCAAACACACCTTATATGTTGTATTCCCTTAACGCAATCTTAGTAACACGGGATTCCAAATGGATTATTTTCAAATATAATTTGTAAATATTTCTTGTCTTTATATTTATTATGTATTTGTTCAAGTTTTTTCTTTAAGACGTTTATTCTCGGAGACACAGTGAAGAAGGAAGAAATAGATTGAGGTTGTTCAGTTTCTCTAGGGAATTCTAAAGGAATATCTAAATATTTTTTAAAAAATGATAGATTTGGTTAAATTAGTTTTGGTGCCATAATTTCTAGTTCTTTTAATTTTTCTTTTCCCTTTTCTAATTGTTCTTTTAACTAATCCGTGTTTATCTGATCGACATACTGTTAGGAAAATTTTAAGATGACTACCGTGGATGGCTTCTCTCAGTCTTTAATAAATGTTTGGAATATTTTAAGATGACTAGCGCGGACTTGTTTCTGTCTTGGCAGCATCTTTCGGTCTGAAAAGTTTGTTTGGCTTACATGTGATTATAAATATTTTTAAACTAGTGTGACCTACTGAAAGCTTTGATTGAAATGATTTTTTTATACTACAAAAAATAATAATTCAAACAAAATAAGTAGATTATATTTTGATTTAATCATCAAAATAAACAAGAGATGGGATTGCAAGGCGAAGAGAAGTATTTTCCGTTTTATTTATTATTAACTAGAATTGATTTCATCACCCCGGCCATAATACAACTGGTGTGAGATTGACATTTAATGTGTGTGATACGTGCATGAGGTTTTCATTTCGAGTAGGAAAGTGAGCAATAATCTTCATGTAATAAAAAAAGGTAAAATTGATTTCCATCGAACATGAATTTCTTTTATCGTTCACGGTATTAGCTCCCTGATTTCCATATACAACAGTCCTATCATTTTCTATTATTATTTAATTTTTTCATCTTCCGATTTATATTTAGATCCTGTTGACGGAAGGATTTAAGGGGCTTGAAGAAGACATAAAAATGGTACGAGAATATAATAATGCGTGCTGAGAATAAAATAAATTACATTAAAAATATAAAAAGTTACGTTAAAAAAATTATCTAGGGAATGAAAAACCAATCTCGTATGCATGTCGTTGTCGTTCAAGAAGCTGATATACTTTAGAATGCCCATTTGTTATTATTATTATTATTTAAAAAAGCACTGTCGGTTGAAATTATGCAGTCCAAATTTCAAATCAGACGTCACGTGCAAGCCGGTAACTACAATCCAGTTCCCGTGGGGTTGGGGAACTCTTTTTATAGACTTCCATACAAATAACGTTCCTTGAAGATAGCCATATTTCCCGAATACTCAAACACAATAAAATAAGAGAAATGATTTAAAACAAAAGTTTGTAGAGACGATTTTTTGTTTTACTCGTTTCCTGTAAGATAATATTAAACTGTTGCTACTATTCACTTATATATTTTAATTATGATGTCGAAATTCAAATATTTGAAAGTTTTTACATTCTATTTTTAAAGTTTAATAGTTTCATGTCCGCTCTCAAATAATATTAAATATTTATAACATATAGATTTCTGATAAAATTAATTTATTTGTATTAAATATATACCATTGTTTGACAAGTAAACGTATACAACTTAATTCATATTTTAAATAATTTAAATGTAAAAAAAAAGAAACCATTTGTAAAAAAAAAAAAATTTAACCCGTAAAACAGAGTCTCATTTTTTTATTTTAAGGTGCCTCGTTAAAAAATCACCCATTCCCCAACCTCATAGGTTAGTAAATGGGTGGAAAAATAGTGCATCAGATATCATTGCTTAGGAAAAAGATCATTACGTAGGATTGCTGATATACAATCTATTAAATTTCATTGCTTAGGTAAAAGATCATTACATAGGACTGCTGACATACAATTCCATGGGAACCTCAGCCACATACAATCTCTAATGTTTATTGCGGCCTTGGCTAACAAATGAGCACGGATAAAATGGGCTCATACTTATTTGCTAAATTAGTGTATTATAGCTAAATGCCCCCAAATGCATGAAATTAAGTTCTAAAGAAATGTCCTACTAAGAGTAGCGAGAAAATCATTTTTTTATTTTGCGACTGTTGTCAAAAAGTGATCATTGAAGGATGAAAATATAGTTTTTTTTATTAGTAGCATACACAGATTATAACATCCGATATTACAAATCAAGCACTTTTATAACCCTCACAGTGGAAGGACATTTTATAAATACTCACACATTCACTACTAGGCTCTTGCCCTTGTGGTTAAGTTTATTATTGTTGTTGCCAAACGACTTGAATTCAAACTCTACCAAGTGCATGTGTATAACCCTTTGTCCTTCTGGTAAGGAAGTGTTTATATAGTTGAAGGATAAAGATATAGTTGTTTTGAATGGATGGTAGTCCTCAATGAAAAAAAATGAATCATAAGCAGGGAAAATTTGTAAAATCGAAAGTTATAGCATATATAGATTATAAAAACTTGAGAAGTCTTCTGCAAAAATTCCTCACATAAATTCCTCACATTGATAATTTTTTAAGAATTCAGAAGCTTTTCATATTAGTTTCCAAAGAACATCTTCATGCTTTAATAACAGTATAAGGGAAAAAGAAATAACACAGGACTATTATTGACCAAAATAACAGAAGCTGCAAACCTGCAAATAATAAAAAAAATGAATGAACATTGATGGAGAATTTTTGTCTTGTTCGTCAATATTCCTCTGTATCCTCAGTGTTTTGCCTTTTTCCGATCATAGCCACTTTTTTAAATCAATCATCAAATTTTCTTTTACTGATTTATTATTTTTTAGTTTATCTTTTCCATTTCACTAAATTTTTATAGCATGTACAGGTGCATGTTCCTAATAAGGTCAGATGAACATTCAACAAATATATATGGACGAACATAGTCCAAATCTCCATCAGAAAACACAGTCGCATTCCTTTTATTTTATTTCCCTTGAGTTTTTTTGGAGGCAGTTGTGCTTATGCGTTCACCACTGGGATGTTTGATTATTTCTCTTTAGTTTTTTATTGATATTCTACAATATAACATTTTGGTATCACAATATGGCACATTCATAACCCACACACTAATAATCAATATAAACATCTCGTATTAAGAAGGAAATTTTATATATAAACATCTCGTATTAAGAAAATTTTTTAAAAACTCTCACTTTTAGGGAAGAAATTGTAAAATTTCTATTTCAAGGGAATATATTGTAAAACTTTTTTTCGGCATGAGAGAAAATTTGAAACCCGGTTGGCTGCAGACCTGCTTTCTGGGTTTACCACTTGGCCAACTAAACAGTGGCGATTTCCCTTGAGTTCTGTTATAATTGTAAGCTCGATCATAACCATTCATGTGGTTAATTTCGAGCTGCCAAAAAAATACATACAACAAGAACTGTTATTCACATCCGTTCATCTGCGTTGCTACTTTTTTTTTCCCGTCACAATCTATTATGCTAATTTAAAAAATAAGAGCTTTCAAGTTTCAACTAAACACAACGCTGTAGTCTCTCTCTCTCCTTTCTAAATGAAAGCTAACAGTCCTTATTTGAACCCTAACCTCATGTTGGTGTCAAATGACTATCTAAGAGCGTGTTTGGCAATGAGTATAAAATGTCATCTTAAAACTTTTCAATATAAAACTTTTTACTCTCCATAACTATTATATTTTTAAATTATTTTTTCATATTTTCTTATACAATTATCCTACTTTTTAATAATTTCTACACAATTACTTATACAACTAACATATCTATTTTAACTTTATTCTCTTTATTCCTTATTATTATCCCTATCATATTACATCATTTGACAACTTTTACTCTAAAATTTTTTTTTTATCAAAAGTTGTATTCATTCCTAAACACACCCTAAATATTGACTTATGAAGTCTTTTTATCGTAGGCTAAACCAGCCCCGAACTATTCATTTTTTCCTTCGGCTTTAAATATACACCAAATAATTTAAAAAATTGCATATATATATATATATATATATACATAAGGAATGATCCTGTTAGCCCAGGCTAAGCAAATAACTCACTTAGTTCACCTTAAAAAACTCATTTAAAATATTTTTTTGTTTTTCTTTATGCATTTGTTTATTTAAGTGTATTTAACATTTAAATGAAATTTTACCATTTTTAGATATGTGAATGTACCTTTTTGAGATTTTTAAAAATAAGTTTTTTGAGATAGGCTAAGCGAGTCATTTGCTTAGCATGGGCTAATAGGATTATTTTTCTATATATACATTTAAAGAATATGAGGAATATTTTTATTTTAAAAATTTCTTTTGCATTTATAATTTTATTTATTTATTGGGATATTTTGTTATTTTAAAACATTTCATTTTTTAAATGAAGTTTTCAAACATTTCTTTAAGAAAAGTAATATGCCTATAATTCCGAGCAAATTAGATAAGTGTTTGAAAATTTTCAAAACCCCCTATATACATGTAATCCCTCCCACTAATTGAAGACCTGACATCGTCAATTTATGACATGAAATCAAACAACAAACCCTTTTGATAGAATTGTCAACTTATGATATCACGTAAACAACATACCCTTTTGATAATTTTGTCCAAACCTAAATGAGTAGCACAACTAGATTGATCTTATTCAAATAATATGTTAAACTTTAATGGGAGAATTTTATGCATTTAGGATAGTGGCTCAAAAAATGTTTAGTTCATCTTATATTGTGTAGACTGGATTACGACATTTGATTTCACCATAATTTTGAGGTTTTGAGAGATAATATATACCAAAGATGTTTCTTTTATCTATTTCTTAATGATTAGTGAAAATCCTTAAATTCTTGATTTTATAGCTTTTAAATTTTAGTTTCTTTTAAATATAAAAATGCAAGGGGATTGAGAATGTAAAATTTTGAACTTAACACCCTATGATATAGATGTAAAACTTGATAGAAAAATGATATAAAATTTTGAATTTGAAGTTTTTTAATTAAAAATATAAATAATTCACGGAACTCATTCATATGTATTTGTTTATAATTTTAAAAATACATTTATAAAAACTTTTTATATTATATATTTATTCTCAAAATTTAATAGTTATATATTCACTCTCAAATAAAATTTCAAGAATAAATTTCCGACTTAACTTCACAAAAATAAACATCTAATAATATTAATTGTTTTAGATTTAAAAAATTTTTAATTAGAAAAAAACAGAGGTCCACACACTCAAGTTGTATTAGATCATAACCCTTGTAAAAAATATTCAAATTTTGTGCATGTTTGGCAAATACGAAAATTTTTCAATATAAAATTTTTTAATCTCCACTACTACTATATTTTTTAATTATTTTTACATCTTTATATATAATTATTTTACTTTTTGATCATTTTTGTATAATTATCTATATAATTAATCTATTTATTTTAACTATATTTACTTTACTCATTATCGTTACTTTTATCATATTAGATCATTTTCTACCAATTCAAAAAATTTTATATAAAACCTTTTTTATACAAAAGATTTATCACTTTGGAAAGACGCTTCTTTAACTTTAGACATGCTCATGCAAAAACTTAAGCATTAGGAATTGTTGCAAGGAAGTCCCTGTTAAACTTCCCTTTGCCAAAAATAACTGCACTGTCTGTATATGTGTAAAAAACCTTTAATCATCTGGCTACATGTACGTACTTGCACGTGAGCTGCCGCGCATGATCCCAAAAGTGACCCATGCATAAAAAATAAATAAATAAATAAATAAATGAGAAAATAAAAGCACAAATACGTGCCCACCGTAGGAACGCTGAGGATTAATTTTCAAAAGAGACCCGGAACACACTTACCTGTTAGCTGTATGATGCCATGATTGCCCTCTAAACGCCTACGTGCGCGGTAGTTGTTGCAAGAGGCCAATTATGAGAACATACATAGAAAATTTCAACGTTCCATATATCGTGGATAGAAAAACGAAGAACCATTCTACGCTAATGTTGAAATGAAAATTGTCGAACCATAATGAGGTTTATATGTATTGCATATTAATTTTATTTATCACATTTCGCACCGCCATTTTGAAATGCCCTAAAGATTTTGGGTGTGTTTAGTAATAGGTATAAAAGGTAAAGTTAAAACTTTTCATTTAAAACTTTTTACTCTCAATAATTATTATATTTTTTTAATTATTTTTTTATATTTTTATATATAACTATCATATTTTTCAATTATTTCTACACAATTACCTATACAACTAACCTATTTATTTTAACTTTATTTTCTTTACTTCTTATCATTACTCCTGTTATATTACATAATTTGACAACTTTTACTCTAAAAACTTTTTATTAAAAATTTTATCCATTTCCAAACACACTCTTTAGATGTTTTAAAATATGAGTGTGTTTGAGAAAAGATAAAACTTTTGACGAAAAGTTGTAAAGAATAGAAGTTGTCAAATGACGTAATATGAATAAATAATATAAAGTTGAAATAGATAGGTTAGTTGCGTTAGTAGTTGTGTAGAAATGATTAAAAAGTAGGGTAGTTGTATAAAAAATATGAAGAAATGATTAAAAAATAGAATAGTTGTGGAGGGTGAAAAGTTTTAGATTGAAAAATTTTAACTTGACAACTTTTACTTATTACCAAACACGCCCTATATCTGATTATTGTAATTGTAAATATGTTTTTATAATTTTAAAAATAGCAAATTACCTTTTATTGTTTGCTATTATTTGCAAGCATATTAATGGTATTAAATTATATAGAGAAATCATTTAAATTTTAAATTGTCTTCATCTTTCTCCCATGTATTGCTTTAACAAGAGTCTCATGTCATTAATCCACTTATTTCTTTAATTTTAAGTTATTTTTTCTTAATTCTAAATATCATAAAATCAAATTATTGAGCTACTTACATTTCAATTCCCTGCCTTTTAACATGAAATACCCTGATTGACGGCAAAAATTTTTTAAATAATTTTTTTTTGCTTTTTGTTATTGATAATTACAAAGATAATCACCTAAGCAATTTGTTCTCAAAAATTTCCAAGATAACATAATATATTTCGTTGAAATGCTCGTGGTAATAAATTGAAACCTTTTATAGAAAAATATGGCAATTTGGAGATTTTGTTCTTTTAAAAATTTTGTTAGATTTAATGTCACAGGTACAACTGCAAGTACTTGCAAGGTTAATCTTTCATCTTTTGAAATTATGAAGGTGTCAAATTATGTGAATATATTCGTGTTGTCCAAAATTTTTCTTAATCACAAAATTTATCTCATCTAAAATTCTGTTTGAATATTAACTAACTTGGTGATATTGAATAGCAAATTAGTTGGAATTGGCCTACACATAATAGCAATTGAATTCTACCTAAACGCATGACATATTAAATAAAATATTATTTTGATGCACAAGATATCAATAAAAAGTGACAAAAAATATAGTTTTATTTTTTTAAAATAGCTTCTACATACGCAAATCTTGCTTAGATTTTTATTATGTGAAGTTTAATAATTTTTAAATTTACTTTAATTTTTGAAAGTAAAAATTATGGGCGTGGAGACATGCACTTGTTCATGTCCTAAATTTTGATTTTTAAAAACTAAAATAGAATGTCAAATAAATTTAGGAATTACCAAATTTTAAGAAATAAAATATTTAAGTAGGGCCTCTTTTTTTAAAAAAATATTTTTCTATTACCTATAAATTGCCAAATTCAATGGCAATCTATAAGATTGATAGATAATTTGTATATATACCAACATAATTTGACTCAAATTATAAATATACTCATGTAGTTTCATGAATTGCATATTATCTTATATAATTTTACTAAAATTGTATACAACTCTCAAGTGGCTTTTTTCCGTTAGCTACCATTAAAACATGCGTTAGAAAATTGGATAATGATGAAAATAAACCTATTCAAAGCTATATTAGAATCTCATTACTACGAAACACTCAACTATGTAAGTAGCATATTATGAGAAGAGATCGCCCAGGAGAGATTTTGTGAGAAGGAACACAAGTGAATTAATATAACTTTCAATAGAGTTATTTTCATCATTATCCAATTTTTTAACATATATTTAATGGTTACTCACAAAAAAGATGCCACATGGGATTATATGCAAATTTGGTAAAATTATGTTGGGTAACATGTAATTTGTGAAACTACGATTTTGTGAGAAGGAACACAAGTGAATTAATATAACTTTCAATAGAGTTATTTTCGTCATTATTCGATTTTTTAACATATATTTTAACGGTTACTCACAGAAAAGATGTCACATGGGATTATATGCAAATTTGGTAAAATTATGTTGGGTAATATATAATTTATGAAACTACATGGACATATGCAACACTCCTCTCTAATGACGAAGGCTGATACAGTGCACCCGGGTGCTTTAACCTATTTAAAATTTTTTTTATACAATTGTTAATCTAAGTGTAATTAATATTTGTAACAATTTTTACCATTTTCGAAGTATTTCAGATATTTATTTTTTATTTTTGAAATTCAGTAGCATTTTAGTAATTTTGAATTACCTAAAATATCACTAATTTTCAAAAATAAAAAATTAAATATCTAAAATACTTCAAAAATGGTAAAAATTGTTATACATATTAAATACACTTAGCTTAACAGTTTTATTGAACAATTAAATTTTTTTTAATGAATTAAACACACCCAGTGCATTTAGCCTTTAACCCATCCATGACTGGCTAGTACAAACGGTCTAAGGACACCGCCGAGCCAGAATCACTTCTGTGGTAGAGCAGTTTCCAATTTCCATTTGCTTTTTAATATTGCCAACATATTCATTAATCTAAAGAGGCATTTTTAAAGCAATTTTAAAACAGAGCTTATAGGCGCAGACCGTCCAGCCAATCGGAGCCTAACCCAAATGCTATTTGACCGTAAGCAAACAGTTCGGAACACATCTCACTCCCAATCGTACGACGTTATTTTGATCTAACTTTTTCGTCCGGTTTAAAAATGCGCAAGGAAAACGCGTGAGCCACTGAGCCGTCCGTCCTAATTCCTTAATTTCTATTTTCCATGACAAAGAAGATTTTCAGTCCCAGTCCCACGTCATGCGCTAAAAAGCTCGTCGTGACCGCTGACGTCTAACCTTTCGACTCTACGAGGAAGTGCAGGGAAGAAAACCTGAATACGGCACACCACACCCTTCGATTTGTAACATGTGCCGAAGCCATAAATCGATCTACCCCATCCATTATAGACTTCATTTTTTCATAGTCCACATAGATCCAAGAATCTATGTCTCAAGCAGCCTTGACAGTTTGCACGCCCCGTGAATTCTTCAATAAAAGCATCCGAGATAAATCAAACCAGATGACGGTCTTGATCATCACATATCCGGTTGGATCGCAGTGAACGGTTATTCCGTTTTCGAACCGCTCTGCCTGCAGCCTGCGCTCCGGTGTTCGAAGGTCCCAATCCCCAGCTTACGGCAGATCCGCGTTGCAGGCGCATGGGGAGGGGATGCATTACACGTCATCCCTGGCGCGGGCCGATAGGGACTTCGAGCAATATAAGCTATCGGATATGCTCGCGTTCGTTCCCTTCATTGGCTGTTCTCAAACAAGGAGTTCACACTCCACAAGCAAATTGCGTACGCCCTCTTCAGCGGATCAAGCTGTAAGATACCGGTGTTTGGTTCTTTGCATCTAGGAACTTCCTTTCCGAGGTTTCCATCGCCATTGTTCTGGCAACTCTGTAGTTCCAAGATGCTTGAATTTCTCTTCGTTCGGCAGTCTTTCATCGTTTGAGCTTGATTGAAGTTGTCGGATCGTTTCAGACTGCGTACTGCTGCTTCGTTTGATTTCAGGGAAGGTACTTTTTCATTCCCTTTTTTGTTGGAAATTTAAGAATCGCTGTGCGCATATTTTTCGGTCTCTCTGGCAACAAAAAAAATTGACGGAAGGAATCTCCTTGTTCACGTTGGCTTTCTTCAATGATTTTACTGTTTTTGTTTTTATATGCATGTTTTAAGTCATTGTTTCTTAGATTTTTCTGAAGTAATTTATTTATTCTATCTTAATGTATTTATATTTCCGGTGGTTTTGATATAATTTCTCGCCTTTCTTCAATTTTTTGAAGCTGTTGCCTTTTCTTTTGGTTATCCTCCTTTCGTCCTGTTTTCTGTTTTATGAAGTTGGAGTCGCAGCTAACGGGACAATCACGCACGTGCAAATATTATTCTCTCGGGGCCATGGCTTTGCTATCCTGACCGTTCATCTGACTGGCTTCATGCTTTATTGTCCTTGAATTTCGTGGTAGAGCCTGATCATGTAATTGGATGGAATGATAAGATGTGGATGGACAGGATTTTTCATTTCAAAATAAGAATTTTTCATACTTTTTTGTTAAATAGAATTGTAATTCTATTTTTTTTTTCGTTTTCAATCTAATTTTTCTTTTTCCAGTCACAACAACCCCTATCGTCAAAACCCGCCTCAATCAGACCCTCAAATAAGTTGGACTATAAATGCCTTCCAAGTCAAATTCGTTAAGCTGTCCTGGAACCGGCTCCGCTGGATTTCTGCCAATCGATTGGATTGGTGCATGTGATGCGTGCTTCGGGTTGGCTTAGCAATTTTGTGGCGGCAGGTTTTCTTGGTTAGGAAAATTAATTTGCTAGTTCAGATTGTCTAGCTGAAGACTGGAAGTTCTCAATTTCAAATTGACTGTTTCAGCATTCAAATAAGATATTTCTATCATATGATATTGGCATTCTTCCAGATTCAACTCCGGAGAGACAAATAGATTTGCAAGCTAGTTTTCTTGGCATAAGAAGGTGGAAGAATGCGATTTGCATCTTCCATTGTATTGAAAATGTTGCTATTGGTTAAGGTGTATCAGACATTTCTCCTGGATGGGTTCCATTGATGCCCGTGCGCATATCATGCAGGGGTTTCCTCCTCCTCATCTTAACTTATTGAGTCTTTTATTGGCAGGTTATCAACACGATGTTGGGCAATGGAATTGTCGGGATCCTTGCTGAATCATCGAACATGTGGGAAAGGAGAGTTCCTTTGTGCCCATCTCATTGCGCACGCCTTCTACATAGGGGCAAGGGCAAAAGTGGAGTAGACCGCATTATTATTCAGCCATCCACCAAGCGCATTTATCATGATGATCTGTATGAGGATGTTGGTTGTGAAGTTTCAGAGGACCTTTCGGAATGCGGACTTATCTTAGGGGTTAAACAACCCAAGGTGCAAAGATTTGATAATTAGTTGACATAAATATACTAATGAATTAAACAGAAACAATTAATTGATAAAGAAGACAAGGATTATTGTACTTGTGCTTCTATTCATTTTCAAGTTGGACTTGAATGGAATGTTACTGCTATTTGGTCGTCTGTATCTCATTATTTATGCCAGGAAATATCTTTACAGTCCTGTCATCATCCATTTAGTTCTAAGTCAGCATTAGTTTATGTTTAGATCCACCACTTGGAGATATCTTGACGTATCATTTCGGGTTCCATGCAGTTAGAGTCGATTCTCCCTGATAGAGCTTATGCATTTTTCTCCCATACCCACAAGGCTCAGAGGGAAAACATGCCTTTGTTACAGAAGGTAAGATCCCTCGAAAGTTTCCTGCACTTCATTCATTACTTATTCAAATGTGAAGTTTTATGATGGTTGCCAACGTATAGGTTCTTGCTGAAAGGGTCTCTCTATTTGACTATGAACTTATTATTGGAGACAACGGGAAGAGGATGATTGCCTTCGGAAAGTATGCTGGCAGAGCTGGACTGATAGACTTCTTACGTGGCTTAGGAGAGAGTATGACCATTGTCTCTGCAAATTTGTTTTATTCTGCTCTTCTCCACATCCATAATGATTATCTGTTTATTTGATTAATCTATAGTTCTATACATACTCAGGCATCATCTTTACATCCTTAGCGACCTTGTTAAAGTCAGATTCAGCTGTCGTTTTCGAGTCCTATAAAATTTTGACTTCAGAGTTTGTTCTTAAAATTGAGTTGTCATGTTGCAGAAATATATGTAGACTATCATTGATGAATTTGATAGAGCAAAAAAGGAAGCCTAAAGCAGTTACAAGGTTTAGATTTGAGTTTCTTCGTGTTTCATAAAAGAGTCAAGTGAAGATCCAAAAGAATGTAGATGAAGCGTGATAGGAAAAAGAGTTGATGTCACATTGGCTTTTTTTTGGAGGACATGGAGCCCAATAGAGTGGACTATGTAACATGAGTCTTTGAGTTAAGGTTCCAAATAGTTGGGAATGAGCATTGATTGTGATGATAACAGATAGAGTGGATAATGTAACACAATTCTTGAAGCTGAGGTTCCAAATAGCTGTGAACTTTGATTATGATGATAATAAGTTATAACTGGATAATGCATCAGTTGCCAACCTTGGTTCTTACTTTGTGATCTGCAATTATTTGGATTTTGTTGATAAACTGCTGGGCATTTGAAATGAAATATGAAAAAAATTATGATCATGTTGGAACCATTAATTAAAAAAATTAAAATTTTGATGAATTCAGCCACTGATATACAACGTCCAAACTCTGTTTTGTATTTTACTTGAAGACACCACCATTGTTTTCCTGGAGAAATAGTCATGGATTCATTTTTTTCTCTGTTTAACTTCAGGATATTTGAGTCTTGGATATTCAACTCCTTTCCTCTCTCTGGGGGCATCTTATATGTATTCTTCTCTGGCTGCTGCAAAGGCTGCAGTGATATCTGTTGGTGAAAAGATTGCCACTCTGGGGCTTCCATCTGGCATTTCTCCTGTTGTTTTTGTATTCACTGGCACAGGAAACGGTATTCAAAATTTTTCGAGAATTATGTGCTTTCTTTAATTATAATTTGAGTGTTAATTTTGAATATTTAATTTTATGTATTTGTGTTCCTTTTAAAATGACTTGGACTAATTTATATTGCTCTGGAACACGGCACTAGCCAAATAAGTCAGAATGCTAATCTACATCTCACCAGTATTTTTGAGTACGTGACATCATGTTGGATATCATAGGCCTGTTTTCTTTTCTCCTTCTTGTAAAAACGATCTGACATAATATTTTTCTCGTAGTTTCTCAAGGAGCACAAGAGATATTTAATCTGTTACCTCATACCTTTGTGGATCCTAGCAAACTTCCAGAACTCTTTAAAGCAGTAAGAGCTAACCCGTTTCCATTTTAGTAATCCTGGAAGTTTCTAACTATGTAAGCTTGAAGTACTCACACATATTATCATAGTATTGGTGATATCATCTTCAATTGAATATTAGCCCAAAGAATGAAAACTCTGTTTGTTTCTGGTATTATCACCATATCATATTTTAAAATCATGCACACCTGTTATTTAACTCTGAAGATGAGGCATTGGGTGCGATACCTGTATGAAATAGATTATATATCCACTTGAAGCCAACTCAATAATGATCTGATTAACATTATGATCTTGTTCATGATATACCTGCTGGCTTTTTGAAGCTGTGTTTCATCCATTCTTCTTCTCTTTAACCACCACATGATTCTAATATGAAAATTCTCACAGATCATTTATTTCTCCTGAGCATTTTCCTGAAATGGGTATCAAAGTGGCAAACATACATTTGAAATGTAGATGCCTTTAAACGGATATTTTATATTTATGTCACATTACATCTCACACTGTACCATGTTTTCAGTTCCTTTTGTCTTAGGGTGTGTTTGGCAATTTAAAAAAGTTGTCAATTTAAAACTTTTCAATCTAAAACTTTTCACTCTTCATAACTTCTCTTTTTTTAATTATTTTTTACACATATTTCTATACAACAACCTTACTTTTCAATCATTTCTATACAACTACCAAT
>JAXCLR010000063.1:42809178-42834047 GCA_035584095.1 Annona squamosa | reverse complement strand
TCATTTTCTACTGATTTGACAACTTTTACATACAAAACTTTTCATCAAAAGTTTTACAACTTCCCAAACACACCCTTAGAAAATAGTTTGATATTCGTATTTCAGATTTTCATTCCTAAGCCTTTCCCATTAACTGATCATAATTTCAGTAACATTTATTTTCTTCCTAGTAGTTTATAGATTTCTAATATAGTGGCTCTTAGATAAAGTAATCATAGTTTTGCTACAATCATAGATTTCTAACAGAGAATTTTTTTTTTCTTTGCTCTATAGAATGGAGATACCAGTCGCCCTTTGCGAACTTCAAGGAGGGTCTTCGAAGTGTATGGTTGTGTTGTCACTTCTCAAGACATGGTTTCACCGAAGGATCCCTCAAAAAAATATGACAAAGTATTTCCCCTTGATTTTCTCATGATTCAAGGCATTCCTTAATTTATTCTCTTGCATTGATTTACTTTGCTTGATGAAGCTTATTCAAACTTCAAATTAAAACTTGTTGATGTAACTATCAGATGCTCATTTGGTATGATGAAAGTGTTGTATTCCTTAAAATGCTGAAATAATATTTGCCTATTCAATTTGCAGGCTGACTATTACGCACATCCGGAGCACTATGAACCTGTTTTCCATGAGAGAATAGCACCATATGCATCTGTAATTGGTATATGACTATCTCATTATCTAAATCTGCTAATTTTTCTGATTTTTTATTCAATATTTGTTATCTATTCATGACATTCAATTAAAGTAAATTGAAAAAATGTCACCTAGTGCAATGATATGGCTTGCTCCATGCATCCTTGGGGTCTAAGTTCAAGTCGGAAAGATGACTTGTCCAAATAATGAGGATAAAATTTGTGGATCATCCACCCCACGCTGTGCATTGGCAAGAGTCATACGCATACTCACTTGGCATACCTTTATGGTTTAAGTAAATTATTGTAGTATTGTCCACCCCACACCCTGCATTGGCAGGAGTCATACTCACTAGGCTTACCCTTGTGGTTCAAGTAAATTATTGTAATCGCTAAATTAACTTTGAAAATGTTTTAAATCAAGCAATGTTCAAGTAAATTATTGTAATCGCTAAGTTAACTCCGAAAATATGCTAAATCAAATCAGCACACAATATAAACAATTTTGCTCCCTACAATCTCCTGAGTCTTTTATGGCTTCTAAAAAATACATAAGAATATTTTCTGGAATTTTTCCAAGGATCATGGCTTTCCTTTGTGATTTGGCACCTACTGCCCATTTCTACACATCCATTGGAGATCTTTGTTGTGGGTTCCCAAGGTGCAAGGAATAGTGTCTGTTGAAAAGAAAAGTATTTTAAGATATTTTCCTTTTCTTTCATATTGTCAAGGGACCATACAACTATTTTTCTCAACATGTAGTTTTCTTACTGGATGCCAGTTCTTGAATGGGGCAGAGCAACCAGACGTCTTTTTCTTGTAGGTTCCCCAAGTACTGAAAACTATCATTCCTTCTTAAGATGCGTTCCAATTTCGGTTATTTGGTTTTGTCACTTTTCTTGTTACTTAAACTGTTAATCAAATTTCTATGAGAGTATGTTTTTGGGACAGTCCATAGTAATAACTTGTGTTTCTTCCTTGCTAAGGACAACAAGTTTCCTATATTCTGTTTATAGTTCATATACATTGTTAATATAGTAACTGGTTTTCTGTCTCAGTTAATTGCATGTATTGGGAGAAACGGTTTCCTCGGTTGCTTAGTACTGAGCAATTGCGAGAATTAAAGAGGAAGGGAAGTCAACTAATTGGGATATGTGATATAACTTGTGATATTGGAGGTTCAATAGAATTTATTAATCAGTCTACTTCATTGGAGAAACCTTTTTTCAGGTATTACTCTTGGGTCTCTCTCTCTCTCTCTCTCTCTTTTTAAAATTTTTTAAATTTTTAAATTTTTTTTTTTATGAAACTTGGGTCTCTTTAATTGGCTATGCAACATCATTTCCCCTTCCATTTCAACTGGAACTCTGGGCACCTGATTTTCATGCAAGTGAATATTTATGTTGGAGTTGCACTATCAAATATTTGACAAGTCACTCTTGATGTCATCTTGTTCTTCTTTCAAAAAGAATTTGGTTGAGGGAATTATTTTTCCTTTTTTTCTTTCCTTTCCTTTCTTTTTGCTGTTTGTATTGAATAACTTCTTGATTCATGATATCTAGTGAAAAACCATGTTTTGTGATGTACCTCGCAAGGACAAATTTTTGCGTACTTAAAGATGATCTTCAATTGAAATGCATAAATCTCTGTTAATTTTAACTTGCAAGTAGTTCAGCTTGTCATCACTGTGATCAGAGTGCTCAATAAGGTGACGAACGGTTGATTTCAAGTGGCAGTATCTAACCATCATGATGTCAAGCAGGGTTATCCAACTATCAAGTATCTGCTAAGAAAGAGTGAGAAATTTGGCCCCAAAATCAACTAGTATATGATGTTGGATGCCCTAGCTTGTGTAAGCCGGCATGATATGAATTAATATTGCCGAAATCAGTACTTTATTGGCAGCGATTAAGGATTGGCTTTAGTGAATAAACCAAAAAAGCACTTTCTCCGGTGACATTGGTTTTGACCAGCAAGGCTGAAACTAAATCATGTGCAGAAGTACATGGTATTAATTTGGATGCCTAGGATTTAGGAAATAACAAATATACTAAAAAAAGGTGAAAGGGGGATATTCCCTTCATCCTTATATCACCTATTTTATGACCAATATTGAAGGAATGTATGCCAACTGCTGCCTCCTTAGGGGCAATTTCTGGCTTGTTTGTACTAACTCAAATTGTATTAAATTCTTCAGAATGCGAGTGTTCTTACCGCTGTATTCTTTTGCTGGCTATTAGATACAATCCTTCCACTGATTCATACCATTATGACATGGAGGATGATGGCATTATATGTTTGGCAGTTGATATTCTTCCAACGGAATTTGCCAAAGAGGTAAGATATTTTAGATGGGTAACCTTTCATTTTCTTTGAGCAGTCAAATTCTTTTTTTTTTTAGCTTTTTTTTTTTATAAAAAAAATTGATATCTGATTCTCCTTTTATTGTGAGAAGGCTTCACAACATTTTGGAGATATTCTATACCAGTTTATTCATAGCTTGGCTTCCACTAAAAGCTTATTAGAATTACCACCCTACTTAAGGAGAGCATGCATAGCTCATGGAGGGGCACTGACTCCCTTGTACGATTATATATCTCACATGAGAACTTCTGATTCTGTGTAAGGTTCCTATCTTTTTTTTATTGTTATTAAAGTAATATTCCTATCCTTGATCTATCTAGTTTGTGTCATTTTGTTTCTTGGGCATTTGTGTTTGCATGTAGAGATTTCCTTTGATTCCGATATGGAAAATTAACATAGTAAGGTCCTTTGATTATATTCTTTAAACTTTGATTTCTTATGATTTTTAGAGAATATCTCAAATTTCTTGTTTATTGAAGTGCTTGAAAGCCCAGGAATGTTTTGCTTCATTTGGAACTTCTGTTTCATGCTTTTTTCTTCAAATTTTAGATGTCCAAAATCAGAATGATTTCTGGGATTGCCATAAATTACACCCGAATCAGTCGGATGTGGTGCAATATAAACAGTAGTTGTTGCCACATGGGATGTTTCTGAAATTTAGGGTATGTTTGGGAAGTGTAAAACTTTTGATGAAAAGTTTTTGGTGTAAAAGTTTTTGAAATTGGAGAAAATGATGTGATATGATAGGGGTTATGATGAAGAGTAAAAAGAATAAAATTAAAATAGATTGGTTAGATGCATCGGTAGTTGTGTAGAAGTGATTGAAAAGTATGGTAATTGTATAGGAAGAAGTGAAAGAATAATTAAAAAATAGGGTAGTTTTAAAAAATGGAAAGTTTTAGTTTGAAAATTTTTTTATGTTAACAAACACCCCTTAATAAAAATGTTCTAAAATATATACTACTGATGGAAAAAATGTCATCAATGAAATGTCAACTGCAAGCCATTGGCATCATTTTTTTCTTACTACTACTGTCCACTCTGTCTCTTGCCATTATATTGAATCTTGAACAAAAATTAACTTTCCGAAGTGTAAATGTTGTTGATCCATGCTATGCATGACTCTTCCATCAGAGTCTACTTTCTGCTATCTGATTGCATATCAAATTCATTTACTAATACATTTTGCCCTTCTCTTGATATATCTCTTTCCAAATCTTCATTTTCCTATGCAATTTTTTTTTGTTGATTAAACAACAGTAAATGTAGCGAATCAGATGATATGCTTTCCCCCTGATCAAACTTAAATAGCCATGCAACAGAGGGAAGCCCCAGAGTCATTTTGTTTGCATCATTTTTAGTCTGTATCTGTCATCTATACAGTACCATGAGTTGATGATGAATTTCCTGGTGGATTTTTCAAAAAATAGTATATGTTAGGTCTGTAGCATATGGTAAGTATTAATTTCTTCTTCCTCCATTTTCAGTGAACCATCACCAAACTTGGGTAGCAGATCCTTAAACGGGAAGAAATACACTACCTCGGTATGAGATTTAGATGTTTCCTTTGCTGATAGATTCCTGTGTCTCGTAGCGAAAAATAAAACTTTGATCCTATGTTTTGTAACAACTCATTTTTTCTACATATTTGGATCAGGGACACCGTTTATTTTATTTCTTTTTCCAGCGGTTGTGAGGATCTTTCCTGTTACAGCTAATACTTCCACTCAAATTTGGCAGGTGTCTCTCAGTGGCCATTTGTTTGATCAGTTGCTAATAAATGATGCATTAAATATTATTGAAGCAGCTGGAGGCTCCTTTCGGTTGGTTAGATGTGAAGTTGGTCAAAGTACGACCGCCATGTCATATTCAGAACTTGAAGTAAGTTACCTTCTTGAATTAAAATCATCGAATCCATGCTGATATTTATATTCAGAACTTGAAGTAAGTTGATGTGTCAAGTAAGACCCTGTTTGGTTTGGCTTATTTCTGTCTTGTAACTTATTTTTAAATCTGAAAAGCAAGTCCTGTTTTGATGAAGGATATGAAAGAGAGTTTGTAAATTCATGTGCAAGGATAAATTATCAGCACCTGATGAGATTCTTCTTTGACTTCTTAACTTCTATATTCTTAAACATTGTTGCATGAGTTTTAATTAAGCGCAAGCTTCAATTGGATAACTCTATCATTCATTCTATTAACATCTATAACTTTATTTTTAAAGTCATTTTTTTTATTATCTCCATATTATTTCTATTTTCATCTTTTTTTGTGTCATAATTTGTACCTCATTAACGTGGCTGGCCTTAGCTCCTTTCCATTTAGTCTCTCGGAGAATCTACATTTATTTTTCTTTTTCTCATAGTATCTTCTAATTTCATACTTTTCCTTGAAAGAGTTTAACATTCCAAGAGGCAAATCAGACCTTGTGTTTTGGGACTACCTTCTTCACCATCTCAAGTTTAAAATGATGTGAAAAACTTTACCCACTTTTTTACCCACTTTTCACCACAATTTGATGTTGGTGTGGTATGACTCTTCTAGGAAGACATCCTAGTAATCCTTTGTATTTATCACCGTTCTTGGGCTCTACTACAACTCATTTATGGGGAACATCTTCACACTAACAACTTGTAATATCATTAAAAGTATGTGATGGAAATTTCTAAAGCACCAAATGCCAATCTAACATGCCCAACATCACTTTTTATTTGGGCCTATGACGAAACATAAGGGGAAAATCCTTATTGGCAAGGTTAGAAAGGACATCAAGAACCATAAACTAAATAAAAATAAATAGATTTTTAAATGAAAAGATAAAGTGAGTAGTAAATAGTTTAATTATGTTTACCATCAATAACATTGATTCATTTTAGATTTATTTTTAAAATTAGCATTCGCTAAAATTTAAATTAAAATTTTGGTAAAATTATTATTAAACTTATCCAAATATGTTAATTGTATTGTTGAAACAATACTTAATGCGTTTAGCCTCAGGGAACGGGGCTGTCTTCTTTGTTCTCCACCTTAAGATCCTAAACACTACGACTTCCATGCTTACATAGATCACTTTTCTCTACCTTAGCATTCTTAAAATCATGACTTTATGCTTTCATTGATTCGAAATTACAAAAAATTATTGGTAGTTCAGATTGCAGAGACATTA
This sequence comes from Annona squamosa, assembly GCA_035584095.1. Classification (NCBI taxonomy): domain Eukaryota; kingdom Viridiplantae; phylum Streptophyta; class Magnoliopsida; order Magnoliales; family Annonaceae; genus Annona; species Annona squamosa. The sequence goes on along the minus strand of JAXCLR010000063.1, from coordinate 42,827,882 downwards.
GAAAACAGAAGAGGCAAAAGAAGGCAGAAATGCAGCAGTTGTTCAATTGTTGTTACACTTGGCCATGATCAGAGCATGGAGAAAATTTTCCTCAAAGGTTGCATTGAAGCATGAGAAACCACATCCGTTATCGTTCCTGATTTATTTGCATAATCAAAAGTTTAATTTTTTTCCCTAGTGTGTTTTTTAGTGCACATACTGCTTTCTGTGGTTGCAGCGGAGTAGTATCTTTGCTGTTGTTGCCCTTATAGAAGCAAAGTAAAGAGGACTGTCTATAAAAAAGGCATATATAATTATCCTCCTCTGGGAGGCACTTATTGATAACACCAGTCGTTCTTTTTGTATGATAGGTGTTGTTACGAATTCTAGAATGTTTTTGATAGATGTTATGGCCTAGCATCAAAGATGTTATTGTTCTTTCTTGCAGGTTGGTACAGATGACAGTGAAACTCTGGATCGAATCAAGAATTCACTAACCACAATTGCCCATCCACGTGATAAAGGATGGAAATTTGACGAACACGCAAATACTTTTTCTCTAAATGTTGGAAGGGTTAGTGAATGCAACATGGAAAATGAAGATGACACAAAGGGGAAAGCAACAGTTCTAATTCTTGGTGCTGGCAGAGTTTGCCGACCAGCTGTGGAATTTCTGGCATCAGTTGGAAGCCATTCATCTCATTTGTTGAAAACATACACGGGTGATGTTGAAGAAACCAAACATGTTAAAGTTATAGTGGCATCTCTTTACCTTGGGGATGCAGAAATGGTATTTCCATAGTCGTGGAATTCTCTCGATCTCGTCCCTTAACCAACTTGCCTAGATGATCTCAAATTTAAGTCCGATTTTTTTTTTCTTAAATTTTATATTCGTCTGGGTTTTGGAAGTCAAACCTACTGCCATTTACTAGTATTTTGTTTTGTATAGGAATCTAAAAATAAGCAACTACGAGTAAACCCAAATATGTTTATGGTAAAATCTATTATAAAAATGCCAATAGATAAACTTAAGAGTGTTCCTTTGTAGTTTTCATATAAGCAATGTCTGGCGTCCTTACCACAAGCATCCTGTCAACAATAACAATTTTTTTTTTCGCACAGAACAATAACAATTTTGAAGCACAGTCCTTGTTATAAAGTGACATTGGTTGCAACATCCATTGGTTTTTCTGACAATCTTGTTTTGTTCTTAATACACTCACTTGTAGTAGTTAATTGAGACTTCAACAACATTATCAAATTACTTTAATACATGAAATAGTTCACTTGCAACAGATTCTTAATATATTATGTAAATCAGGAAATGCAATGCATTCAAGTATTTACATTTTCCTACATAGTATGGAAGAAAGTTATCAAAGAAAGAAAAAGAAAGATAAACTTGATCAGACAAACAAGCAAACAAAAAGATAAGGAAAAAAAAGAAAAAAAAAACTAGATCAGATAAACGATAAAAACACGACAAACCTCAAATTCGATTATAAATTCCTAGAAAGGAGCTTGTCCAACGAGCTGTTTTTGAACTATGACTCACTGATCTTTGTTAGCCATCTTAACAAAAATTATTTGCTTTTGGAAGCTTAGAGTATCTCTTGTTTTGTTGTTTCTACTGCAGACAATTGAAGGTATTCCAGATGTAGAGGCTATTCAACTTGATGTGATGGATCATGGAAGTCTTTGTAACTATGTTGCACAGGTAGATTAACTTGCTATCTACTACTGACCTAGTGACCTTACAGTGATGCAAGAATCATCTAGGAAACAGCAATGAATTTGATCACTCTTAGAGTTTTAGTTCAACAACCTCAATAGCCAGTTTTGTTCCCTCATCAGCCTCTGAATTAAATTAAAATTTCTTTGATTTTCAATAGGTCAATATGCATGCACGAATTTCCCACCTTAAAAGGGTTTTGGGAGAAGGTGTTTCTTCCATGTTGATGTCTTCAAGATTTGATATGTTCTGTGGCTTTATCATATCATATATGCTCTTTCAGATTTAATTGTTCCTTGATAGCCTAATTGTACACTTGTCTGCAGGTGGATGTTGTGATCAGTCTGTTACCGCCTAGTTGTCACACTCAGATAGCAAATGCGTGTATTGAGGTAATCTGACTACTATATAAATTTAATTCTAGCACTTTATACATTTTCGGCTTTGTGGAAGAAATAATACAATCCTTGGCCAAGGAAATCTTGGTCACGTAGGTTTCATCCAAGTGAGGCCAACAATCTGTTGCCTCTCAGTCGTCACACACACACATACACAGAAAATGCATGAATTGAGGTACTCTTGACTGCTTTAGAGATTCAATTTTCAGTACTTCATTCCTCTGTGGCTTTGTGGGATTGAACAATGAACAATTCTTGGTCTTGCAAGCTCTGTCTGAGGGAGGCTAATGGATCCAATTCTCTGATCTGATTGGCATTTCTACCTACATCTCAGTGCATGGATCATACAGTACCTCTATGAAATAAAGCTTGAGTTTGTTACATAATATTCTCCTTACTACAGGAATATTTCAGTTGATGTCTATACAAGTACTAAGTAAATGGTAACAAGCGAGGACAAGTGAGGATTTTATCACTTGTTTTCTTTTGCAGCTTAAAAAGCATCTGGTAACTGCCAGCTATGTTAGTGATACAATGTCAAAGTTAGACCAAGAAGCCAACTGCGCCGGTGTTACAATACTCTGTGAAATGGGCCTTGATCCTGGAATAGGTAATTTTTCTCAATCTTGTCTAAGGGTACTCCATGATGAAAAATATGGTTCTGCAGTATCCCACTTTTTTTGTGCTAATGGAGGTTAGTACATGGTAGAATATATTGGCAAATCAGGTTTACAGATCAAAACTTAAATTTGAAATAACTGTTGGTCCACAAGTCATTAAAGAGTTTTATGATTTATTGCCTTGTATGGTTTACATTATAAAAGCTCCTCATATGGATCTCTCTTCACTTTTTTTGCAGGTATATAATTGGTTGATGCTAGGCTGGGTATATATATATATATATAAAAAAAAAAATTTTAACCAGGGTCATACCTGGAATTTTTTTTCCCTTTGTGTTAATGTCAAATAATGATAATAGACAGGAAACTTTTCAGATGAATTATGCCTTCTTGTGTTTAAGACAGATCTGTAAATGCATGGCAGATGCCTTGAGATCTATTTTACCATTTATACTTCTAACATAGTGGAAAGCAGATATCCGATACTAGTGGCAAAAATAAATAGAACCAATACAAATCATGAATGGGTTCAGTAAAGTAATTTTGCGATAATTACTAAAGGAACTTTTTATATCATCGATGGTATCAGTGAAGTAAATTTCTGATGAAACCTTTCATTTTTCATGAAATGCTAACTGCTTGTTTTCATGCTTCAGATCATATGATGGCAATGAAGATGATCAACCGTGCACATGTCAGGAGGGGAAAAATAAAGTCATTCATGTCCTACTGTGGTGGACTTCCGTCACCTGCTGCTGCAAACAACCCACTAGCCTATAAGTTCAGGTGTCACATAAACACCTTATGTCCTGGACATGTTAACCTTTGACTGCTTCTAGCGCACTATCCTTCATTTCTGGGGTTCAACTTGAGCATTTTTTGCCCTAATCTGTGGAAGAACTCCCGTGGTTGATATTTCATCTGGGAACACTTTTTGTGAAGGTTGTCACAAAAAAGAAGAAATGGATAGCAGCACTTGAAATTACCCAATATCAAAACTTTCGTTGGTTTTTTCACTCCTTTTACGCTACCTTGCACCAACCATGCTTTAGGGAGTTTCAATGCTGTGAACCGGAATGGATAGGTTATCACTTTCAGTGTTTCCAGATGCAGATTGCCCATAGATCCGTATCAATGCAAAAAATTGAATTGCAAGATATACATGCGTCATTCTTTGTGAATGTCCTTAGACTGATGGTTAAAACGACCTTGTGTTTCAGTTGGAATCCTGCTGGAGCTATCAGGGCAGGTCAAAATCCGGCCATTTATAAATCTCATGGGGAAATTGTAAATGTTGATGGTAAGCTTTTTCATTTTTTGAAGAACACTTATTGGCTCAAGGCTAATGTTTTATCTCAACCAAAAAGGTTAATAGAGGATCTTTGTTTACACATTGCAATTAGAACGAGACAATACAAGCTTAACAAATTTTCCGCAGAGCGAATTTAGATGAACAAATCTTATGGAACACAATGAAGGGCAATGTTTCAATACAACCATGTTTCAATACAACCATCTTTTTTGGCAAGATATTAATTTCTAATCAAAGTGTCATTTGGATTCATAAATAAATGTCTCGAAAGATGCTATTCTTTTACAAATGTAAGTTTTTAATGAAAGAAAATTTTCGAGTCATAAATAAATGCATATAGATAAGCATGGTAAAATTACCTAAAATGCCACTGATTTTCAAAAATAAAAAAAATGTAAAATACTCCAAAAATGGTAAAAATTTATACACATATTAAATAGATATAGATTAACAATATTGTAAAAAAAATTTGAAAAAAAAATAGCGCATGCAATGGGGGTCCCATATCCATGCACCTGGTTGTATTGAATCATTATTTCACAATTTAAATAACCAAGGAAGTTCCTATTGATTGGTCGGCGATTTCTTGAATGTTACATATTTAATACAAAGGCATGTTAACATACGATGCATCTTTCCTTTTAGTTTTCTTTTCATTTATAAGTGGGCCCAAGTTTATATATTTTATATGCTAAAATTTACTAATTTTAAATTATTTTACATATTTTTTGTAAATTTTTTTAAAATGTAAAAATTTCCCCTTTTTCATGTGCTAAGAGTGTGAGATGAGTGAAAATTATTGATTTTTAAAAATTTTACATAAAATATGTACGATACTTTAAAGTTGGTAAATTATGGTATATGAAATATATACACTTGGGCTCACATATAAATGATAACAAAACAAAAAATATAAATGTCAAATTTTTTTTTTAAAAAAAAGATGCTTCGCATGTTAGCTAACATGTGATGCATAGGATGCTATCATGCTTTTTTATTACATTGAGCAAAATTTTGAAGTACTACATAGAGGGCGTGATTCTATATGGTTAGACTCGTGGAGACTTCATAAATGTGTTGGGGTAGTGATAAAACTTTTGAATGAAAATTTTTTTGTGTAAAAACTGTTGAAATGAGAGAAAATGATGCGTTATGATCAGGTTAATGATGATGAATAAAGATAATAAAGTTAAAATAGATAAGTTAATTGTATAGATAGTTGTGCAAAAATGTTTAAAAAGTAGCATAGTTTGTATTAGATGATGTAAAGAAATAATTAAAAAATTATATAGTTATGAAAAATGAAAAGTTTTAGATTGAAAAGTCTTATTTTTAGAAAAACACACCCCCTATGTCTACATGCATGACTTTCTTTTCTTTTCTTTTTTTTCCAAATTATTGGCCCATGTTAGATTGCATCACATACTAACTTTGGCTTTTTTATTTTTTTATTTTTTTTTATTTTTTGAAAATTAAAAAGGGAAGGGATACACATGCCTTATCCATGCCCATTTTATTTTCAAAAATTGGTAACTTTATACCTTCAGATAGTTGCAAAGAAAACAATTTGTTATGTCATTATGATTCTTGAAAATTACTCGTGGTAATTACGCATCAGCTGGTAGTTTTGACTATTTTTATTAAAACATCAAGAAATCTGTATATTGAGATGTTTGAAAGGTAGTTTCTTGGTTTCTTATTTGATCCGCAGGAAGCAAATTGTATGATGCAGCAGTGAAATTCAGGTTACCAGATCTGCCGGCTTTTGCATTGGAGTGTCTCCCAAACCGTAATTCTTTAGTGTATGGGGACCTGTATGGAATCAGCAGTGAAGCATCAACAATCTTTCGTGGAACACTCCGCTATGAAGGTATACGTTTCTGTTTGAAGTTTGGTTACAGTCTTACACGTAAATTCTAGTCATTTACCAGCTCGCTTTGCCTACAGGATTTAGTGAAATAATGGGAAATCTAGCGAAGATGGGTCTTTTCAATGCTGAAGTTTATCCAATGCTGAAAGATGCCAACAGACCGACATTTGGAAGCTTTCTCGATGAACTTTTGGAGATTAAAACAACCGAAAATGGCGGTTCACAAAGATCTACAAGGGAAGAGAAGGAGATGGCGAGTAGGTTGATTAATCTTGGGCACTGCAAAGAAATGACTTCTGCTGTCAAGACAGCCAAAACTATCAGGTTAGTGCCACTTCCCTGAATAGGTCCAAAACATCATGACAGCAAGAGGTCTCTTGGTCTCCATGACCCAAGCACTAGCTGATGAGCACATAGATTTGCATGACGGCACCAGAATTCCAATATTTACCCTTTTTCTAGTTCACAGCAGAATCTTGGCTTTTTAGAAGTTTTCTTATTGAATCACCAATTTCCTGGCAATCAAGTGTAACAATTTCTCCATCAATGAGATCTCTGAAATAATGTCTATGGCTCTAGGAAACTCATTGGATCATTATCTTGGTAATCAAACTATGGGAATCCATGGTTGCTAAAATATTATCAGCCAGGAATGATGATGTAGTTTCTCTTCGTAAAGTCAGACTTAGACATGAATTATATTATTCTTTTTTCTTAAGGTTAAGTGATATGGCCTAAGTTTTAATCTTAGGGTGTGTTTGGGAATGGATAAAACTTTTGGTGAAAAGTTTTGAAGAATAAAAGTTGTCAAATGATGTGATATGATAGGGGTAATGATGAAGAGTAAAGAGGATAAAGTTAAAATAGATAGGTTAGTTGTATAGGTAATTATGTAGAAATAATTGAAAAGTAGGGTGGTTTATATAGGAATATGTAAAAAAATAATTAAAAAATAGAAGAGTTGTAGAGAATGAAAAGTTTTAAATTGAAAAGTTTTAGGTTAAAATTTTTCGTTGTTGCCAAACACACCCTTAGAGTATAACTATATGGCCGAAGTTTAATCTTAGAGTATAACTGCACCTTAACGTATCTCTGCCTGCTGAATTCACCACAGTATAATATTAGATTAGAGAGTAGACTAACACAAGAATTTGGAATTAAGTTTCTTAAGATGGTTGCTAAGATTGACTTGTTTCAGTGATTTGTTGCTCTGTATGTTCTCGTTTAGTGAACTTCCATAGAGTGCTTTAAATTCCTAAAGCTGCGAACAAACTTAAGATGTGATTGTTTTGGGTAGACCATATATTGGTATTAGTAACAACTGTATTTTTGGAATCCAATGTGCTTGCCAAAACATTTAGCCAATCAGTCTTGATGATTAGTTTAGTCTCTTTTTTCGTTTATTGATTTGCTTACTTTTTCCGTAAGCAATGTGTAGAATTTTAGTCCATAAGGCATTCTTATTTAATTGCTAGGTATTTGGGGCTGCACGAGGACAATGAAATTCCTACAACCTGTCTGAGTGCATTTGATGTTGTCTGTCTGCGCATGGAAGAAAGATTGGCATATGCTAGTTCTGAACAGGTAATCTCAATTAAAGTTTATAGTTTATACTGAACTTTCTTAAGTTCATTTCTGTATGAATCATTTTGAAGCAATGTGTCTTTTTATCTATCTTAACTCAAACAGTGAAAGTCTGAAAGAGTTTCCTGATGTTTGCCAATGATCATGTCAGGTGCAGAATTTAAATAACATCAATTTTTATATATGTGCTGATTTTATGTAAATTTGTAAGCGCATGGTATGTACTTTTCATGCATGATATGCTTCCACTTAGCTTATGGTGAGAAGAGCAGTGACCACCAAGGATGGATGCAAGCTTTCCCTTCCAGCATCTCTCCAAAGGGTGGAAGGCCTTTCTTGGACTGACAACGCACAATGAGTGATCACAGTAAATGCCTTACCCTCAAGGCATGCTTATGCTTTTTTACCTGTGGTGAAAATGCTGTAGAAGCATGAAGCATGCACATGCACGTCTTTCTCCGACTCTCTTTACTGCAGTACTCTATTAGTGTCCCTAGCTTTGATTGATATATTGCACTTGATGTGCAGGACATGGTTCTTTTGCATCATGAAGTGGAAGTAGAATTTCCAGATGGGCGACCAATGGAGAATCACAGCGCCACTCTCTTGGAATTTGGAAGAACAAAAACCAACATAATGACTACTGCTATGGCTCTCACAGTTGGCATTCCAGCAGCCATAGGAGCTCTGGTACTGCAAATTTTAATGCCTCTGTAGATTGTAGCTTTATACGTGAAGACTAATCCTGCAACTCTCGATTTTGCAGCTTCTGCTTGAAAACAAAATCGAGAAAAGGGGTGTGGTCCGACCACTAGATCCTGATGTTTATCTTCCAGGTAAGTGTACCTCGCAAGCTATAATCATTTGAACGTTTGATGCTAAAATCATTTAAACATTTCTACTTTCTCTGCTATGCCTATCTAAGCTGAATTGTGCGTTTTGGCAGCTTTGGATGTTTTAGAAGCATATGGTTTCAAGATTATAGAGAAGATGGAGAGAACTTGAGCAATACAACAGCTCTTTCTCGTCATCTTGAATGATCACTTGGCTGCCTTTCAATGCAAGACTCGTTCACAAGAAGTGTGCAATCTATGTAATTACCGTTGTCTGCAAGATGTGGCTGAATAATTCGTGTTGGACATGTAATATAGCGACCATTTTCTTTTCAGTTATTGTATATATCTGTGTCAGTCATTTGTGTCTTTCTGCATATATTTATCAATACATTCGAGTTACAGATTAGGTAGTTTATGAATGAAATCCAATGCGATTTGGTTGCTTGTATCAAAATGCTAGTCACGGTTCCAATAAAATGGGCCATGAAAGTGGAGGATTGCTGCCTGTGCATCCCACATTGCTATCCTTCCGTCTTTCTTTCTTCACCGTCCTCTCGTTAGTGTTGTTTTCCTGTGTGTTTAAGATTTTCCAGACAATCCGATACTTGAAAATTGAGAGGAAGAATGCCCAATTTCCAATTTTTTAGCATCTCACAGACCGAAACAGCACAAGGTGTGGTTGCCTTTTTTGCTTAATTGTTAGTGCCTGGTTGGCGAACATTTTCATTTGACATACTTTCCATAAAAGCTTTATTTTTCCATTACCTACTGATATTTTCAATCATTACTCCCTTGTCTGTGCAAGCTTATTCATATATGACTGGCAAACGTTTCCGATAATGCTTCTATTGAATTCCGATTAAGCCCTGAGTGGACTGTGCCTTACGAAGGCTATTCGTACAGTGTATATCAAGAGCATGGATGTTCTTCCAAAGTAGTCCGCGCAATAAACAGCCCATGATTTCACATACGAATAGAAGGTTGTGCACAAGCATCCCTGAAATGAAGGTAAAACTTTAATCTATGCTCGACTTCCCTTGTATGGTATTTTAATTGAAAACTGGACAACAACAGACGTCAATTTAACCAAACATTAAGGCCTGTTTTAAAGGATACAGATTCTCCTTTCCCAAGAAGTTATTCAATTTCCAAGATAACTTCTTTAATTTTTAATAGAACTTTTTATATTTTCAATACAGTTTTTTTCATTTTCAATACACATCAGTGCTTCTCGTCAAAACACAAATTCCATATAAGCATCTTGTAGCATTTGAATTTTAAAATTATGTATATATATATATAAAACTGGTAAAAAACCGGCTCTAGTAGTTTGAGTCTGTACCTATCATTTGTCCTTGTAGCAACTTGTCCAGCTAACCCATGAAATGTGGACAACTAAATTATGATTCCACCACAAGTTTCCTGAAGGCTGAAACCTGCTTGAGCATGAAGGGATTTTTCGAGCAAACCTCATAGTACTTCATTGCTTGATTGAGAACAAGGTGGACTTTTCCATTTCATTCAGTAGGGAACAATCTACACTTAGAACTATACAATGTTTTCGTTTTGCAAAATGTCGAACACTTTGTTACAGAATAACAGACACGTAATCGCTTCCTGCATTGATGTGAATGAATGAAAGAAAAGACTGGCGCCAACACCAGTATTGAGAAAGCAGCAAGAGCACCTCAAGCTTTTGAAAGAAAAATCAAACCAGCTTGTCTTCCAGAGATCGGCCAAATACCAAATCCATCTCAGAAGAAAGCACAGAAATCCAGCCTCCGTCTTCAAACTGACACCGCTTGATCGATCAAACATGCAAAGGGATTTAAGCACCCGTTTGTCGAAATTGACATTTGGATCCGAAAAGTTCTCTTCAGACCCTGCCCTGTAAAAATACAAGCTTCGAACGGAGAACTAACTATACAAGAATCTAAAGGGATTTGAATTGAAGCTGTGGATGCTTTCTCATCATCCCATCCCTTGCTCGATATCGCCGGCAATATTCCCACAAAGCCCAACTCGTTTCTCCCTGCTCAAAAGCCTCTTCAGCGACCTCAACCTGGTCGAACCCGGCGACTTCGGCGGTTCATCCTCTTGGAACCGAACCACCGGCGACGATGGGGATGGATGGCTCTCCGCAGGCGGCCTAGGAATGTCAATCGCCACCGCGGCATTTCCTTCACCTCTGCTCACAGCCGACGCCGACGAGGAAGGAGGAATCCCGATGCCTTCTTCTGAACCCGAGGAGCGGCCGGTGCTGACTTGGTTCTGATCGCCCCAGAACAAGATGTTTGTGGGGTAATTTGGTGATTCCGAAGAATGCCCATCTGCCGCATTCAGCTCCGGAACCAGGGTGTCCGGCTCGCCGGAATTAGGAGCGGAAGGCGGCGGCGGCGGCGGTAACGCCATTACCGGGTTCCTGCAGAGGGGGCAAGTGGAGTGGGACTGAAACCACATGTCGATGCAATCCAGATGGAAGCCGTGGTTGCACTTGGGGAGCAGCCGGACCTTCTCGCCGTCGGAAGCCTCGCAGAGGCAGACAGCGCACTCGAGGCCTTCCTTGAAATCGCCGGGGCTGAAGACGACGACGGGAAGGGCGCGCATCAGGGAGAGCTCGAGGCCTCGGCGGGGCGCCAGAGCGGAGTCGCGGGCGGGAGCGAAAGCCAATCGGCTGGGGCTTCTACCGCTGCGGGAGCGGGGCGGCGGATGGCTACTGCCCCAGAACCACCTGGCGTAGAGATGGAGGAAGAGGACGAAGACGATGGTGATGAAGAGGAGGATAACAGCCGCGAACATGACCTTGCCGCTGATGGAAATGGCGCCCGAATCTTTCAGATCATTCAAACGAGACTCTGACATGGCTGATTCTCAAAAACCCACAAAGATTTCTTCCTTAATCTTACCTGGAGAGTGTAGAACCGAAGGGGGTAGAGAGAGGAAAGCATAGAACAGAGCTTGAGGAAATTGCGTAGTGTTATATACTGGCAATGCAGACACTGGGAATCAGCTGGCCACTTCCAGCACTCGTTCGCACGCGTCGCACGTGCGAGGCTGATTGGAGATTCTTCATGCAGAGCAGAGGTAGGGTCGTAAACAAACTAGTAATCTTTGGAGATTTTTCGTTCAAACCACGCCACGCTTTTGAATTAAACCCTTATCCACCCGTCTACCGTACGTTGACCGATGCAGCGAGAGCAGCTGGGGTAGAAATAAGTAACTCTTTTCCCCTCCCTAGTGATAACTGATAACTACTTCACTTTCGTTTGTCAGAGTAAGAATGTGAATGAGAAATGGAGGTTATTTACAATTATAGTCTCATAAGTTTTCCTATTTATAATTTTAATCTGTAGTTTCAATATATAAATATAATCTTATAAATTTTTATTGTGTGCATAATAACCATGTAAACTTAGGGTGTATGCGGTTGGCAGTAAAACTTTTTGTTGAAAAATTTTTAGTGTAAAGTTGTCAATTTGGTAGAAAATGATGTGATATAATAAATATAATGAAGAAATGTAAAGAAAATAAAGTTAAAATAAATAAATTAGTTACATGGTAGTTGTATGGAAATTATTGAAAAGTATAATAACTTGCATTAAAAATGTAAAAATAACTAAAAAATATGACAATTATGGAGAGTAAAAAATATTTTATTAAAAAATTTTTGTTAACACTCTTTTAACCCAACTAAACATACGCTTAATCGAATTTCGAGATCAACAATTAACTAGACAGCAAACATAAAAATTTTTTGATGTACATGAAAATTGGCATTACATAATATGTATTTAATATGAAAAACTTCGTCAGCTCACAAAGTCGTTTTTGCGTAACATGAAAAGTTAGAAAACTGTATCTACAAACATCCAAATTCCAAAGTTAAAATTATAAATACATAAACTTGCAAAATTATTTTTTGCAAAAAATTTGAACTGGGGAATGAAATAGATATAATATGGGTAAAGTGCTAATAAAGTAACAAGTATTTTATACTAGTGAGTACATGGTGTTATGACTGGGAGACCTAAGGTTCAAAGTCGAATATAAGTAATGACCCCATTACTTTTCTTCTAAAACACATCTCCATTAGGTACCCGGGCATCCAAGGTAACTGACTCAACAACAAAAAATTAAGATAGATAAGGTAATTGAGAAAATAATTAAAATATAAAGGTAAAAATAAAAAAAATGAGATAATTAGATAATTAATACACCGACTTTTTACATTTCCTATTTCTTATCTTTATTGCACCCAATTTATTACCTGGCCCTCTTAGTGTATTTGACATATTGAAAATAAAATAAAATTAGAGAGAAATTAAAAAGTTAGATTCTATCGATTAACTTATTTTTTTACTGTTATCTTTGCATTTTGATAACTTTCTTTATAACTATGTTATTTATTTTTACTTTATACATACTTTATTTTTATCCTATCTATTTTATTCGAAACACTTCCTGATGTTGAAAAGACATAAAAGTAAACGTTAAAATATTAATTTAAAAAATTTTAGAAATAAGAGTGATATAATAGGATTGGAGTAATAATTGAAAATAAAATTAAAATTAAAATTAAAATAAATAGTGTAGTTGTGTAAAAAGATATGAAAAAAGTGATTAAAATAGAAGCTTAATATTCCAAAAATATTATAATTAAGAGTTAAGAGGTCAAATCATGTAAAAGGTTCCCCGAAAATATTGTTCCATCTTTTTTGAATCTTACGTGATAACAAATGGAGCCTTATTAGGTCGTCCAAATTAGTCCTTAATTTTGTTGAGAAGGAATCAAATTTTGGGCGTGCTATGGAAAAATGATTAGCGTCCGAGCACTGAGACGGAGTTGGTTGGAAAACCACGTTGTTGCAGCGAAGTTGATGGCGGCGACGGTGACGTTGGACGGATCGCAGCCTTCCAATCTATAAATCTTTTTACCTATAATAATGAGAGTAGTTATAAAGAAGCCTTTCTTTTCTTTCTTTTTTTTTTTCCTCCGCTGCTATTTAAAAAAAAAAAAAAAGATCACCTAGAGTTAAAACTGAAAGCATTGCCTTTAGATATATGTTTTTATTAGTTAATATACAAATTTTCGTAATTAGTTGTGGGAAGTGCTTTCTAGTACGCCATGTACTTAAGAGAACTAATCCTATTGGTGTTAATCGTTATTGTCAACTCATAAAATCCTCTGTCTAACTTATTTATAAATAAATTCAGATTAGAAATTTTGAATAAATGATTTGTGATTCATCAATCTATTTAAACATTTAAATAAACAAACGGGTTATGATTAGATTTTTACAATCTGCCAACTTGCTTAGCAATCTTTTTAATCCATTTAACTCGTTTAATTCATCAATACATTTATAACCTATTAAGAAAAGATATATATTTTTTCTAAATTCTAAATCTATTTTTTCATTTTGATTTCTTATTTTTCTTCTTTTGTCTACGACTCTACTTTGTCTTCTCTTTTATTGTGCAATGACATTATTATCCTTATCCTCGTGCCATTTTATGAGCACTATTGTTAAGATTTTTCTTTCCTTTATACCTCTTTCTATTATTTCTTTTCTCCCACTTCTCCTCAGTGTCCCCAATCATTCCCCTCTCCATTTTTTTTGTTTCCACATTTGTCTCTCCTTCCCTTCGTTCCTCACTCTCTATCTTCGATTATTTTTCTCTTTATTTCTATTCTGAATTCCCACTCTTTTTCATACTTCTCTCTATATCAACAAGTTGTCTTCGTTTTTGCATTGGAGCATCAAATACATATTATTCTCTAGATGAAGATTTGGTGATGCTATACATCCCATTAATATAGATTAATTTACCATGACAATTACAAAGAACACATATTCAACTTTAAATTAGCTTGGTCACCAAGAGTGTACCTATTGAAATCAGGTGTTCTATTCTCGATATGTATGTCTGGATATTTATTTCTCCTTTATTTGGTGGAAGTTTAATTGATAGGAGGTTGTTGTCTTTCTTATAAAATAATAAGAATATCTTAGGGTTTAAATGTAATACAAATTGAGATGATTGTAAATATATATACATCAACAAAAAAAACTTTAAATTAGCTTGGTTTTAACTTGTTTCACAACATATATACACAACTTATTAATAGCTTGCTAATCCAATTTATTAAATGAGTTGTAAATGGATCAGCGTTAAGATTTTTTTTTAAATGAGTTAATAAAGGAGTTATGATTAAGATTTTTTTAATGAGTTAAGATTGAGATTATGCTCCAACCCATCCAACGCGATCCATTAACACCCCTAACTGGTGTATCACTAATTTTTCAGCCTCATTTTAGTGATTATATATAATTCAATCCGTTGATTGTATTACATATCATCCATTTTAGTAGAACCAATACACTAAAAATCATCTCGGTTGCAATTCTACGTGAACCGCGCCTTTAAGAAAAGTATAAATTAAAAATTCTCTTAAATATGCTTAATGTAGTATTAGAATGTTAATTTTTATATACTTCTGTTATATAAAGGTGGGATTGATACTTTGGAAGGTTTAGATGTTTAATCTATAATTTCTGAAATGTATTTAATAAATAAATACTTTTAAAGAGTTAAGATTTACTCCCAAATAATTTTCACTTTTTAACTGGCGTGAATATTTGAGGGGGAGAAATTTTACTGTGCATATAACAATGAAACTAACGTGTATAAAAAAAAAATAATGAAACTAATGAATAGGTACCAATCCGAATCCTAGTTGGGCGGGGATGCAGGCACAGATGGCTGCCGCCCTCGGTTCGAATTTGGGAATAGTGGATCGCTGTCTCCAATAGAAAAATCTTGTAGGATTGCGTCTCCGGGAATTCCGGTGTAGCATTGAGTCTCAGGAAAAATCATACTCTTGTGAGCTTTAGTGAGAGAACAGTAGCATATGTATCCAATAATAAGTGAATAGATAGACCAATAGCCCAAATTTGATATTCCTATCCATTCACCTTGATACTTGCACTAACAACTTGTTTTCATCAACTTTTGTTAATTATATATTTATTAATTTTAATTAACTCTCATTAAATTTGATCAAACTCTATCATGCAAACCTACCAAATCCTTGAATAAAAAAAAAAAAAAAAAAAACTACCAAATCCTTAACTCATTAACTATCAAATCTGTCTCTAGCACCATTCACCATCAAACCAACAAGTAAGACTTTCTACCAGTCGAGAAGAGCCGTCATCAACAATAGCAAGCTAAGCTTTCTCGAAATAAAAAGTTATAAATAATTTTTTCTTCTATGTTCTAACTAGAATATCTATGATTACGAAAAACAATGGAGGTAATAAGATAATCAAATGAAACTTTATAAAATTATTTTTTTAAAAGAAAAAAAAAATTCCATTCAATCTGCATGTAGAGAAGCGCAAGCATGAACGGGGTGGATTTAGTGGGTGTGTGTGCGGGAGTCGTCTGATAAATTATAATGAGCGCAGGGCGGATTTTCAGCGGACGCGACCATCTACAACAAATAGACAAGGTTAGGTAGGAGGGATTTCGTCGCATTTGGGGAAAAAATCCCGACTTCGCTTCCACGCAGCGCAGGAGCCGAGCGGAGACCGTGCTTTCGGCGTCACCCTCTTGTGCTTTCTTTTGTCGGGAGACCATAGTCTTTCTTTCCTGTCACCTTTTCCTCGGCGACTCAGTGATACAGTTTCAAACTCCACCTTTCTCCGTGCGACGCATATGAACAACAACTAAAGTATTGGATTTTTTTTTTTTTTAATTTCATTATAATTCATTTCAAATCTTCTCGAGCATATGTTTTTTCAATTCTTCCATAAAAAGCGTACACCTAACGCTGTATATCTACAAAAGACGTTACTCATTATCACTCTATATACCTACACGTGAGGTGTGTACGACCATATTAGACAAATCAACGGTCCGGATGACTCAAAATTATAAAACTTACCATAAAATCTCCTCATGTAATCTGCCGGACAAATTCGAAATTTACAAATGAATTTTATTTAAAAGTCATCTTTTATAATGTTTTTAAGGGGTGTTTGAATATAACAAAATTTTTTCAATAATCTACAGTTAATCTATTTTTCAATTATATATTCACATATTTTTATATAACTTTCTTAATTTTTAATTATTTTTATATAATTACTTAGATAATTAATCTATTTATTTTAACTTTATTATATTTACTATTCATCATTATCTTTATCACATCATCATATTTTCTCTCATTTTAATAACTTTTATGCTAAAAATTTTGTCGCTTTCAAGGCACTCTTTCAGTAATACAATCATCTGGAATATAAAAATAGGTTTCAATATGCAAATTCAGCCACCATAGCCTTCCTGTACCAGCCGAATCCGGCCTGCCCATCCGGGCCATGCCTGCGCTTGTTTCTGATATGACCTACCTGAGTTTCATATCCTCCAATTTTCACCTTTATGCATACGCCCAAGTTTCTGTAATTGATTCGGGTTTAGCCCGGCCCGACAAAAACCAAACTATGGACTTGGATAAATGTCAAAAAACAGGGGCGGCAAGATTGGATTTGAATTAAACCGCTTATAATTTGGGGTTAATTTTAGTTGATTGATTGGCATCCTAATGTCAAGTTAATATAGCTAGAGTCCATTTGTCAATCCACAAAAATTTTAAAAATTTCACCATTTTCTTCACTCCTTTTAAGCTCATTTGACAACTCAATTACCTAAATCTAGAACAAAGTTCAGGGATGGAAGGGTAGGCTACTCTCCTGGGGTGGGAAGGAGATTCTCATCAAAGCAGTTGCCCAAGCCATACCGACTTACTCAATGAACATATTTCTGCTTCCGAAAGCATTTTGCAACGAAATCAATAGGATGATTAGCAGATTTTGGTGGGGGGAGAAGGAGAACAAACGGAAAATGTGTTGGGCAGCCTGGAAGGATATGTGCATATCTAAGCTATCGGGCGGCATGGGATTCAGGGAACTACATTTCTTCAATATTGCTCTTCTCGGTAAGTAGGTCTTGCGCCTCACTTCATAAACAAACTCTCTATGCTACAGGGTACTTAAATCAAAATATTTCCCTTATGGTGATATTTGGAGCTCAAAAACAAGAGCTTCCGACTCCTTTACCTGGAAAAGCATTAGAAAGGCTATGGAAATGATTCGGGCTGGATGCAGGTGGCGCATCGGTAATGGTAAGCGGGTCCAATTCTTTGAGGATGCATGGTTGGAGGACCGGCTGCCCAGTGTGGGACCCCTCCCGTGGGGCATCCCGGATGACGTCAAAGTCAACCACTTTATCAATGAAACCGAGCATACGTGAATCAAGGAGAGTGTTGAAGCGGCAGTGGGAGTGGTCGGATGGAGACAAATTTGCCAAGTTCCCTTACCCAACACTTCTGAGGAGGACCGGATGTACTGGATTCATGAACCAAATGACATTTATTTTGTTAAGTCTGCCTATAGAATGCTGAACGAGGCAACGGCCAACCAATCATATTTGCCAGTGTGCAAGGCCATTTGGAAGATGAAGCTTCCAAGTAAAATCATGATTTTCGAATGGAGATTATTCAAAGATGCCCTACCAACCAAGTCAAACTTACTGCTGAGAAATATTAATGCTGACCCATGTTGTTTGTTTTGTAGATCGGAGATGGAAGATGCTACTCACTTATTTCTGGAATGTCGCCACATTAGGCCGGCTTTCTTGCGAGTAGCCAGATTTACCCGTACTTTGGGGTCCATCCAGGATGTTTTTCGAGGCTTGGTTTCTACTGGTGGGTAGGGCAGACTAGCTTTTTTCATTACCTTCTGCTGGCGAGTGTGGTTCATGCGTAACAAACTCAGGGAGGAGGGGGTCTCGCCAACCTACAGCAACATCATCGAGTGGTGCAACGACTACCTTGAGCAATTCAGGAGAGCAAGATCACTTATCCTGGATGGGCGGGTGGATAGACCTCTTGTGGTCAGATGGACAAAACTACCAGGGGGCTACCTCAAATTGAACGTTGATACAAGGAGACATGACGACATGTAGGTTCTGGGGTTTGCCGCCATTATTCGGGACTTCAATAGAAGATTCGTGGGAGCCAAAGGATGGAGACGTAGTGGCACTATGGAACCCCTCTGCATGGAGGTGACTGTGCTAATCCTAGGTCTAAAATGGGCGGTTCTACTAAAATTGGAATAAGTGCAGTTCGAAACCGATTCTCTACTTCTTGTCAACTACGTCTTGCAGGACGAGCCAATCCTTTCACCGCTTGGGGCAATTATCGCGGAAATCAAATTCTTTTTCTCTTCTTTTCCCTATTTCTCTCTTCTTCATGTGCTAAGGCATGGTAATGCTGTCGCCCATGCTTTAGCTGATTTTGTTTCTTT
>JAXCLR010000063.1:42744799-42790775 GCA_035584095.1 Annona squamosa | reverse complement strand
TATATCACATCATTTTCTATTGATTTGACAACTTCTACTCCAAAAACTTTTCATCAAAAGTTTTACCTCTAACCAAATACACCCTTAAGAATCAAGTTAGTCTTAGGTCAGTTTTAGAATAGCAGGCCAAGTAAAAAATACAAGCCAAATATGATAATTTTAAGAAGTTATAAACTTATTATATATAAATACACGTTTATGCTAGAACTATTCAGGTGTAAGAGGTTATAAACTTATTATATATAAATACACGTTTATGCTAGAACTATTCAGGTGTAGCATTGTTGAAATGGGTCTCAGATGATTATCAAATCATAATCTACTCCACTTATTATATTTAGAATAATATATTCTATTACCGTACCAATTTTCATCCCAATCAGATATGTATATGGGCCCGATCTGAAAATGGTACAAATTTAACATAATAAAATAGTTTAATGTAAATAACAATTTTAAAATAGTTTTTTCAACATGTAAACCATTTGCTATAAAATTTATATATAGATAAATAATTGTATAAAGTTTCATTTTCATTCTGATATATGCGGGGCCTACTTTTGATCAAATGTACCGTTGTTCCGGTGCAATTGTGCTACACTAGAACAACTACTTATTTATGCTAAATTCAAATATTTAGATGCTTTAATATTTTACTAATTAATAAAAATAAACATTATTCCTAAAACAAAACATAAAAAAATAGAGTGTAACTTTATTAAAATAATTTTATCCCATTTAAAATGGATTTTGTCATTTTTAAAATATTTTCCTCAAAATACTAGTAATTCTATATGAGTGTTTCACTAGTGTTGGAAATACTCTACTTATGCATTAGAGTTATATGTTTATATACAAATGTCTATTAATGTGAAAATTTTGAAAGAAAACGAGAATGAGATTTTTTTTTTTAATTGGTATATTTTTATATTCATCTCAACACATATTAAACTAAAGTTCTGATACATTCTTACTAATCTGGAGACACTCAGCTTCCCCAAAGAAATCCGGAGACACAGCTCCGCCGAAGAATAAGGAAGATACAACTTTCAACAACCGAACAGGAGACGACAGCTCATACTAACAATTTTCCACTACTGGCCGAAATCCCGCATGTGGAATTCGAACCGCACACCGAACGCCCTCATAGCTCCATTTGGCGTTCGGTGGCCAACTGAGCACGGATCGGTTGGTTAAAACGAGAATGAGATTTAAACATATGATTATTATCTTTAATAAATGAATATATATGGGGCGGGTTGGGGCATATTCTACCTATCCTAATTATATTTTTGAATTCGGGTTAAATTTTCTAACCAATATGTATACTATGCAAAAAAAAATATTAGTTCTACCTAATCAACACCAAGCCGGCCAAGAGAGAGCCATGCAGTCTTCTCACCTCAATTCCCACCTCTAAAGCATATAAAGTTGAAGTACTAATAGTCTATTTTGCCGCATAGAAAAATTAAAATTGACGTGCGTATTATTTGAAAATCTTCAATTTTAGTTTATTATTTCCGTACTTTTTAAAGGAGGGGAATGGAAATCGGAAATGCTAAATGGACAAGTTCCATCAAATGAGTCCATGAAACAAAAAATTCTGGTGCTTCTTGTGGAAAGGAAGCGAGACAACACTATCTTATTGAGCGCTTTAAGCACTTGATATGATGATGCATTAAGCACTCGATGAGCCTAAAAACATGCAAATTGTCAATAAAGAGTGTTTATCTATCACATTAAAAAGAAATTTTCTAGTATTTCTCTTATAAAAAGACGTGAAGTGAGCTTTTATACCAAGTTAAAAATTTTAGTTTCATAAAAAACACGTGTTACTTTTTTCTTCTCCAGGGCGTGTCGAGGAAGAGATAAAACTTTTTAAAGAAAATTTTTTTATTGTAAAAGTTTTAAAATAAAAAATAATATAATATAATGGGAAAAACAATGAAGAGTAGAGAAAATAGAGTTTAAATATATATTAGTTATATAGGTAGGTGTATAGAAATGATTGAAGAGTACGATAATCGTATAAAAAATTATAAAAAATAATTAAAAATAAAATATTTATATAGAGTAAAAAGTTTTAAATGTATGTTTGATAAAACTAAAAATTTTTACACCAAACTTTTCAATTTCTATAACTATCGTTGTTTTATTATTTTTTCACATTTTCATATATAATTAAACTACTTTTCAATTATTTCTATATAAGTACTTTTAGTACTAATTTGTCCATTTTAAATTGATTTTTTTACTCCTTATTATCACCCATATTATGTTACATCATTTTATTTATTTTCAAAAATTTTTACATTAAAAACTTTTGATCGACACATTTTATCACTTCCCGAAAACAACCTTATAAGAGGTGAATTAAAAGCATAGTTTTACTATATATTTTTTTTTCTAAAAAAAATTGATAGAAAATTTTTTATGAGAAACTAAGAATCTTAACTTCTACAAAAAATATCGGCCATTCTAGTTTTGCTTGTTTTCCCTTATTTTTCAATAGAATAAGTTTAATGCACATCTAAATTTAAATAGCCACAAATTGTAGCTCATGGCAAAAGCCGGATTCTAGCTCTCTGGACATGAATCCACATGAAACCTAAATACGGTCAGTCCAATCCATCGTTCCTAATTGAAAAAAGATATTGCTGTGTTCACTGAAGAGAATATTATTTTCTTGGAAAATTTTATTGAAAAACAATTTTTTAAAAAAAAAAACTAAAGAAAAATAAGAACTTTTTATTGAAATTTCTGATTAATTAGAATAAAGGTGTATTTGGATCATCATATTACTTTTCAAATTAAAATTTTTCAATGTAAAATTTTTTACTTTTTAGTACTTAATGTACTTTTTTTAATTATTCCTTCTTGTATTCCAGTATAACATTATACTTTTTAATCATATTATTTTTACATAATTATTAATAGAACTAATATATCTATTTTATTTTTATTTTTTATTTATCATCATTACTTCAAAACACATCACATTATTTTATATTATTTAAAATTTTTATATTAAAAATTTTTCATTTATTCTTTTTACTTATCACCATTACTTCAAAGACATCACATTATTTTATATTATTTAAAATTTTTTTATATTAAACACTTTTCATTTATTCTTTTTATTTAACATCATTACTTCAAATACATCGTATTATTTTATATTATTTAAAAACTTTTCATCCAAAAATTTTATCACATTTCATTACACCTTAAATGCAAATATACATTGAAAAATTTATAAAAAAACGTGCGTCTAATGTATATTGGAAACATTAACGAGAAATTTATGAAGTAAATTATAAAAAGTTCATATATCGAATAGTTGCATTTTTAAAATTTTATAGACAGGAAACAAATCTATTTAACTTGAGAAATATTTTTTAAAAATTTGTGGGCTACATCGGTGACAGTGGGCTACATCGGTGGGAAGCATGGGAGTCGGCGGATTGCTGTAGGGGTACGCTATATAACATCGTCCGACGGGCAGTGCCGGCTGTTCTCTGTAAAATCCAGCCCCTCAGCCTGGTACGTCTCCACTCTCTCTTCTCCTCCAGCCCGTCTCCCCACGCTGTCCCTTCTTCTATCATCACGCGACACCGTCTTTTTCTCTCCTCCTTCTTTCGCTCCCTCCCCTTTCCCCACTTCCCTGCTGTCCCTCCCTGCATCGCCGTTCGGTTGTTCCTGCAGTGCCATCCATCTCCTGTAGGCTGTAAATCTCTATAGGAATGCTGTTGATTTTTTTTTTTCCTGTAATTTCTGTGCTTTATGGTGTTGACTGATGCTTACTTGCAGCAGAGGTTATGGCACCGGCGGAAATCGACGAGGCAGACATCAACAATGAGAAAAATCCTCCTCCTCTCGATGAGGACGATATTGCTCTCCTCAAAACCTATGTATGTCTACAGAGCCCTAACTTTCTTTACCTCCTTGAATGATCTGATTCTAGCCCTAGATCTGTGTTTACGCGAATCCTAACGTAATCCCAAGTTTCTTTTCGCTGTTGATATCCTTTTATTTCTTTGTATTTCTTAGCTTGGAGCACTCAAGCGGAATTTTGGATCGTGTTCTCCTAATTTTCCTCCATGATCACTTGAATTTTTATGAAAAACAGGGTTTGGGCCCCTACTCCGCCAGCATAAAGAAGGTGGAAAAGGAGATAAAGGAAATGGTGAAGAAGGTTAATGATTTGTGTGGTATGTTCATTGGTTTTATTCGCAACAATATACTGCATTAGCTTCTAATTTTTGACCTCCCTGCTTTGCCCTTGCCTTGCCTTTTGCAACAAAGCATTTATTTTCCCTTCCTGTATTTGTGATTTTTTACATAAAATTTTGAAAATGTCATGATTGTTCGTTGACTGCTAAAAATTCTCTAATTTGTCAGATTGCAATGTGCGTTTGGTTTGGTACTAAAAGTCATTTGTAAAAAATCCAATATAACCCAACTTGTTATTGTAAAATTATGATCTGGTATTCCCATTGAGAAACCCGCTGTTTTCCACTTTCAACCGATTTTTGATGCGTTTTTCAAAGAACCCCTCAGCTGCCAGTTGATATTTAGATTACTTCCTACTTAGCAACCTTAAAATTCATAAGTATCCATTTTAATCCTCTAATTCATCTCCTAGACATAAAAATATATGTATCAAACTCGATTTCTGCGAGATGTTATAATTTTTTTTTTTTAATCAAAATTTTGAATGCTCTATTAAACTCTTCAATGCAGAACACAACTGACATTCACTGGCTTCTCATATACACACAACTGTCATTAACATGACCATTCATTTTGCCCTTCTGTAATGATTTAAATATAAAATTTGCATAAACATCCTATGTTCATGGTAAAAAACTTGCTAATGTCATAAGATTTTTGTAGATCATACATATGTAAAGGAATTTTATTAACCATTTAAATGTGGTCCATTGAATCTGTCAGTTAAAAAATCATTTATAAACTATTTTGCAGACTTTAAAAATTCATGTATAATCATTTGAATTTCCTATTCCAACACTTGGAAATTAGAACATATATATTGTCTTTCTAATATACCATTAAAACTGAAATTCCATCATTATTTACCTTAGATCTTGTCTCTGTAAAATCTATCAAATGTATGTTTTTCCATAACTAGTCGCAGCAGTAGAGTTCTCCACCATCACCATCTTAGTTTGTAATTTAGCCAATTTTCTTGGGGGCCTAATCATGCAATTTTATGAAGTTCTTATAATGTCTATGCATTTAGGTAGAGCCTACCTACTTGGAATCATGAGTTAGATATAAATGCTGGTACTTTCTATCTTCTTCTTCTTCTTTACTGTCTCTGTTCATCTCCCCATTCCATTTCAATTTTTTCATGGCCATGGAGTCGGTTACGCAGAGGGTACTGGCATCATGATGATAAATAATCCTTCCAGTTATATGTAAGCATGTCAGCTGTGAGTTCAAAATTACATATTCTTCATTTTCCGTGTCTGGTACACGTTGCTGCTACAACACCATGTGAGATTGGTAATTTAAGAGGTGAAGAAGTCACCACATCAGCAGCAGCTTCATTGCCATGCAAGGTGGAAATGTGTCGGTCATGGATTTTCACCTGCCATTACCTTTCATGTAACCACAACTTCATTATCTGTACATAATTATCATTCCTAATTCTCTACTGCCTCTTGCGAGGCACATGTCATTGATAAAATTTATCCCAATCATGCTAGCAGTGGATGTTACATGTGCTTGCTGGAAAATTTTAAACTTTAAATTCAAATTTGCATTCTACTGCTTCGTCCATTGTTGCCACCTCACTGATTCTTTATTTCACCGCTAAATCTGATGTTGCCCTCTCCATGATAATAAATTAATCATCATCTGGGGCATATGGCCATATCCCTGATAATTGATTTTAACAAATTCTAATTAATTTATATGGAACTTTTGTATACTTTTAACCTCAGCCTATATTATAAAAGTGCAATTTCCAATATAATATTTACATATAGCATAATCCAAATAATATGCTAGTGGGTTCTACGTTAGATCTCCTATCTCCTTGGGAAATTTCATAATTTAACTCCATTATTTGAAGGGAGTTATGTAATTTTAAGTGCATTTAACTTTAGCCTGTTTTCAACATTTCTTCTTGGATATTGGTCCATTGTTTTGACAATATCTTGAGTGTACATATTGGGTTGACCTAATTGTTTTTGTTGAAATCTTGGCTTTGGTGTCATATTACATGCCTTCTAGTTCATCCGACACCATTTGAACCAAATTTTGAAAGATTAAACTACTATTTTAAAGTATTTTTCTTAATTTATACCTCAATAAACATATTGGATTTTCAATATCCTTAATAGTAAAAATATTTCTTTTATAATTTATACATTTATATTATACACTTAATAAGATTTTTATCCATAAATTTTATACATAAATATCATATTATAAAAATAGTCTACAGGTCACATGATGGGTGTGGGTAATACGCTATATTTCTAGGCAACTCCTATTTTTCATTCTTAAAATCTACAATTTTTATCATTAAAGTGCAGCTCCCCTGATTACAGGAGGCATTGGCCACAGCAGAATGACCAACCCAACCCAAAAATTTTGTGGTTGATATTTGGTTGGCCTTTGGTCAAATGGATGGAATGTCTGTTAACTATAGATTTTGGTTTTATTTGGATGGCAGGAATAAAAGAATCAGACACTGGCTTAGCAGCACCCAGCCAGTGGGATCTAGTAGCTGACAAGCAGATGATGCAAGAAGAACAGCCCCTTCAGGTAAATTGGGAAATTATTCCTTAATTTGTGGTAATGAAGCCATGGTAATCTCCTGAATGTTGTTATGTATATTTGTATTTTTGAGTAGGTTGCGAGATGTACAAAGATAATAAATCAGAATTCCGATGATGCTAAATATGTGATAAATGTGAAACAAATTGCCAAGGTAAATTTCCTAAGAAGTACTTTTTTACTTCAAGTGACCATAGTTTCAGCAGTTAGCTTATTTTGTTGTGTCTGAATCTTTCGATCTATAACAGTTTGTTGTTGGGCTTGGCGATAAAGTTTCACCAACAGATATTGAAGAAGGCATGCGGGTGGGGTAAGTCAACTTATCTGCTTTATAATTATTGATTTTCTAATCAAACAGTAAATTAGCCATGCTTACATATTTTTGGGCACTTAAAACATATGAATTAGCTTCTATTTGTGGTTGTCTTCCTTTTTTTCCCTATTAGATTGAGCTTTTCTTTAGTCATTAATGGAATGGCTATTACGATCTTTATCCTTGCTTCTGATGAATATGTTACCTTTTGCAGTGTTGACAGGAATAAATATCAAATCCAAATTCCACTTCCTCCAAAGATCGATCCTAGTGTCACCATGATGACTGTAGAAGAAAAGCCTGATGTGACATACAATGATGTTGGTGGATGTAAAGAGCAGATTGAGAAGATGCGAGAAGTGAGTAGTGATTATGGCTATAATATTGCAATGGATTAATTTTATAGCACTGCTGCATGTGCCTGGTCATTGATTTTTGTTTGTATGTTAGAGTCGGTTGAGATGCAGATGCCTAGACATTTTTTCGAAACAGTTTTTTCTAATGGATCTCCTTAAAGTCTAGGTCTTATGGAAGGACTTGTAGATAATAAAATACCTACGAAAGGTTATTATAGGTTTGTAATTAACTAACCAGTTCAAATAATACAATATGGTTTTAGTGAATTATTTATCTGCAGGAAAAACTTGATAGTGCCCTTATACATAGGCTTTTGGAATGAATAAGTGTACGTAGCTTCTACTACATAGATAATGGGCACCTAGTATTGTGTCCAAGATGCCACATGCATGAACTTCCCATTGGGCAGATAAACTGCCCATGGTGTTTGGACGAAATAGAAAATATGCTGATCTAGTCCTGTAAAGGGCAATCCTGTTTGGAAATGAACTTTGCCTTATTTTGTGGGGAATTTGTGATAAAATATAACCATTTATGGCTAAATGCGTTAGGATCCTAACTCATGCATCTCTTGGTTTGAGAAATTGGTTAGATCCAACACAATGTGGAAAATATTCCACCCTAAATTCTCCAAAGCGATTATTGGTTTTTTAGTTCCTGGCTGTTTTGCCACTTAGTTGTTTACTTTCGCATCTTGATTCCAGTGGATATCTTTTGCATCTACTGCTCATTTGTGCCATTAAAATAAAGTCTGCACAGTAAAGTAGATTATAGACATTGATTACTACATTTATTACGTTTATCCATGTCCTCGAATCATTCACAATATGCCTGCCAGTTCCTACTTGGATGAAGAAGAATAATTATTCAGTTTGAGGACCAATGCCAGTGCCTAGAATTGCATTTTGTAGCATGATATGGGGTTATGGTGAACTGAAGTTGGATAACTGTACATTTTGTTCTAGCAAGGACTTGTGTTTTATTTTGTATTGATGTTCTTCCTTGTGATGTTTTGATTTGTTTCATTGCTGGGCAGCCTAAGAAATTCCAATGTGGTTGCCTCAACAAATTAGCCATTGAGGTTTTTATGCCATATATATAATTTTTGCTAGTTCTATTGTAACATTGACGTCTTAACTCTTGACTGTTCCTCAGGTTGTAGAACTCCCCATGCTCCACCCAGAGAAATTTGTTAAGCTTGGCATTGATCCTCCCAAGGGGGTGCTTTGCTATGGCCCTCCAGGAACAGGCAAAACTTTACTCGCTAGAGCTGTTGCCAACAGAACCGATGCATGCTTTATCCGAGTTATTGGAAGTGAACTTGTCCAAAAATATGTTGGAGAGGGGGCTCGTATGGTCCGCGAGCTGTTCCAGGTTTCCACTTTGCATAATGATTTCTCCCCCTGCTGATTGGAGCAAATGTTGCTTACAATTTGCTTTTTGTATTATTATTTTTTTCCTTCTTGTTGTTCAGTTTTTAATTCTTGGCTAGGACCATTTCGAAACTTCTGTATTTTGTAGATGGCACGCTCGAAGAAAGCCTGCATTGTTTTTTTTGATGAAGTGGATGCAATTGGTGGGGCTCGATTTGACGATGGTGTAGGCGGAGACAATGAAGTTCAACGAACCATGCTTGAAATTGTGAACCAACTTGATGGCTTTGATGCTAGGGGGAACATCAAAGTTTTGATGGCTACAAATAGGTGAGCAGCATTAAGATCTTTCCTTGCAGAGCCTCTTTCTTCTGTCATAGCCTCTTACTTCCAACTCTTTTTACTTCTATTGTCAACTTCATTTCTATCCTTAGATGCAACGTCAATGGACCTTCTTACCAAATCTTTTTACGTCTATGGTCGACTTCTACATAAACAAATGATCCATTACCTCTGTTCAAAATTGCAATACTGAGTTAAGTTGAATCTGTGGTGGCATCCCCCTTTAACCTGTGAAAAGCTGGCAGCATAGCCTGATTGAAGAATGTAATTGCAGAACCATATTTTGAGCCAAATCACTTATTGGAGACCTGAATCTGAATTAAGTTTCTCACCTGTTTTGCCTATGTCTTTTTTATAATGTTAGGCCCGACACTTTAGACCCTGCATTGTTGCGTCCTGGACGGCTGGATCGCAAGGTCGAGTTTGGTTTGCCTGACCTGGAAAGTAGGACGCAGATATTCAAGATCCACACCCGGACCATGAATTGTGAGAGGGATATCCGGTTTGAGCTTCTTGCTCGCTTATGTCCAAATTCCACTGGTATGCAAATTCTTCTAGGACTTTCTGTCTTCTTCTTCTTCTTCTTCTTCTTCATTGCTGTCCTCTGCACCAGGAAACTGATTTTTTTTTTTTTTTTTTATCAATACTGTGTATGTTTTATGCACCGATTCGCTGTATACCCACATGTAATGCACTGAACCTATTATTATCAAATATTTCCAAATCTAGCAGCAAGTCCTGGATGACATAATTGCATTCAGAGACTTTCATGTCTGTATATTGCAGCTCCTGGATGATGTCATCATACATAATTTCAGCTCCACATGTGCCACCCATAGGAGGCTGTATTGATTGTTTAGAACAAGATGACTGAAGGTTCCTTGATAGCAAGAATGAGATGATAATCTTGTTATGATTTCATCTCCTCATGGATGGTATTGGAGTTGGTATACCTGCAGGAGATTTAAAAATTGGATCTTTAGGAAACTCTATGCAATTTGGATGCTCATATGTAAGACGCCCGTGCGTCCGGCCGCACAAGATCAGGCCTCCATATGTAAAATAAAAAAGGAAGTTTGACTTGACTACTTCCCACATGCTTTTTCTTGCAGTGCACAGACAAATTTCTACCAATTCTTCCTGTTCATACTTGGTCTTGCATGTACTTTTGCAATTCACTCTCACTAATCTATACCCTTTCAATTTTTATTTTGGGTTTTTTAAAAATTTTTCATCCTTTAAAAACAAATCTTGGTTTGTTCAGGAGCGGACATTCGGAGTGTGTGCACTGAAGCAGGGATGTTTGCAATCCGAGCACGAAGGAAGACAGTGACGGAGAAAGATTTCCTTGATGCAGTCAACAAGGTCATCAAAGGCTATCAGAAGTTTAGTGCAACCCCAAAATATATGGTCTACAACTAGGACAAGCACTTTCCCTGGCATCCATGCAGGTGTCAAACATACTGATACGAGTTGGTATCAACATAGTTGGGACCTGGGAATGGAACTTTGATCCCTTGCCCTTTATCGTTGTTTACGTCCTTGTTAAGTCTTTGTAATTTCTTTTTGAATCACTATTTAACTGGAGTTTTTAAAGCAGTTTCAATTGAATTTGGCATTTGGTTGTTGGTTGTTTTTACTCTGTTTACTTCTCCGCAGTCCTTTTCTCTCCCATGCAACTTTTGACATCGACCTATCCTATATATGGGCTCCGCTAGCGGTCTCGTATAAATCCTTCACATTTTAAGATATTGATCATTGATGGAAATTTAATTAATTTGTTGTATTTAACACTATTTGTTTGATTAAGAGACCAAGTTTTATATCAATCAAGTATGTGCTACACTTGCTTATATATATATAGATCCGATCGTGTGCAGTCGGATTGCACTTGACTCCACACATGTTAGATTGTAATGAAACGTTATATACTCATTTATCTATATATAAATTATATTTTAGACGGTTTAGATGTTGAAAAAATCACTTTAAACTTGATATTTATTTTAAACTATTTTATTACGTTGATTTTGCACCATTTTAAGATGGGGACTGCACACATGTTGGATTTGGATGAAAATCGGTATGCTATTAAAGTGAATAATTCTAAATACAATGGGTGAGGTGGATTTTACATTTATGATCAGGTGGGGCCTACAATGCATGGACTGCACGGTGCAGTCGCATGCACCGGAATAAATCCTATATATATATAAAGTGAGGGCGTTGCATTGGAACAATGATACATTTGTTGAAAATTAAGCTTCCCACATATTAGAATGCAATGGGATTTCATATAATTATTTATTCATATATAAATTTTATAATAAATGGTTTGCGTGTTGAAAAAAATATTTTAATGTTGTTATTTACATCAATTATTTTATCATGTTGAATTTGTATAATTTTTAGATGAGGTCTATAGATATCCGATTGGGATGAAATTTGGTATGGTAATAAAGTATATGATTTTAAATAAAATGAGTGGAGTATATTATTTTATGATCATATGGGGCCTATTTTGGCGCAATCGCATTATTGTTACGGTATAGTTACATTGCACCTTATCGCACCTAAATATTTCTCATATATGTGTATTCATGTATAAATTATAAAAAATACTTAGATCCATTCGCATGTACTAAAATGTAAAAATACTTTATATTATCAATTATTCACATATGATTGATATTGTAGATGATTTAGATGTTAAAAAAACTACTTTAAAGTTGATAGTTTAGCATTAAATCATTTTATTATGCTGATTTTATACATTTGTAGATGAGAGATATATAGTGAAATTAAAAATAAATGAAATGGTTTCTAAGATACTATAAATGATGTTGAATACAACGAATTGAGTCAATTTTTCATCAACAATTAATATTTTAAAAATGGAATGAATTACATAGAAAATGAATTTTATAAAAGCAGGACAACCTATATATATAGAAAAATATTCAGGTACAGTTTTATTACACCCCAATTGCAGTGCAATTACCTGAAAATGAGTTTTACATGATCATAAAATTATAATTTACTCTACGTATTGTCTTTAGAATTATGGATTCCGTTATTGTAATAGTTATCATCCCAATTGAATATGTATATGAAATTTATCTGAAAATAGTATAAATTCAACGTAATAAAATAGTTTGATGTAAATAACAAATTTAAAGTAGTTTTTTTAACATGTAAATTATTTGCTATATATATATAGACAAATAATTGTATAAAGTATCAATACATTTAGGTACATGTGGGGCTTATTTTTGGCCAAATTCACTGTTAATTATGGTTAGGCTCAATATGTATTTAAATGTATTGATATTTTAAATTTTCATTTATCTATATATAAATTTTACAGCAAACGATTTATAGGTTGAAAAAAGTATTTTAAAGTTGTTATTTATATTAAAGTATTTTATTTCATTAAATTTGCATCATTTTCACGATTTGGTTCATACACATATTCAATTGGGATGAAAATTGGTAGGGTAACAGAATACATAATTCTAAATACAGCGGGTAGAGTAGATTATAATTTTATGATTACGTAGGGCCCATTTTGGAGCAACTGTATTAACAATATATTTGGCAAAAAATGGGCCCCACATCTAATTAAATATATTGATATTTTATATAATTATTTATCTATATAAATTTTATAGTACATGGTTTACATGTTGAAGAAACTACTTTAAAGTTATTATTTATTTTAAATTATTTTATTATGTTGAATTTGTTTTATTTTCAGATGAGGTCTATACAAATGTTCAATTCGGATGAAAATTAGTATAATAATGAAATATATTACTTTAAATATAATGAGTATATATTATAATTTTATGATTACGTGAGGCCTAAGGTCCTAATTATAGTGCGGGCGTGTTGCACCTGAACATTTTTCACATATTTTTGATGAGCTGGAGGGTTTGGGCGAGCATCGAGGACTGGCTGCTGAAACTCTTGACGGAGGCAGGCTAAAACTTTGAGGCTGTGGTTTGGTGGACAAGGGGAAGGAGCAGATGGACGGAAATGTTGTTGGATTCAAAAGATAAAGAGATAGAAAATTAAGGAAAGTGGAGGAGTGAAAATAAAACCAAGTTTCACTTCAGGCGTGTTACAACATCACTTTCCTTAAGGCAATTTTCCTACCCTATTTGCTGCTTACGGTAATTTTGCAATTGCCCTCACGATACAAAAAGTGAAACCTGAACTAGAATAGGAAGCAGCACCTTTTCTAGGCACACGAACACTTGAAACAGGATTTTTGGTTGAATATAGAGAATTTCAAAATAATATGGCAATTTTGCAAATAATAAACTTGGACACACCTTTTTTGAATTAAGACAAGATGATATTCGAATTAAGACAAGATGATGTCTTAATTAAGACACTAGAAGAAGGGAGGAGAGGAGTATTGAATTTGATGGATTGAATCTGCCGAATGAACTCATATATATAGTTTTTGAAATGTCACATTTTCATTCATCGTATCCCATTTATAGTCCGTTGCACCCCTTTGAGATTTCATCCATCGCATCCTTTGTCCGTTGCTCCCATTTAAAATAACGACCATTTTGCAATGGCAATGTCCTTTATAATTCAAACAGTTACATCCATTAATGAGCAGTTGCATTAAAAAAAAATTGCCAAAAATTGTATACGGCAACAATCAAACCCAATACCTAAACGCAATACCTATTATATAACTGCCCATGTCTCTAACCACTTTAGATGTATTAGTTTTGTTGTTTATCTATAAAATTATATTATATTTATTATAAATTTGAAAATCCTAACAAATGTATCGTCCAAGCATGGAATTGCTACTGAGGTGTGGTGCGTGGCTTTCTTCTCACTACAACAAATTTGGAACGACAATAAAAAATTTTATTGCCAATAGCGTATAATTGTTGTCATTGCTATTAGCAACAAATTTTTTGTTGTTGTAGCGTTTGTTGCTGATACCTATTTGCATTTAACCAATAGCAACAAATTAAAGGAAAAAATTTGTGGCCAATGAAGGTTAACAAAATTGTGGCAAGAGGAGGATGAAACACATTTTGGTCAACGACAATAAAATTTTTTTATTACCAATAGAATATAATTGTTGTCATTGCTATTAGCAACAAAAAAATTTTGTTATAGCATTTGTTGCTAATACGTTGTTGCACTGTTGCCAATGAAGGTTAACAAAATTATGGCAAGAGGAGGAAACAAAAAGGCAACATAATTTTTTTGGTTATCAATTTTGTCACCAAAGGCTGGCT
Source organism: Annona squamosa (assembly GCA_035584095.1). Taxonomy (NCBI): domain Eukaryota; kingdom Viridiplantae; phylum Streptophyta; class Magnoliopsida; order Magnoliales; family Annonaceae; genus Annona; species Annona squamosa. The sequence goes on along the minus strand of JAXCLR010000063.1, from coordinate 42,776,304 downwards.
TCGTTGCAGTGTCTTGACAGCTTTCTACTGAAGTCATCCGCTTTGGAAAGCACTCTCCCACTCTCAAAGTTATATGACATTTACAACATTATGGTATGGTTTTGGTTTTATTTCTTGTGCTAAAAAGTAGATACGGAACCAGGCCCAACCAACCAGTCCTGACCTTGTATTCTTATTATCGGAATTTGGATCTCCACTGAGGGAGTTGTGCCTCTTGTTTGAGGAGCATTGTTCTTCTCTCCTGCTGATTTATGTCGATCATTATTAGTTGAAGAAAAAGGTAAGATGAATAGGAAATTAATTGTAACCAAAAATATATATTGTAAAAAAAGAAATCATCCAAAAAAACAAAAAAACAAAAAAAGCTCAGCCACCAGCTTCGCGATCTCCAATGGTTGGAAAAGGAACATTCTTGGTCAAGTGAAATGGGTAATCAGTGAATTTATTCCCACATTGGCTTCACTGAATTGTATATTGGAGTGCTAAATTATTTTACATTTATGGAATGAAGTAGAATATGTTAGGAATAACTCGAGGTTGTTAATGTTATTCAAAATGAAATAACCACCGACAATTAAAATTAAAGTTCATATTTAACCCCGTTGAGCATCTATTTTTTTTTTTTAAAAAAAAAAAATTACGCTGACTTAAAAGAGTGCAAATATGAAACATATAAACTTGTATATAGGGATAAACAGTGGAACTTAGAGGGAAATATGAAAAACAACCTATATCCTATGTTTTTGAACTTAATGAACAAAGCCCTTACATGAATATAAGTGTCAACATAGTGCGCAATTATGTTGGGTTTGGGTAAAATGTGAGGTTGCTCAAGTGAATAATGCCCTTATTTGAAATTTTGAATATTAGTGTCAACAACGATTGGATTTTGATCACCTCAAAAGTTGAAACTGGAAGCGGATGCAGAACAACCAGGGCCCTGCCGAACCCCGTGTTTGCAGTCTAGTACTAAAATATAATTATACTAATGGACATTTTCCATGAGAAAGATGCTTCTTGGTTTTAACTTTTCAACACATCAAATACTTTTTGGATGGTTCAAATTATACAACTTCAATGCCTGCATTCCTTTTATGATTTTCATTGTCATGTTCCCTCAAGCAAATGCAAACTTCAATGCCCACAATGCGCACATTCCTTTTATGGTTTGTTATAAATTATAATGCACAGTTACATTAAATTCATGCAAAAATAGTTATATTAATTTTTATTTTTTTTACCATTGATTCAATATCCACTAAAATTTCTGATTTTTATGGGTATAGGTCAATGTAACGTTGAAATAATGTTAATACCATTCTTTTAATAGCGCATATCATTGTTTTAATTTCAGTGATAACCGATGAAATTATACTCATTATGAATCGCAAGCTCTGCCAAGGCTCTTGGGGTCCAAAGTTTAATTCACTTTAAGAAAACACAATGACCTAAATCGCAATTCCAGCCTCCAGGAACCCAATTCAGCGGATCTACATGATATCGCTGGGCCACCATTAATTTTTGCTAATTTAGGGACTTCAGAATATCAATTTTGGAATTTCCGAAAACTCTTAATTGTTGTGAAACAAATTGAGTCCTGATCTAAGGCACCTGGTGCACTACCTCATTTATTTTTATTATAATTATAATTACTATTACTTCTTCACACCATTATGCGAGCCCGAGCACAAATTTCCATATATACAATTTTACAATTTATTGATATTATTTAATTATTTGAATTTAAAAATAAAAAATCACTATTCATGTGCATGAAGTGGATTTTTGTTTTTAAAATTCAAAAAATAAATTAATATATAGGAAGTACATACTTGGACCTACAAAATGCTTGACTTCCGCAGCTAATCGACTACTAGACAAATCCTCAATTGTTCCTCCCGCTAAATCCATAAAAGACCCATGTTAAAGTGACTTTGTCTAACCCACCATTAGGCCCGTAATAATGTTGTGAATGTTTAACAAACTTTATGATTTAATATACACATTCATTGTCAAATTGTTTTGAGGAACCGAAAGGAAACACCACCCATCTGTGTGGGGAACCTTCGCTATGAATCTGACCCTTACACTTGCATGTCCACCAAAAAACAAAAAAGAGTGAGGGGGGCTGAAGAAGTGAAAATACAGAAACCGCCGCTTAACCGTATGTGTGTGTATATAACCTTGATAGATACTAGCATTCTGCACATCAAAACAAGAAAAAAGGATGGAAAATGGCAAAGGAAAGATTGAAAATGACACATGGATTAATGGCATGGCTTAGAATAGATTCTCATGTCCTTCGGCATCGTCAGCTCTCGGTGTTCCTCCTCCTGTTGTTCTCTTGCTCATGTTTGCCCGCTGCACCAACCGTAATAATGCCTGGACTACTTCTGACATGGGTGGACGGAATTCTGGTTCCGGCTGTACAAATAATCACCATCGTTATTGAGAGATGTTGGAAATAACAACAGCATCATCAACGTGTTTTGTTTACGTTGTGTGGTACTAGAATATGAAAAAATTTCTTGATGCAATCAAGGAGCAAATATTTTGTAACTAGCTTTCCTGAATGTGAATGAACCCAATAGAAAATTTCTCAATGTGATAGGAGGCATCAAGGGTGATGATTGGCTTGGATGTGACACAAGCATTAAATTGAAGTAGCTCACAGCTAAAAAATTGCATTGAAAGATTCCCATGTAACCAAAACAGTTATTAATTAGCGAAACTATGTCAAGTGAGATCGGCTACCAAAAACTGGAATTCTTATTGAAATGTACCAGTAGTCCAAAGATCAGAAGCAAATATTTTGAGCTGAGAATTTACATTCTACAAATAATCAAAATGGAAAAGTAAACATAACATGTAACATATGATAGTACTGGAAAAAGTTGTGTCACCCTGCACTAGCAATGGAGGACTTCGGTTCAGTAAGATACGAGGAGATGCGGAAAATAGCTAAGAAAAGAATAGTAGAGAAATTTTATCTGAATTTAAATATTCGTGTTTCAGGGGCACCTATGACGCCTGCCAAGCAGACAAATGTTTGAAAAGATGGCAGCCAGTAATTACCAAATTTCAGATTTCCTTCCTGCAATTCTGTAAATTACAAATATATGAAGATCGGGTTGAGTGTTATATCAAATTTACCTGAACACACAAGGCGACAACATCAGCAAATCGAGATAATGACTTGGCAGGATAAAGTCCCTTCAATGCTGGATCCACCATCTTAGATAGTGCATCAATGTCATGAAGCTGAGGCGTTGCCCATCGAACTAAAGACTGCTCAGATCTTGGCCTAAAGCTATCACAATGGGAAGCAAAAATAAGAAATAATCAATATATCAACAGCAAAATTTTACCCTACTATAGGGATATCCGCTAAATTAGTATTTTGGAATCTTTTCAAAATACAAATTCTATGAAGTAAAACATTGAAAAATTGGATCTCAAGATGAGATAATTTGGGAGTACATGTCAAAAGGTTTCCGTCCGGTGAGAAGCTCCAACATCACTACGCCGAAGCTGTACACATCACTCTTGAGGGTATACTGACCAGACATGGCAACTTCAGGGGCTCCCGAACCCGTGCTTTGATTTGAGGCCTGCAAATGGTCAAGGCAAAGGGCACTCTTCACTTTATGAAAAATAAAATAAAATAGCAATAGAAATCAACAACACTAATCCTCTGAACATGCCACCAATGAAGATTGCCAAAATTTCACAAAAGAAGCAATAGTATTGAGACCCTTTCTTGATTGTTTTATTTTTCTTATGTTCTGTAAGTTCCTCTATTGCTGTTAGTTTGCTCTCAACAGAGAGAAAATTAAAGCAGAGGCAAGCCACAAGTTTTCCAATGGCAAACATTGCATGTGAACCCAATTACATTTCCTCATTCAATCCTGAATGTGCAACGCGAATTCTAAATATAAATCTAACAACTAAATTGCCCACTGTGTTATACACTTTTATCACTGAGAATTGATCTAATTGAAACCAAATATTAAAAGCAATAATCTCTAATCAATAATTTGGCTTTATTAAAGTATCTTTATGTTCTGAGAAGTTTTGTGGCAACACTGGAATAGAGTTTAAAGTGGCCAGACTTTATACAGTACCTCATGTTCTGCATCTGGAACAAAGCTATCCAACCCACATTCAGAAAGGTGGGGATTAAGCTCCTGATCCAGTAAAATGTTGGCTGACTTGAAATTCTTGTGCACAATAGATGGTGAGCAAACTTCATGCAAATACCTGAATAAAACCCCATTACCTAAGCAATCAGTGACTATTCCACCGTAAACAAATATTTAAAAAAAGAAAAGAAAAAAGAAAAATACATCCAATAAGCAAAGAGAGATCAATTGGGTGCAAACTGTATTCCCTTGGATTTCTCTTTTTAATTTTTTTAGACCAAAGTCATCTATCATATTCTCCTCCATGGATATGTATGATATAAAAAAGCATTTGCATTAGATTTATATATAATCCAAGCAAGCACAAATGCATGAGGTTCTTTATAATTATATATTTTTTTAATGTTATAGAATATGAAATATTTCAATCGAAGTGGTTGTTCTATATTTAGGCTAAGCAATTAGTTTTAGATATGATGCATGGCTTGGATCTAAAAAATGAATTCAATAAAAGAGGGAGCCAAGGGAGTACAGGTTCCACCTAGTTTCATAGGAGAAAAGACCAAAAGAAATGAACAAGGAAATGCAAGCCTTTGCTTTTAGGAAGGGCAGCTTAAATAAGAAAGAAATGGACCAGCAGCTGATTTTCAAAAGAAGTTCACGATGCATCATAAGTGCCTTCCTTACTCTAGCACTTTCCAATGTGTCAAGGAATAACTTTTTCTGACCACTCTCCAAATGAAAGAGAAACATAATCCATCCATCCCAAAACAAACTTACTCAAGAGCCCGAGCAGTGCCCAGTGCAATCTTGACACGGGTGCTCCATGTCAAGGGTTTGCTATACTCATCTGAGAGGTGGAGATAATCATGCAGTGAGCCATTCCTGTGAAACTCATACACCAGAAGGTATTGCCCATATTCACAACAGTAACCTATTAGCTCTGTCACATTAGGATGGTGCAACTGGGAGACTTTTGAAACCACCTCCAAGAATTCATCAGGTGATTGGCCCGGAACAGCAGATGAATTTATTTTTTTCACAGCCAAAACCTGTTTAGAATACAATCAACTTGTTATTGCAAGAAAAATTGAGATAAATATACTCTCACAAAGAAATCCCAACAGAAACAAGTGCTATGGACTGATGAACTATTAATCAAAGGCCAAAACTCACAATAGTCTCTTAATTGCATTTCCATATCAATCAAGATGGGAAAATGAATTATAGATCACCAGCCATAGGCTCAACAGTGTAAATTGTGAACATAACCAGCAAGACCTATTTCTGACATAAGCCATCTTCCAAGTTCTCTCTATTCTATCAACTTATTTTAGATCACAGAAGTGAAAGGATCAGTAAATGCTACTTCAAGCAGGTCCAGTTGATCTTTTGTATATGAACAATAATGAGCAGTTAACTATACAAGAGTTAACTATACAAGAGACATACCCTGCCATCATCAAACTGAGCCTTATATACACGCCCAATAGATCCCTCACCAACAAGGTTGTCCACACTAAAGCTGCCAGTAGCCATCTGCAAATCTGCAATTGAATATACAGTAGCCTCAATTGGAGCTGTGCTTGTTGTTCTTTTGACCACTGGCTTGCTTAAAAGATCATCTTCATCAAATGATTTGTGTCGATCAATTGGTGGTGGCTTCAGATTTATTGAAGCAGGTGCTTCTACAGTCTTTATCTCAATTGAAGAGGAACTCTGAACAGACTTCATCTCTGCAAATACTTAGACAAATGATAAACCACCTAGATAGGAATTCAATATGCAAAAGGCACAGACGCTCAGAAATAAAAAGGAAAAATATAACAAAAGTGAGTTTGTCAATTTTCCAGATTCATGACCAGACGCATTCCTCAGATACAGAAATATTTGACCGAGTGTCATCCAATGCTAAACAGAGTTATTTGTAAGGAAGTTCATTGAAGAGGAAAACAACTGGTTCAGAAGCTCGAGAGCCAATGGGTGACACCAAAACTGGAGTATGAGTGCACCATGTCAAACTGAATGTGAAATGTAACTCATCATCATAAAAAATCAATCACCATAGTGGACTGGATAGTGAACAATGCAGTAGCACTATCTCTGGCAAAGCATACATTTCCAAAAATTGGCAGCTCCCAATCCTGGCCCATTAAAAAGGTGGTGGCATTCAGCTCTAAAACTATTTAAAAAAATAAGAAAAATAATAGAATAAGTTAATGTGAAAGTTTAAATTTATCTCTTAATCTTGCATCATTATCATTAGCAACTGTAATCAAAAGTTAGCAACATTGAATGCAACCATCAATGGTGGTGACTGTTTATCTATCCTCAAAAGGGGACATCTAGAAAAATGCAAAGGGTATCATTCACTGTTCGTAGGTTCAGATCCACTATTTGCATGGCTCCACCATGAGTAGGAAATGCCAAACATAGCTAGCAGCATTTATAAAATTACAATCAGCGCAGGAGAAAGTTGTTGGACAGAATTATGATGAAAAGGACACTGATTTTGAAACTTCCGAACATCAAAGACAAACGTATAAAAAAACAGAAGTTATAACTTACAAAGGAGTAAATGATTTACCAGAAGCAAGAGGAGTAAAAGGTCGATCATTGGTGAGATTTTCTTTGCCCAGGGAACGTTTAGATTTCCTCTTTACCAGGAAGAATGCTACAATTGCACCAACAACCAAAATGGATATTATTATACCAGCCACAGCTCCACCATTGACACCTGATTTCTTCCCACCTCCTCCATTGTTGGATGGGCTGCCATTTCCACCAGATCTTTGGCCTGGATTGGTATGTCTGTTAGCAGGTGGTGGCGTGAATGGAGGTGGAGGAGGTGCAGGGCCTGAGGTCCATGAGTTTCCATCTCTCCTGTACAAGGCAAAGCATGCATTGGGAAAGGAAAGGTTGGACATCTAATTTAGAAAATGGAAAACAAATTTCAATGCCTAGTAATGTGCTCACTGGAAATCTTTTATTCTTGTCAATTTGGCAGGAATCCAGCCAGTAAATCTGTTGTTTGCAACGTTCCTGATGAAAAACATATAGGAGCATTATAATTCTCAAACAGGTTTAATATATCAAAGACAAAGGACCAGAGCCAACTCAAAACTGGTATTGCACACTTACAGATTATCCATAGGAAGATCAGCAAGAGCATTAATGGATCCGCTAAACTGGTTGTTCTGTAAATACCTATAAGGTGGTGAACAAAATAATTAATGCAGGAATATATAATTAAATGTTGGTAGATGTATCTTGTTTTCCTTACATTGAATTTATGCTTGAAAGGGAGCTGAAGCCTGCAGGAAGGTCACCGGAAAACATATTGAAAGAGAGATCCCTGTAGTGCAATTAAAGAGTGAAAATAAAATTTTTTTAAAAAAAAAGTAGAATGTTAGTTAATACAATAAAAACAAAAAGCGCATGCCAAATGAGACAAGGTCTGATATGCAACATTACTTCTATTTTTGATATGCTATGCAGAAAAGCGCAATATGAGCAACAACACAAATGTATGGATCAACTGGATGGTTGCTTTTTATTAGATATTTGCATTATTTAGGGTTTTTTTTATGTATAAGTAAGGTCTTGTACAACACTGAAGTTTCCTATAAATATGAAGGCACAGGTTAGGGTCGAAACAGTTCAATTAGAGATTTGAGTATTGAATAAAAGTTTCCAGAATCTTTTCTCTGAAACAGTTCAGTTCAATTTGGTTATTGAAAATAAATTTCCAGCATCTCTTTACTTCCATATTTTTTCCATTCATTCTCAGGTTTCTGGCTTCATCCAATAAAATTGTCTCTTCTTTCCCTTAAGAGGCTTATTCCTTTTTCTTCCATTCTTCCTTCTTTCCACTCAAATTCTATGATTTTATCCTAAAATCTAATTTCTTCAGTTCTCTTCCTCAGTTAAGAGGATCTACCTCTTTTCTCCAAGACATTTCACATTTTTATTCCATCAAGGTTGTTACCTTCTTGACAATTTGATACAAGGCATTTTGTTTTACATGAGATTGTTTCTGTATCTTGAACCGACACCACCAAGGATGTAAATGGAAGGCCAAACCATAATGCCAAACGAAATCCTCAATAAACACACTAATAGTGGTGAAGCCAAATAGAGGAAGCTCAAAGATGTGGATTGTTTCAACTGGAATAAGCCATTCCAAGTTTAGAAAAGAGACTCTTCAGTGGGGCATTCAGGTTGCTTGGTTGAATAATGTTCAGCATATATAGAACATGACAGAAAAGCTTTCACAAAATTAGAGATAAAAAGGAAAGGCAAATCCTGCCATTAAAGGGAAAGATCATAACACGGCACTTTGACTCAGAAGGTAAACATTGAAGACTTGCTTATTGTGAAAGTAAATCTACCACATTAGGGAATGCCTGAAGAAATATTGATAACAAATATACGTATACATCATACGTGGCTGTGTTGCTTTCTTGTACCTTTATTTGTCATGTTTGGCTTTTCCTACTCTCACACTATTCTATTCATTTTTCATCAATGCTTTGCCTCCAATTATAACCAGAATAATAAAATGGGAAAAAATGACAAGAAGCATTAAGCTACTTGTAAACAGTTCACTCATTGCCAACTATAGAACAATGAGGAGTGCTAAATAACACTTAAACAGCCATTGCCAATGCAATGGTAAGAATAGAAGGGGAAGGATTATCTCACAATGTCACAAGGCCAGTCTGTTGATAACCAAATGAGCCGTCAAGACTCTGAAATTGATTGTGACTCAGATTTCTACAATTAAGAAACAACAGTGATTAGGATAGTGTATGGAAACAATTGTATGCTTCACGATGTATTTCACAACAGATTTGATGAAAACAGGTGCAAACTTACAGGTACTTGAGAGAACTCATCTGTGAAATAGAATATTGTGTGGTTCCACTGAAGGAATTCCTAGCCAGATTTCTGCAGATGAGATATTCAAAAATCACACTTCCAGATCATGCAATGCCATTGACCAGATGCATTCATGCAGTTCTCCAAAGAAATAAATGCTTTCTACTTACAGCCGCTGGACATTTGGAGGAAGTTGGTAAGGTAGGCCCTGGAGATTGTTATTGCTCACATCACTGTAAGGAATAAGGATCCAATGAATCAGTCCAGAAATATAAATGACATGAAAAGAGAAAAGCATTCATATCCTGTAATACGGTTAAAAAAAGAAAGAAACTTACAAGTTTGTTAATGCTGTAAGTTTATCAAGCTCGTAGCCTATATTCCCAGAAAGCTGCATATCTGGCAACTTTCTGGTTCGAAAAATAAAGACAAAATCAGAGCTAAGAAGGAATTCGTTATTAAGATAAGTACTGGTTTTTAATAGCATAAAAAACCTCACATCTCTGTAATTGATGAACCTGAGCATGTTACACCCAGCCAAGACTGCCCGCATGGATCAGCACCATCGTCTGCCCTCCATCCAGTCAGCTTAGCCGGTGAATTTAGGCCAGTGAACATGCCCTTCAGAGCAGTGGCTGTGGATTGAACAAAATCAGAAAACAGAGGTCAAGAACCAGAATAATCACCTCTAGAAAGATATAAGACCAACTTAATCCCCTACAAAAGCAACTTGAACCTCTAGAAGGCTAGTTATTGTCATGCAATTGAATAAATAATCCACTTATTGGCACATCTAAGGAACCAAATAATATGAGATTTCAAGCATACAGGATGGAAAATAAATACTTGGGCAGATAAAAAATAAATGGGAACACTTCTGATCCAAGATATATGCAAAGTATAATGCCCGGCAGAAAGCAGGGAAGTTATCACAATCAATCTCATTTATGAAAGAATTTTGACCAAATCAACAATTGAGACGGTTCAAAAATCCAATCCATTCAAAGGAATCTGTTGAACAATAAAATAAAATTTATTCATGTTAGATTGCATAAACAGAATAATTTTAGCAATCTGCTTCAACCACCAGTTAAGATATTCATGCTACATGCAGTCCAAGTGTGGTTAATCGCAGGAGAACCCTTGCCTGGTACACAACACTACCGGACTGATGCACGCACCAATCCACGCCTATCCCAAATAACAGACCAATTGCACCCAGCGAAATTGTGAATACTAGAGCCTCTTTGGAAATAACAATTATTCTTTTTGGGCAACATTTTCTGCTCTAGTTAAGAAAAAGGCGCAAGTAAAACAAAAGATCTCCGCTAGCTGTCATCGAGATTAGGAGATTCAAAGATCAACTGAAACATTAACGGAAAAATCTTCTGTCAAAAATCGCATCACTTCTCTTCATATCGAAAATTAAGCAAAAGGATAAAAAGGCAAGATCAGCAGTGGTGAGACATACACTGTCAAAAACACTGAAACCAAAATAAAAGAGGTACTTGAAAACAAAACCAGAAAAACTTTCTCAGAAGACAATGATCAAGGAAGAAAACTCGAATGAAGAAGCAGAAATTGACTAAAAAAAAATACTAAAAGGTAATCTAGAAAAGAAAATCCTTTTTAGTAAGTACAAATTCCAGAGCATTCACATTTTCCAAGACCTCCCCATACCATAACAATAAACTGCAAAGAAAATATTTGTAGAGAAAAAAATTAATAGCAGTATTGTAGTTAATAATGTGAAGATATCATCACCAATCTTCACATTCAAAAAAGCAAAACCACTAGACAACAACCCTCCAATAATCCAATAATAAACATTAAAATTTTCCACAAAATCAGAAAATACAATAAAAAGATCAATACGCAGAGCCGTGGAACCTTCAAATATACCGCGATGCAGATCTCACCAGGTCTATTCCAACAGTGGAAAAAAGAGAGAAAAAAAAACAGTGAAGAAAGGAAGAATCTAACCCACAAACGCCAATGACTTCGGTTCGCAGAAGCTAATATTTCTTTCTAATATAATGCACCAAACATGAAGATTAAACAAAAACAAATAGGTGCATATATCGAAAACTGAGTGTACAAATCCGCAAGTAAAAGACACACCTTGAGCTGGATCTGTGGCTCCATTGACGGAGCTGGTACAACCAACAAAAATGCACACCAAAAGCAGCAGCAACTCCAACATCTCTACCTCTTGGTCTCTCTTTCTCTCCGTTGGAGAAGAAGAAGAAGAGGAGGAACCGAAGCTCCTTTTCCTCGCCGATTTTATACGGCGTAGGCGAGGAAAAGCTGACACCAGAATGCTAGAATAATCCAAAACCACAGAAAGCCCGCTAAATACCAAAAAAACGACGTGCTTTCTCACCGATTTTTCAGCGATTTTTTTTAAATGTCCGTCTGGTGTGAATCACTTCCCTAGATTTTCACTTTCCAGTAGTTTTCCAGCTGCGAGCTGGCTTGGCTGCAGCGGAAGCTAAATCTAACTATCTCGGTAACGACGTCATCTAACGGCGACGATAACGGTTCGGGGACGCGCGCCTCTTGGCCCGTTGAACGAGCACCAGCCATTGGATTGGAATCGGACAGAGACATCGACGGTTAAGATGCGATTCATCGGCATCGGGAGGGGCGTTTGCGCTGATGATATCTTGGAGCTTGGTAAGATCTAACAGCGGGGATTCCTCCAACCAAGATTTACTGTTTCTCTCTCTGCAGGAGATACTCTGGCGGAATGTGGGTCTTCGTACGCGTGCCCCTCATTTGCCATTAGCATGTTACACTTGGGTGGATGCTTGGCACACGTGTAACAGACAGATAGCATGGATTAGTAGTTAACGGTCCACGTCCAAGAAATAAACTTCCATTACATTGACGAGCATCTATTAACCCGATTTCATTGATGCGCACACGATATTGATTCCTTGATTCCTCCTACCGAGTAGACTGATATTCATGACATGCGTCCCTGTTATAAACTAATAATCGTGTAATGTCATTCCGAGTGGGAAGCTTAGACTCCGCCAGATCACCAAACAGCTGTTTCCTACTCGGTAGGAGGAAACACTTATTGCATGCCATGAATATAACCGGCATCCCTCGAATCCTTCTAGCTGCCGAATATCAAAACGATAGATGATCCGGACTATATAATCGCATTACGATGAGTTGGCCACCTTACATGATTCCATGCTTTACGGCCAAGATTTCACGGGTCTTGCCAGACATCTCGTGGATCATGAGAAAATCGTGCCCTTTACAGATTCTCGAGATGCAAAATCCCCCGGCAATTTTTCCACTTCCTTGCGCTGCTACTGCTCCCCGTGAGATCTGTGCGTTTTTTTTCCCCTGCGAAACAGAATGCGTCCAGCACGTACGCCGCTGATCCCCGAACGGATGCACAAGCACTTGTCTTTGCAAGGCGAGAAGTCGCCCACATGCGAAAACGATCACATCCGTCTATCAGATCAACTTCAATGAACTGGACATTCGATGTAAGGAGGAAATCTTCTGTCGCATGTGCAACGGTTTTTTTTTTTTTTTTTTTTTGGCAAATTTTCCGGATGAAATATCAGCCTCCCTTTCGGTTAATTTTCTAGGATATTGATTGGACAGACTTGTTACTGGAAGATCTAGACGTTGCAACTGTACCGCACCGTTTTCTGCAAACGTGAATTTTGTCCGTCTGCTAACGGATGCCCGTGAATTCCAAATCTCACCTAACGTGAGATTGGGACGTTTTTCAATTCGAGAATCGAAGTGGAGGAAGTTCGTCGAATGTCTTGCTGAAGAATGCTCCGGGAACATTTATATCGAAGTGCTGCTTTTCCTGCGTATTATGTTGGCCCATATGACGCGTATATCGACCTAATCTTTTGGACTCTGGGGTTGAGGTTGGGGTTGGGACTAACAAGAAGCAGTTGGTGGGATGCAGTTGAAAATAAATGTTCGAGGATCCTGAGGAGTTCCAAGACAAATTTCTAGTGTCCCCAGCGTGCAGGCCATGCTATCGGCTATCCTATTGATTTATTCGTTCAAGGCAATGAGGCATCCAGAGCTGGACTAAGGGACGCTGCATGACTAACAGGCAACAGCTGATGCTTCTTCCAATTTCCAACGATTCAGCTCGGCTGGGTGCTGCTTGCTAATATTTTATTTAAAATTGTACAATTGCACATGAGCCTATATTTCCGGAGCCTAATCTGATGTTGCATACTCCCGGTCACATACACTTATTTTTTTATTTTTTTTGAAAATTTTTTTTATAAACTTGTTAGCCCGAGTGCATTTAATGTGTGTATCAATTTTTACCATTTTTGGATATTTTTATATATTTATTTTTTATTTTTACCATTTTTAGAGTATTTTAGATATTTATTTTTTATTTTTAAAAATAAAAAATAAATATATAAAAATATCCAAAAATGGTAAAAATTGATACATAAATTAAATATACTTGGGCTAACAAGTTTATGAAAAAATTTAAAAAAATAATAAAAAATAGGTGTATGCAGTCGAGAGCATAGGAGCATGCTCCATATTTCCAAGCCTACGCTGTTATGAAACCCTTGTTTCGTATATCCACATCAATTTTTATACTTTTGATAATTAATAGAAAATCTCATCTATTTGTAGTCTCATTTGTATTATTATCAAAATTATTTCATTTTTTTATTATCATTATTCACGGTCTTATATAAAAATACGTAAAATTAACCTAATAAAATGGCTTACCATTAAATATTAATTTGATAATGTGTTTTGTATTTGACAAAACTATTGAAAAAACGTTTTTTGTGGAAAAGTTATTGCAATTGGAAAAAAACTATTGATAATAATAAGGAATTAAAGGAATAAAGTTTAAATAAATGAGGAAGTTGAATAAAAAAATATGAAGAAATGCTTGAAAAGTATGATAATCGCATACAAATGTGTAAGAAAATGATTGAAAATAGAACAATTGTGAAAAAAGTTTTAGCTGTAAAGCTTTTGTTTCAATAAATAACAACCACACCATTAAAGTTGTATTTTAAAGTCTAAATTATCAAAAATATTCTTAACATGTAAATAAATGATTCAGTAAAATACTATTACATTTTAATGCATATTTGAATGGATCTAAACATTTTTATAATTTACATATGAATTTATATTTAAGCAAATATTGCCATTAACATATTCAATTTCATATGAATTTAGTTTCTTAATTAAGTTATATTAAATATAATGAATATAACAAATTTTCTATAAATTATCAAGATATTAAAAATACAAGTAGGTACATGTAACCACTCAAGAGATCCAATTTATTTTTCCTATTTCCGAAATCTATCTGTCTATTTACTTATTCGTAATGCTTATGTGGACACAAATTGTAATAGTTAGTAAATTATCATGAGGTGGTAGTTCTCAATACAAATAAAATATGTTTACAACAAAGTGTGCTATTTTTGCGAGATGACTATTACCTCGTTACAGTTCAGAAGTTATCTTGATCCATGATCTTCGTCTGTGAGGAAGAGATTCGTTTCTTAATTGATGGAACTGGATTAGATGGTGTCTTCTTTTTAAAAAAATGAAAGAATTGTTCTCTGCCCATAATGTCATTGGAAACTGAATTCACGGAAAGCATCTCCGTCATTAAAAAAGGAAAAGGCGGTGTGGTGCCTATTAATCAAAACTCCACGTGGCCCACCTTTAACTCCACTGAGACTGACGATTGGATGGATGTGTATCTGACAGCATCTGAAGATGAAAAAAAAGAAATATGGCAAAAAAATTTTGTATTTGTCTAATTTCGAATGCCGTGGATGGTCCAATAATTATCGTGCTTATATAAGTGGCAGTGTGGCACATGACTGCATGAGGTTTGAGGACATGAAAAAGAAAACTCAAAATCACGATATTCCTATTCACGATGTTGGTTTTCCACTGTCGTAAATTTTACAATGCCCTTGCAGGACCGGCGTTTCCCTGGCTGGCAAGATCTTTGAACGACGAACATCGAGAAGAAAGTAGATGGATGCCCCGGTCGGGTCGGGTTGGGTTGGGAGAGTATAACAAAAATGTAAGTATGATTTTGTGTAATGGGTTGCACATAGTTGCTTTATACAATCAGTTTTTATTTACAATCTAAATCCTAATTCTAGAAAAACTAATAACAGTATTCATTAATTGGGTAATTTTTCAGATATGTCTATTTAGTTTGACTATGATAGTAAATATATTTATATAATTTCGGAAATCACAAATAACTCTCATGTAATTTGACCCTAGTTGCAAATATACCCACATTGTTGTAGTGTCGTTACTACATTGTTATAACGCGGGTAAATTAGCAATGATCAAACTACGTAGATATATTTATAATTTCAAAAATTCAGTAGGCATATTATGATGTAATGGTATAGTAACAGCTCCATAACGACGTGAGTATATTTGTAATTATAAACATACTATATATGGTTATTTGCAAGTTCGGAAACTTTGTCAGTATATTTGCAAACCCATTGATTAATATATGTTTCTTTCACTTTCCTTCCCAAGTAAATCATTTGAGAGTAAATACATAAGTATTAAACTTTAGAAATGAATATATAAGTAAAGAAAATACTTTTCGAGACACTCATACAATGAAAGATTTGAGAGGAAAATCTTTTGGTTTGTGTTAAACTTAATGATAAAATAAAAAATACAGCAGGTCACATGGTTTGGAATCATTAATCTGTTCTACAATGATATCAAATTTTATTGGAATCAAATTGGTATATGTGCTACCAATCAAAAAAAAATTATATGAGCTTTAGCCACTTTAAAATATGTATATTTGCACAAAATTTAAATAAAGCTTCAGAATTCATGAAAAAAATCTAACTCTTGTTTTTATGGCATTAATTGTCAACTGAGCAAATTTCGTTTATCTTTGCTTGAAATGGGCAAAAGGGGGAAACTCTTATGGGCAAAAAAAAAAAAAAAATGAAGCAAGATATTGTAAGCAAAATTCAAGCATAAGGAGAAAAATAACATCGTTCTTCAGAAATTTTATGTAGGTATCAAGTTCTAATTAAAATTAAAAGAAATTTTTTTATAAAACAATGACTAGACTAGTTGTACTATATGAGGCAAAGTGTTTGACAATTAAAAATAATGCACACATAAAATAAGTATAGCAAAAATGATAATTTAAAAGGATAAGTGGTAAAACAAAACAAGATGAAATTAAAACAAACATTTCAAGATAATTTAAAGTGAAATTGATATATAACAAAATAAGGAAAACAAACTAAATAAAGTTTAGCATGTTAAATAGACGCTTGAAATTAGAAGGCACCAATTTGTTTTAACAAAATAAAATAATAAAAAGAAAAATTCTCAAAAAAATATGGATAAAAGTAGTTACAACATGTGAAGACAATAGAGATTACTAAAAATATAATTTATAATCTAAAAAATTACGTAACAAAATATGTACAACGGGCCCCACATATGTAGAAAATAATTGTTGATGATGATAATGTATCCATTAAGAAAAATGATTAAATTCATTCATAAGTGTCTAAAAATGTAATGATACTTTATAAATTATAATTTACATAAGAATGATGTTTTACAATACTTTATAAATTATAATTTATATGAGAATGATGTTTTAAATAGTAATACATAGGTTTGAAAATTGATATACAAATAAAAAAAATTTTGGGAGCCTCAGTGCACACGTGTGCATTTAACATATTTTTAAAAAAAATTTGAAATTTTTATACAATTGTTAATTTTAATCTAAGTGGATTTAATATGTGTATTAATTTTTATAAAATTTGGAGCATTTTAGATATTTATTTTAGATATTTTTAAATATCTAAAATGCTCTAAAATAGTAAAAATTGATATACATGCTAAAGATATTTAAATTAACAGTTGTATGAAAAAA
The DNA here is from genome assembly GCA_035584095.1 of Annona squamosa. NCBI lineage: Eukaryota > Viridiplantae > Streptophyta > Magnoliopsida > Magnoliales > Annonaceae > Annona > Annona squamosa. The sequence goes on along the minus strand of JAXCLR010000063.1, from coordinate 42,759,336 downwards.
TTTGAAACAAAAATTGAAAAACTGGTTAAAGCACCCAGGTGCAATGTATCAATGTCCATAATTTTTCACGTTTATTTGGTGTCATTCAAGCGTCCTTATAAACGAATGTTTGGTGTGGTGAGAATGTGAATGATAAATAAAAATGTACATGATTAAGATAAAGTAAAAATAAATTAGAAATAGATAAAGTAGTTGTAAAAAAAATAAGAAAATGAGTAAAATGTATATATATAAACGAAAAAAGTATAGCAGTTAGGCAATTAATATGTTCACTTTTTGGCATTCCTCATTCCCATCTTTTATTCTCTTCCCAAATAAATAAACCCTAATAAATATTTGTAACGTAAGTGATTTTCAAATATAAATAAATATATCTGGGAACTTTGTTATCAGTTCGATCTTAATAAAAATTTAGATTTCTACGATCGGTTGCATGGAATCAGTTTTCAAGTCGTAAATGTATTGACCAATCCAAACTGGCCAAAGAAGAAAACCGCTTGTTAGCTTGCATTCACTTACTGCTTTGGGAATTAGGTCGTGGACAGCTGATTGTTTGGCACCATATTATTGAGTTTTTTTTCTTTTTTCATTTTTCTTTTTTTTATTGAGTTTTGACCAAGCAAGCGCGTGCCACCGGCAAAGCTTGAGGACAATTTAATAACCGGTGTTGAATTTGCTTATGCGGAATATGTGTATAGTTGTTTAATTGAAACTACGCGTTCACATTCCTGGGCTTAATTTATAGCCTATTTTAAGGTCATCACTCATTGGATGATAATAACGTGATCAACACATTCTTGTGCTTAATTCATAGCATTTTCTAAACAATTGCTAATAATGTGGACTTAACAATAAATATAAATTTACGTAAGAATATGATAACATAAGATGAAAAATGCAATTAGATAAGATATTCAAATAATAAACATTCGAAATTTATTTTTCTTAAAACGATTTTCATATTTTTTAATAGTTAAGAAAAAAGTGCTTATGCGTTAAATACTATATCATAGGGTCAATAATAGAGGAAATTGGTTAACAATTTGATTGATATATCATTTACCCTGAAAATTTTGTTACATGTAGTATTAAATGCAACTGTTTACATTTTGGGTTGCAATGCCCTTTAATCAATTCCAATGAAAATCAACAAATAAACCGCTGAGAACGTATTACGAAAATTTTTAACAGTAAATATCATATATTTGAAAACATTAGTTTGTTTAATTATGAGAGGTAGTATGTAATATCATGTGAGATGGATGTAAAAATATATACCAATCAAAAAAATTATAAGAGGATGGTAGGAAAATTTTTTTTAAAAGCAAAAAAGTAGCGTAAAATAATGGTCAAAATGTAGATAATAATGAAAATGTACAGTAATTAAGTAGTTAAAATATAAAATCGCATTAAAAAAGGTTTGTAGGGAGAGTAATAATTTTTCTTTGCGTTGCTCGATGGCACTCTTAGTTTCAATATCCATTATATTAAAGTTCCATAGTTTTTTGCCAATAGGGCAAGAGCTCGATTCATCATGATCAAGGCCCAAGTGCTACGAGGTTGTGCATTCGACCGCCCTGTGCGACAAAATTGCACTCCCTTGTAAATGAACTTAATTGTAATATTAGATATCATATTATACATATACCCATAAAAAAGTTCTACACATCTTTTAAATAAGATTTTTTAATGATTATGATTTTTTTATGTATCTAATTTCAATATAGTCCTTCCTTCTCTTAAACTAGCTCAAAACTTCTAATGGTAGCTAAACAAGTGTTGATAAGTTACACGAATGGTATTGATTTCTCATATATTATAGTAGATCACTTATTTTATTTTTCTATATTGCAGTGTATAAAAAAATGGGAGGCTCCCAGACCCGTTTGCTTCTCACATTTTCTGAGATGCGGGAGACAATAAAAAATTTAAATTATCTTTACATAACACTTCATACATAATGGGATTATTATCTCCAAATATAATTATTATCCTCTTGAAACAAAATTCACTTAGCCAGACTATTAGTAATTCTAAGGACAAAAAAAAAATAAATTTGTTCAAAAAATTATTTTGTCTTCTAATTTCATCCACCAATACTCCGGTGTTAGACATAATGACTGTCTATCCCATTACACAATGAATCAATATCATTGAGTCACTTTCACATTCTACTTTTCTCACTCCAAGACTTATCAACCCTTTAAAACTAATAAACATAGATTTAGACTAAAAAATATAGCTTTAGCTTCTATCCATTTTGGTGAAAAAGGTTAGTTGCCGCCTAGCATCTTGTAGGCAAGAAGGACCCAAAGCTATCTCTAATTATAGACAAATAACATGAAATTAAGGTTGGCAGAACTTCCAACATGGAGATTCATTTGACAAGCCCCAACCTTGGTTTGCTCTTGTTGGATAAGCTATCAATCAAAGTTAATAGTCCTTGCTACAATGAAATGGAAGAGTGGTAGAAATGCAAAAAGTTCATGCAATAAACCATCATAGTTTTCAAAATTACTAGGTATACTAGCTGCTAGATAATAATTTTTGAAATACTAATTTTTTCAGTAAATAATAAGATTGAACATAAAATGGTACTTATCTTTTTTGTTGGCCAATAGGAGGATAATATTTGGTATGTGATTAGCTAGTCTTTCTATTATTGCCCCAAATATTTGATTTTTGAGCACCTTTTGAATCTTACAGTATTTCTAAAAGACATGTTAAGTTATTTTTCTATTCCTCCTCTTTGTTGCAGATTACATGGTGGTACCTTCTTTGAATTCCCCTTTTATCAAATTTGTTCTCAAAGGGCGGCAAAAGTTCTTAACTTTCTTTGATAATTTATAGCTCCACATTGTTTTGATAATTACTTCCAGATCTTTATCAATATTTAGTTGATCTTAATCATTCTTAAGCATGTCCTCATTATAGAGCACTTTATAAGATAATTTTAACTGAACATTTACCATTGGCTTCATGTTTCCAAAACACTACAGCTTCCTCATCTAAGTTGGGTAAGGGTTATGCTCGACATGGTTCCAGCCACTCTCGTCACTACACAATCTGATTTCTACTTTTTTCCACTCCTTGCGTTCATGATCAATGAATTATGGAGCTATGTCTTCTTCATGAATATCTCTAGAAAGTCAGCCAACCTTATATAATTTATCTTAGTCTAAGAATCTTTGAAGAATTTAATTTTTCTACCTGCTGCTAATTCTCTAGCTGCATTTGTTTTTCAGAAATTGAAATGCTTGATTGATACTTCTTCATACGTATGAGGATCCAGACTCTAAAATAGAGTTTCAAAGATCACTGGTGAGAAGCAATCTTCACATTTGTTTAGCCACCACTGCGTAATTAAATGTAGATCACTTACTTTAGACAACACATTAAATGAGCCAACATCACCAATTAAAACACAGACTCATTAAAGATAACTAAAACTCACCAAAATAACTACTTCGCTTGGATAACTTGGTGTCGTTAAATCACATGTCACATGAATGTCGTAGATTGAAGTAAAATCAGGCTATCGGAGCACCTTGCAATGGGGGACAACCTGCCCAGTAGCGCCTGTTTCCCATTACAAATATGGATGAGTTGGCATGTGGCCATAAAGTGGATGAAAATGTAGGATGAGATTAAATTTTTTATTTTTTAAATACTCTTTTTATTCTCAGAACATAATAATAATCTATTTTCTCATATCGTAAAATTTTTTTAATCCCTAAACAAATTTTCTATTCCTAACATATGAGAACATTCTTTCATTTCACATACTCATTCAATCATTATCCAAGCCAAGTGGTAAATAGCCTTAAACTTACATGACTATTGTAAAATTCACTTATTACTAATGGCAAATTTAAAAATTTTTTTTTATACAAGCACACTCTTACTTAGATCCCATGTCATATAAAATTTGATAATTTTTTATGCGTAATTTGCGCATATACTCATGTAGCTTTACGTTAATTGCAAATATACTCACGTAATTTCATGAATTGCATATTACCCCTTTATAGTTTTACCAAAATTTTATATTACCCCCACGACGTTATCCGTCATTAATATTTGACATAGTACTTTGAAAAATGACAAAAATGTCCTCATTGATAATTTGCATATTATCCCCACATACTTTCAACAAAATTGCATATTACCTCATGAAATTATGTATACCAATGAGGACGTTTTCATCATGTTTTAAAATATCACATAAGGTATTAACTACAGATGACGACGTAGGGATAATACACAATTTTGGTGAAATTATGTGAGGGTAATATGTAATTCGTGAAATTACAAGATATATTTGCAATTAGCGTCAAACTATGTAAATATATATACAAATTATCCTTTTTTTTTTTAAACACATCACCTCATGCGGTCAACCATTGTGGGGGTGGGGGGGGGGTTTTGCAATATGGTTATAAAATTGTTAATTTAAGTATAATTAATTTACCTTCATTGCAAAAGTATATTTAATTTACAAAGCAATTTTTACTACTTTTGTAAATGCATATTGCGAGGTCAATATGGTTGTAGATAAGCTCTATAACTTGTCATAGAGTTTCTCTCAAGATTTTTATGTTCTTAATTAGTCTTCATATGTTCTTCTATCTCTTCCAAAAGTTGATAGGTTAGGGGGTGCAAGGGTTAGATATTTCTCTGTGCAATTCTAGGTTTTCTCATTCTTATGCTAAAAAATTGATATACGGATTAAACATATTTAGATTAATAATTTTATTAAATATTTTCATAAAAAAATAATTTGATTAAACATTAAAAAATAAAAAGATGCCACATGTGGTGAAGTCGCCTGGACAACGGTTAGCCGCACAGGATCTTTTATATTATTTAGATATCTTTATTTTTAAAATATAAATATAAATGTCAGATTTCACGTAAGTGTGATTTGGTAAAACCTACACTTCTATAACAAAAAATAATAATAATAATAATAAGAAAAATAGCCGTCGATCAATCATGGCAACGCGCTTTAGAGAAGCACTATTTTTGAAGATGTGAATGAAATCTGCATGGAGCTACGACGGCATCCTGGACGGAGACGAAACAGATGTCATTTTCCGGGAGATGTGGCTCACCTCCGTGTTCCACCACCTCAGACGAAGACGTGGCCTGGGCATGTGGCAACCATTCCGTTTCTGTCGGTGCCAGCACCACCTGGGGCCTACCGAGTACCGACAAAGTCGTATGCCGCGTCTTTACCCTAAAGAATTTTTTTATATATATAACACTTATCATTTTTTAGCAATAATTAAAAAAACAATCAGTCTAGAATGATTTTTTATGAGATATCGGGATTCATCGCATGGGTGTTAGCCGTTGTCGGAAAAACGATGTATATGACAGCTCAGGTCAGCGCAAAATACGCTCTAGCCTCGACGACGGGCCCCTCAGATGATGCATATACCGCAAGCGACGTTCTTGACGATACCATCGCCTGGCCCACCGCATCAACGGACAAAAGAGGTTCGAGATTCACGCGACACCAAGAGAAATTAAGTGTACCAGAAATGGCCAAATGGGGCTCATCATTCGCCTTTCCGAAATCCAAACGGTTCGATTTTCATTTTCCGTTTATTTTGATATTTTCCAGTGAAAGAGACTTTTTTGTTTAACCTCTCGCATGCGCACATTTTTATTACTTACACACCATCTAATCATCTTATCATCCATGTTTTGATGATGAAAGAAAGACTGTAACTATTTGAATTCGTATATAATTATCTTTTCAATTATAACAATAATCTTCTCTATCATTTCCTTTTTAATAATCACCTGGGTATTTTGTATTTGATCTGATATTTGAATATTTAATTAACTAGTCACAATTATCCTTTTCGTATTGCTGTCTTTTAAAGATTATTCTATTTATTTTCATTTTTCTAAATCACAAGCATCATTACCTCCTTATTTTCACATTATCCATTTTTATTTCAAAACAAAGGCATCTTATCTAACAACCTGCAGGCATATTTAACATTTATTTTGTAAATTAAGAACATGTTCTGGTTCATATAAAAAAAAAAAGAAAAAAAAGAACATGTTTCAGACTATACAAGATTCTTAGATTGCATTGGTATCACTATTTTCGGAATAACTTTATAATTTCCAAGACAACTTTTGAAATTTACAATGCTACTTTACTCATTTCTGATATACATTATTATATTCTTGTTAGAGATACAGATTTAATCCAAAAATCTTATATGATTTATAATATACCCTAAAGTTATGTTAAATTATATCTAAAGTTGTGATTTTTATTGTCTATTGGCTTGTTAAATAGAAAATCCAGCACCTTTAAAATTTGGTTTCAAAATTATTCAAATGTTTTTTTACAAGTATATCTGTAACATTGTATGCAAACATGAGTTTTATTTTGAAAATTTACACTTAGACAAATAAGTGTATGAAAAAAAATTATTGTAATTTTTTTTTAAAGTGGGCTAAGCAGGATATTTACTTATCCGGATTAACAGGATTACTCTTCATACTGAAATCTATCCTCTAGTTTTCTTTCAATTGCCAACAAAAAAAACTTAATCTTAAGTCGTAATCATTGCTGCACCCCTTTTACATCTCCAGCATCCAACCTAACTGAAAACCGAATGGACTGAGACTGTACTCCAGGAATTGTTGGATTAGCCCGTCCAATCAACACTTTCATTAATCTAGATTTGTTGGTTGAATTTGCCTCTTCACGTTGCTTGACTCATAGATCTGCTCACATTGTCCGCTGTTGCTGCCTTGCTCGTAACAATCAAAACATCTTTTTTTAACCCTTTTTTTTACTTAAAAAAACCTTGTATTTGAAGCTTGAAGACAAAACACATTTTCGAAGATAGTATAGATGAAATTATCAAGGAACGATTCAACATTGATGTAAGCATGAAAGTCTTCATGCTTACCTTTGTTATTTTAATTTTAAAATATTTTTTGAAAATCTAAATAATTTATCTATTTGTCTTTATTTATGATTCAAAAAGTTACATATATTGCAAACTTTTTTATACTACATTTCTATTATATTTCTTCATAATTTTTGTTCGTTATATATTCACCGTCAGAAGGCATTATTTTTCGCCATGAGGGTTGGGTCCGATAAACTCGCTGGCCACGCAAGGGTGTGGTTACGAGTTCCATACCTGTCCGCTGCAGGTAAAATAGTAAAATTTTACTGTTTAGTCTCCATGTAGTGAAAGTTTTGTATTTTCTATTCTGTGATGGGGGTTTAGAAAAAAATTTCATGTGCTTCATTGTAATATCTCAATGATACGATGTTTAGACAAATATAAAAAGACATTATTTTTATAAGATATAAATTTCTGATAAATTTTTTTATGGCATGATAAAAGAAGATACATTAAATATGATTTGTGGTTTAGATTTTACAAATATATTTTAAAATTTAAAAATCAAGAGTAAGTATGGAGGCTTCCATGTTTAGCAAATATCAAATCATTCCTCTAAGTTATTAATCTTATTTGTTATTTATCTTATTTTTAGCATAATTTGAATTAATAATTTATAATTTATTTGCACCCAAAGTTTGATAAAAGACTATTTTCAATGATCTTCCAAACTCACTTTTACAGGTTTCGGCTTTCATTGTCATTTTCTAGTAAGAGTGGTATCCCACGCACATTTAAAATTTCTAAAACGAACGTTCAATATAAATATCAACTTACACAAAATGTCACATGTCTATTAAATCAAATAATTGCCTTTGTCATTTTTCTTTTCCAATCAAGGAGGTCATTTTTTTAAAAAAAAATTCTTGGTTCTTTCATTTGTTCATCAACTACATAATTTAAAAGATAAAAACTCTCGGTGCATTCGGCAATGTTAGTGAGAAAAAAGAAATAAAAAAAAGTGAAAACATTTTTTAAAATTATGAAAATAATATAATATGATAAAGATTAAGTGAAAATAAATATGTTCACATTGTAATTGAAAATGTTTTAAGAATTGTATTCAACCAGGCAATTGGACTACTCGAATTGTAAACCTAATGTTCATTGGGTTTTTTCGTTTCAATCATGATTGACCATCCTTTTGCACCAATTGCACAGGAGAAACCGAAACCAATCATCAAATCGGTTCAAAAAAGGTGTTCAAAACATTTAGAATATATGGAAAAAAGAAAAAAGAAAAAATTTAAAATAAGTAAAATGATTGAAGATGGAGAATTTCATTTCCACTTTCAGCACATAGGTAACGAACACACCACACACACCATTATTCTTAGACGACAGACAGTCCCAAATTCTAGATGCTGATTTTTTTTTTTTTTTTTTATAAAATACTCTCATATTGCTTTTGGCCTACTCGATCAGATGGCAGAGTCCGGATGATCCGACCGATTTCAAGGACACCAACGAGTTACGGTCCTTACGGACCGTGGGGTCTCTCTTCAGTTGTCAATATTCCGCGGGAACGCAGCAAAAGTGCTGTGTGCGCCACGTATCCCGTCGGCGGCGTACGTCTTCATTGACCCCATCGCCTGTGAGTAGAGATCGTGCAGGCTAACCCACTTCCATGACTCTCTCGTCTCCTATTTCTTTTTATTTTTATTTTATCACGCACCATGCAACCTATCAAATGACTATGGGCTTGCGTGGGAACGTGAAATGACAAAAAAAAAAAATTACAGGATGTGATGGAATGAAAAAAAGAATTTTTTTATAAATTGCATCATTGATATGAAAGGATAAAGATGAAGAAATAAATAAAAGTTAAAATAAATAGATATGGTGGAGGGTAATTGGCAGAAAAAATGATTGTAATATAAAGATAAAAATGAAAAATATAATTACTATTTAAGTAATGATTTATCTCGCAATCCATATTCTTACAAATTACTTTTTATCTCCTCCTTTTGCTGCTCCACATGTGCTGTTGCCAAATGTACCTGCATTACACACATGGTTCAATCTAGTCGATCCATGCATCCATCCACATGGTTAGCCACGAATTGGATTTTCGGGCCGTGAAGAAGGCAGTTGATGGGGTTATCATTCGATTATTTTATTTCTGCATTTTCGGCAATTTGCGCTGCTTTGATCAACGATCACTGCAATCTAACACTAGCTACGAATGCACAGTTACTTTGGTCCAGCCTTTTATGAGCTTGATCACTTCATTTTTTTAGCCCAAAAGCAACATATGATTTGTCCACGATTCAAAAAATAAAGTCGTTTGATGAAGGACATGTCATTGATCGAGATGGGGTGGAGTGGGAATTAAAAATATCTATAAAGTTAAACTATCGTTTTTCCTCTCTTTGAAGAGAAGCTGTTGGCACAAACATGTCAGAGATGTCGACCTTCTGTGGTCTAATTGCACTTGTAATTCGGTAGCCTGAATTTCGGATTTTAGGGACCCACAATCTAATATGACCTAATAAAAAGTCAAAAACTCAAGTCAGAATGTGTAAAATTCTTTAAAGCCGAAAAAATAATATGTAATCTCCAACTTTCTTAAAAAAATTCCCATCTATAAAAAATAATAACCTACTTTTTAAATTTCTAATACACCATTTTCCCATTACAATATACCTTTCTAATTCTCAGTACACATTAATGTTTTTTCATCTCATATTCTCATATGGAAATAAAAAGTTTTAAATTCACATATTTCATGAATTGCCAAACACACCTGTAGATTGAAAAAACATTTTTTTCACTTAAGGGGATTTGGTTTTTAAAATTAATAAATGCTGTGTAGAACTGTTCTGGGTCATGGATTTATTATATTATTTTCAGAATTTTTCGTATTCGTTATATTTATATGATTTATTGTACCTAATTTAGTTTGTCTCTAAAAAAGGAAAAAAAAAAAAACTTTTGCCATTTATCATCTCCCGTATGATGGCCTTGGAACTTGGAAGAGCCAGCGAATCTATTCATTAATGAAACACGTCAACACCGGTAACCGGAGCTGGGATACAATTGGTCAAAGTACCCCACCCCAATCTCAATGTCATGCTTGCCCCAGAATCCACAGATGAGAGATATCATGAGACACGAGCAAGTGGATAATTGTTGCGGAATCAACTACATTTTCATTTTCATTTTTTTTTTGAAAGCAAACTTTCAAAAGGGTTAATATATTTTCTAAAATTTAAAGCCCATGGCCTGATTGATTGAAAGGGAAAGAGAAAGAAAATTTTAATTTTTAAAGTTTATTTAATGCTTATTCACTGTAGTTCTGTATTCCATCTACTTTATGTCTTCTAAATGCTTATTTACTGTAATATTGAAATTTTCAAATATTTATCTACCTTACTTCTTTATAAGCTATAACCTCATTGGGGTTACCATGAGAGAGAGAGGGGAAAAAAAATCAAAAAAGAAAACAAAGTAAGAAAAGAGGAGAGTCGATCAGTGACATATCACCATCCTCAGAGCTGCAAAAACAGGGCGACCGCAACATCATATCGTGGAAGGAGATTTGGTGAGTAGGTGGAAGCGTCGGAGCCGGAGATTTCTTCGTTCTCGTTCAAGCAATAATTGATGGCCGCAGATCTTAAACAAGCAAGTGCAAAAGGTCGCGCTTTCCCCAATTCAAGCGACAAGGACAGATGCTACATGGTATTTAGGAGCAGTGTTATGTATGTGGACTGGATCACTGGAGCAAGTTCTCTCTCTCTAATCATGCTTTAACAACGTTAGTTAAATCCAAACCTTTACTAATCCTACTGATGTTGATTAAGGCTCGCTATCTGGAAACGGACATGAGGGACCCACTTGTTACAGAGTGGCAGGCAAAATAATCCGTAAATCATTAATTGAAGAAAGTGCTCATAATTCATCAGCTTCACGGCTGTTTGTTGAAGGTTTCACTCTTGCATCGTCAGTGATCTTCTCCTCACTTAGTTTGGGGTGGAGCTTGCTAGCCATGTGCAGCACCGCATGCCTGTCAGCAGAGGTACATATAAAAGCTCCAAAATGACTTAATCCGCACCAAGCAAGAGTGCAAAAAAGAAAGAAATTAAAAGCTACGCAGACGCAGTACAACTACTGAACTCATACAGAAGGATGATTTTGTGTGGGCTTTCGATGATTAGGTGGCTGACATCATTGAGCTAAGTCTGTGAGTGTGTAAAATTTGAAAAGATAATTTTTGTGTGAGATTTAGAAGATCAAGTGGTTGAAATTATTGAGCATAAGCGTACAATTTGGCGTTTAAAACTTGAAATCCTTGCAATGGTTTAAAAATACAAGAATACATTTATGAAAATTCATTTTCCTGTAATTCTTCCATTTTTAATATTTTGATGATTTGTGAAAAATCCATTTTATACATTATATCTAGCATAATTTATATGATTATTAAAACTCTTTCATTTATTTAATATCACTATCCATGAGTTTCATCTGTAAATGTGTAGGATCAATGTAATAAAATAATTTTATATTAATTATCAACTTTTAAGTAGTGTCTTAAATATCTAAACCATCTATCATATCACTGCTAGTGGATAAATAACTTAATAAAATATTATTATATTCAAATACATACATGAATATATTTAAATATTTTTCTCAATTTATACACAAATATATCTATTTTTGAGCAAATTTGGCACATGCACATATTTAGTTTAGATAAAACTATATCTTTTAGCTAAACAAATGATGTTAAATATAACGATAAATTTGATTTACATCAATCATTGATATTTAAAAAATCGAGAAAATTATGTAAAATCACTTTTATATAACCCGTAACATAGAGAAAGTATATACCGAGACGCAATTTCAACACGACCGAATTAATAGAAAGATGAATTTCCACTAAGACGGTCATAAGCATTAGTTAATTTTTCAAGACATACGTGTAAATGGCTAATAAAAGCACTATATGTATGTATTCGGTATTCTTAACCAAAGCTCATATGTGATTTCCGCATTAATATTTTTCAGAAACTGTCCAATTGATAAGATTTCTTAATTATGATTAACCATAGTTATATGTGCAGGTGGCTAGTGCGCCGATAAGGGAGCTGAATGAGTTCAATTATCTGAAATGGAATTGATTCATGTCACATCAAGTAGCGGCCCCACAAGCACGCTGCCACAATAATTCTGGTCGACTAGCTTGGATCCTCCTAATCTCTCATTTATAGACGACGAATAATAAGACGAGAAAGAAAAAAGGTGGGCATCTCACTTCTCGATATAAAAGCATTTGTAGTAGAAGCAACTCCCTAGGCGCTTGTTTTTTAAAGCTTGCCTTCATCATCGGGTAGGTTTTGGGCAAATCCCTTTCGAGGTCCACCTCATCTTCGGCAGATGGGCGTTTAAGTTGTTGCCCTTGGGCCTGTCCGTAAGGTTGAGCAATCCGATTAGTGGTGTAATCGGGTTGTTAGGGTTGACCCTTATCTGATTTACGCTCATAACCCGATTCCAGAGAGCACGGCGCTCTATTTTAGTGTAATTAGTTATTTATACAATCCTGATCTTAGCCTTAATTTTAGCAATATTAAATTAATTTTAAAATATTTGAGTTGAGCCCTCAATTAAAAATTGAAGTTGCTTAAGTTAATTAATCTTTGGATTACTATACACTATTTTTATCGATTTGATCAACTAAAACGCGAAGGATCTTGTTTGAGATCTAGTTCGGTTGGCCAGTCCAATCCTACACCTGATCTCAATCCCTGATTCAGAATATTTTAACGACTAGTATAGTTGAAGATAATTTTTTTTACGTAATTAAACTTTTATTGTCTTAAATTATCTTTATAAACATTTTTTAATTTAATTTCCATAAGTTTAGCACTTAACGCAGATTAAGGAAGTCAAGTTGCTTCCCGCAGTCTCTAAAAATACTATAATTAAATTCATGCATCCAACTAACATTGGGTTTCGGATTTTCTCTAATCTAGCAAAACAGTATTAAACAAGCTCAAATCTTTATTTTGGGGCCCTAGGCCTGCTGCGAGCGTGTTCCCAGCAGGGGCCATCCGAAGGCAGATAGCTAGTCATCCTCTCCTCAATCCATCCACCTTCCAATTTTATATTTTCTTGTTTTACCAATAATACCTCATAACATTTTCATTTCCGCTGACACCGATTTTACGTATGTTATTTAATTGTCTAACGTTATGCCCCATATAGCATAGCTGTTTTAATCCTCATCTTATAAAATTCCTCTCAAGTTAATTGTAACTCACATATTCCGGGACTCACTGGGGTGAACTAACCCAGAGGCAGCAAGTGAACGCTGCTCGTTCTTCAGTCGCCCCTATTACATTCTCTGATGTAATGGCTGGGATTGACAGACAGATAAAAAGAGGAATCTTCAGGAACACCAATAATGTCCATGTGGGCCGCCAGCAAATAAATAGGTACAAATTTTCAAGGGACCTATTTTCCAAGTAAAGCATCTTGGCCCCATTTCCAAACATGTAGGTGAACCGATCTTCCTTTCAAGGGGTACGGGGGACCCCGAAAAAATGCCCAGACCAGAAGGGAATGGGGAACAGCAGGGAAGACGTGAGAGGAGCTTACCTGCCCTGTGTACCAGCTGTTGAAATATATGCATGTCCCGAAGGGCGTGCTGCCAGGGATAAGAATCGAGTCACAACTCTCGGCCTCCTGTCTGTACACCACCCTATAAAAATGGGCAAGAAAGCCGTGTTTCCACGTCAAAAGCAAGTGCATTGTCTCCCACCCTCGGTTGGCCAATCCAGAATCGCAGTCTCTCCGTGAGATAATAGTTTTATCTCCGTGTTCTTGTCCTGCTGCAGCAGCGCTTTGAGTGCGTCCCGAAGGACGTGATAGTGTAATACGTGATGGTTCTTGGGCCAGGCTTGTTTATGGTCCTTGTCATTTTGGAGGCCAAGGCTTTCATGAAGCCGAAATGGCATTTCCCTTTGAGCCCATGAAAATAAGAATCGGTCATTCTTGCGCACAGAAAGGCTCGGACCGCTCGGTACCTCGGAATGCCACAAACATAAAGGTTGGAAACGGCATCCTTGGGCTGCTTGCAGAAAATGTAAACTTGGGTGGGGTTGTCCTCTAAGAAAACTGCAAAAGATTTAATATTTGTCACACGCAGAAACACAAGCGTCACCCAATCCTCAACATATATAATGTCTTGCCGTTCCAAACATGTGTAGAACCCAGCAAAATGCATCTGCATAAGCACAAAATATCGTCTTGCTTTGGGAAGCAAACCTCCGCGCAAAATTGGAAAACGAATTTCGATCTCCCATGAACATTCAAGCACATATGGAGTCGAGAACAAGTGATTTTAACACGATATATAATAATACCTTCCAGCGTTCCTCCGCAGCCATTTTGACGTGGGCTTCGTTCTCGTAGGCAACCTTTTAGAAGCCAACCTGCAAAGTTCCGAGAGCTTTTGTCCTTTGCATGTTCCATGGTACTTCTCTCGGGCGGATAACTGCCTAACATGAACCATGTTTCACTCATGAGATCCAACCGTCCATCAATGTGGGCCACTAACGATCCATACTTTACTGATTCTTT
>JAXCLR010000063.1:42704301-42721969 GCA_035584095.1 Annona squamosa | reverse complement strand
TTACATCAAATATTATTATATTTTAATGCATATATGAATGTATTCAAGCATTTTTCTTAATTTACGTGTAAACATATTTATTTTTGAGCAATTGTGTTCCTTATATATATATATTTGATTATGAAACTTGGTCTCCCAACCAAATAAATGATGTCAAATACAATAAATGAATATGATTTTGCATCGACTATCAACATTTTAAAAACAAAGGGATTACACAAATAGCTTCTATGTAACCTGATTATATAGAAGAACAACCCTTAATAGTTATACATTCACTATCAAAATATCATAATTTTTTACGAGATATAAGATTTTTAATGAAATTTGATTACATGATAAAATAAATGATATAAAATAAAATAAATAACTTAGATTTGAAAAAGATTTAAATAAAAACTAAGGGCTATATAGCCAACTGCATTGAATCATTATTCTAAATTAAATGTTGCAAAATAAAAATAATTGGTCATAGAAAATGATAATTTGCAATTTGCATGGTATACCCTTGAGTTAAACTGTAGAATATCTTGAAACGAGTAGAGTAAGTTTGATGGTCAGGATACTTGGAACTGACCTAAATTACTAATGTATCTTCAACATCTCTTTTACTAAATATATCATATTTTTTAAGATATAAAATATATCTTTTAACATAGAAACTTGTTTGTTTATTGATTTTAAATATATCTACTAAATTTATTTTTAAACTAAATGCATTTTAAATATCCACCAGTTGGATATTTAGAATTTATTGTTTGGAAAAAGTGGAATATTGGTAAAATGTTTGTAGAATTATAGTTAGAAAAATTATAAGAATGTCTTAAGGCCTTTTTGTAAACATCGGTTAAGATGATGTAATATATAAATATGCATCAAAAGAATTAATATATGTTAAAACTATATTACAATCATATTAATTATAAGTTTTTAGGTAAAATTTATATTAGAATTGTGATTTTCAAATATAGTACGAAGACTAATATGAAAAACAGATTTAGAATTGAAATTGAAATTGAACAACACTCAAAAAAATAAAGTTGGATAGATTTAGAATTGAATCAACTCAAAATAAGATAGCATAGAAATTCTTGAAAATAGAGTAAATGTATGATCAATCCCGAACCGGACTTACCAACCTCAACTTGTACCTCCTAGAAAATAATGAATTCTACTATTATAAAACCTAACTTTTATATGACTATATCCATTTTTTGTACCTCAATGATTGAATAAAAATTCAGTTCATATATTATATTATTATAAAAAATTTGTCATTCATTTATTATCATTGTATATTGACATCATCTATAAATGTGTAAATTTAATGCAATAATTCGATACTCAATATTAATTTGAGAGTTATATTTTCATAATCCAAATCCTCTAAAATATTGTCATGTGGACAAGAAATTCTATAAAGTATAATTATATTATATATGAATGGATTTAAACAATCTTCATAATTTATGCATAAACAATAGTGGCGTATTTTTTTATTTGGATGAAATTTGGTCTTTTAGTTAAAAATGATATTAAATATAACAGATGGAGTAGATTTTCATTAATCATGGAAGTGAAAGAAGATGGATGGGTTATATGTAATAGCTTCGGTATTAGAAAATAACTAATGTTATCTTTTAGCCACAGTATGTGATATTTATTGCAAAAGGTTAAGATTTTAGTGACAAATCAGTGTATTGACATTTTTGCCTAAAGTTTTTCCTAGTAACTTTCTGCATGCCATTACTAACTACAGTAACATCATAGTGAAAAATTATATTTGTAACAGCTATATGATCATAGTTGATAGTCCATACACTCAGTCCTTGATGATTGACCAGAATGTATATCTAAAAATTTTCCGTTTTAATATTTTGGAGACAGTTTGATATGACTGATTAGTAATGGATAATTGTGTGATTTCTTTCCTGGAGTACACTGCAAGAAAATACGCAATCAGCGGTTCTAATTAATATTGTAGTTGTATGTAGTTTACACTGTGACGTTGCAGTTATAATTCCGTCAAGGAAAATTGAAATTTTGTAACTAAACCTTCTACTTTTGATAGCAATATTCCATTGTCTTTAAAAAGTTAGTTTTTCAACATTTTTTTATGAGAAGTTTTTCAACAATTAGTGTCGTTGGAAAGCTAAAATTTTATATTTTTCAAAAAATAATTAAGTTATTAATCATGCTAAAAATCTTGTTGAAAACGTTCGTTTTAGTGTAGTATATATCACGTCGTCTCTCATTACATTGTTTTTTTATATTTTTTTTCTTGGATATTGCAGATGGAGTTTGTGAGTTTCTACAACTGTTGGAATAGTAAGTAAAGATCGAAACTCAAATGAAAATAATTTCCACAGATTGGATTAAGGTTTAAGTTTTTTTCCGCATAGAGTTGATATTAGAATTAGGATAGCTTTCAAATAGGGTTCTCTGTTAGACCCCAAATGAAAATAAAGAGCACCCGTCCA
Organism: Annona squamosa; assembly: GCA_035584095.1. Taxonomy (NCBI): domain Eukaryota; kingdom Viridiplantae; phylum Streptophyta; class Magnoliopsida; order Magnoliales; family Annonaceae; genus Annona; species Annona squamosa. Next base: position 42,719,489 of record JAXCLR010000063.1, on the reverse strand, counting down.
AGCTCGATTGATAAATGATAATTCCATGTTTTGCAGAGTTCCTCAAGGACTACGACACCCAAGCTGTCATCTTTTGCGACCGGTCCGAGGACGCCAACGTCATTGTGGTGGCCTTCAGGGGTACCCAACCGTTCAACGGCAGGGATTGGGCGACGGACTTGGACTTTTCCTGGATCAGCACGGGCGAAATGGGAAGAGCCCACATGGGGTTCATGAAAGCTTTGGGCATGCAGGACGAGAAGGACTACCGAAAGGGTTGGCCAAAGGACTACGAGGGCGAGAAGGACAAGCCAGTGGCCTACTACACCATCAGGGACGCACTAAAAACGCTGCTCTTGAAACGCACCAACGCCAAGATCCTAGTTACAGGGCACAGCTTGGGTGGAGCCCTAGCTGCTGTCTTTCCAGCCATACTCAGCATGCACGAAGAAACTGCCATTTTGGGTAGTCTGTGGGGCATGGTTACTTACGGGCAGCCCAGGGTTGGGGACAAGGCCTTTGCGTCTTACGTGGAATCGGTAGCACAGCTAAATGCGAGGCTTTGCTACAGGGTGGTGTACAGGTACGATGTGGTTCCCCGAGTGCCGTTTGATAGCAACCTGTTTCAGTTCAAGCACTTTGGGAACTGCATCTACTACAACGGCTGGTATGATGGGAGGTAAGTAATAATCTTCCAGATTCTTCCTGAATTATTTATTTATTTTTATTTGATTGATGTTTCAATGAAAATCGGGCTCGTTCATTATATTCATTCATGCGCGATTACAAAATGTTTGTTTTAGCAGGTAATGAAGGAGGAGCCTGACACGAACGATTTGAATCCTTTGTACGTCGTTTCCAAGTATTACCATGCATGGGCAGATCTGCTAAAGGCGCTCTTCTTGGGGATGATGGAGGGCCCCGAATTCAAGGAAACCGGGTTTTCGATTCTGACGAGGATCGCATTTCTCATCCTTCCAGGGATTGCCTCTCACTTCCCCAGGGACTACGTGAACGCTGTCAGGCTTGGAAAAATAACGCTGTCGGCCAAGGGAATATAGCTGGAGTGATGCACACTTATTTACTGTTACCTGCCGCTTTCCTAATCATCAGTCAGATTTTCTTCCCTCTCCTTAGCAATGTGTTGAATGTCGGAGATAATAAAAACCTAGTGCCAGTATTGCCTGATTAGCAATACTGGAAGTAATTTTCGTCTGTTGGAGTCAGTGAAATCAAACCCTACCTATCAATATTTTGAGTTAATCTCACCCTTCAAAGTTATCAATGCATTCTATCTATTGTGTAGCTAGATGAATCCATTGAATAAACGCATTCGAACATGGAGTTAAATCTACGCAAATAAACGGAATTGAACCACAATTAACCTACATCGAATTTACAAGCGCATTTCAATCTTTTTTGTCCATTATTTACGCATTCCAGCTTCCACATGCATAAAGGCATAAAACACGAGTGGGTTGACAAATTTAAGGCTTTTATTTTAAACTATCACATCAGCTACTAAACCAGAAAAGCCGCCATAAGATAATAAAGGAAGAGTAAGAAATAAATATGCAATGAAAGGGGACCAGAAGGGGAGAGAATGAAGAGGAGCGCCCAGCCGATTACTTTCTTGAGGAGACATAGGGTGTGTTTGGGAAGTTGTAAAACTTTTGATGAAAAGTTTGTATGTAAAAGTTGTCAAATCAGTAGAAAATGATGTGATATTATAAGGGTAATGATGAGAATAAAGAGAATAAATTTAAAATAAATAGGTCAGTTGTATTAGTAGTTGTGTAGAAATGATTGAAAAGTAGGGTTGTTGTATAGAAATATGTGTAAAAATTAATTAAAAAAAAGAGTAGTTATGAGGAGTGAAAAGTTTTAGATTAAAAAGTTTTAATTTGACAACTTTTTTAAATTACCAAACACACCCGTAGTGTCAGAAAGTAAAGCAAAATAAGGAGAAGATGGTAAAAGGGCATAACAATTTAAAAGATTTTAAGATTTTTTTCAAATTCTTTTTAAGATTTTAAAGGATAGTACCATGTGGCTCCGCCACTGCCTAGAGATTTAGTTGATCACTAGAGAAAAAGAAATTAAAAAAGCAAAATATACAAACAAATCTGATTAAGTCTTTCCATTTTGCCTACACACCTGTATATAAGGCTTTCTGTCACGAGAGTCACTATTCTCATTCTTTGGAGGAAAAAAAAGAGGTCTCAGGCAAAATTGCCTTTTTTACGTGAATTCCATTCTGTGCGTGAGTATATGATGGCAAGCCATTTTCATTGATGCATATATGCGTATGTACGCAAGCACATATAAGGTATTAAACTACCGATCACCGACGACAAACACTGAAAGCAGAGGGCACATGCTTTTGGGAAGTGATTCGGAAGAAGCCAACTTTCGACGAGAAAAAATTCAACATCAACTCAATGATTCCACCGACGAAAGCCAAGGGTCATTTCACCAGCAATAACAACAGGTGGAGTATTTCAACCGGTCCGGTCTTGTCACAGGTGAAAGATCACGAAAAGCAACCATTACACTTTATTTTTAATTTCAAAGGTGTGATAGCTAAACCTCCATAGCTTCACCCAACTGCTAAAAGAGGAGAGGAGCTTCACATTCATTCAAAAAAAATCCAGTCTTCACATGAAGCATCCAAAAATACAAAAGGTTAGTTGTCCTGATGTAGGATGGATAGAGAAGAAAATAGAATAAAGAAGAAGGAACCTCTAAAGATAAGAAGTAAAGAAACAAAATAGAAAAAACAGATGAATAAGGAGAGAAGAATAAGAACAAGTAGAAGAAGAACTAAAAAATATTTTTATAAATCTCAAAACTGATGCCCTCTAGAGCTTACAAGGGTAGTATTTATAGGTGAACATACAACCTAATCTTAGTACATGAAATCCTTTTAGAAAAGAAAATTGTACAATTTAAGTAAACTTCTTAAAGAAGTAAATTTAAAATAAATACATGCTTATTTTACATAGAATCGAAAATATTCTAGAAAAATCCGAAAAAAAAATTATATATTTTAAGTAAACTTCTGAAGGAAATAAACTTAACATAGATATATGCTTATTTTAAACAGATTCTAAAATATCTTAGGAATCTTCTAATATCTTTCAAAAATAGCAAAATAAAATTTTTCTAAAATATTCTAAGATTATTTCCCCTTTACAAGATTCTTGTGCCTAGAATAGACAGATTTGAAAATTTTCCTTCTATTTCATCATGTCCCCACCATGTGTGTATCCCAAAGCTCTTCTATAATGCAAACTCTGCAGTAGTGTTATGTGCAGCATAGTTACCTATGCATGTTACATGAATCCATTCACAGTTCTTATAAAGCATATTGTATAAAAGAAGAAAATCAATTTCACAGATTACTTCTCTACAAGTTAATTGGCTTAACCAATTCATACAAAAAAAAACAACGCGTTCGTCTCTAACAACAGACGATCAACTTCACCCATCCAGATCCAGCGCTTCACTACTACCAGCTCCCCTTGAAATTTTCTCAACACCACTCCAACTGCTCATAACTTCTCTTTGTTGTTTCGACCTACATCTACATCAAGCTTTTTTTACCTTGAGGGGGTTTACATTTGGCTTGGACAATTTGGCAGTTTATCATCCATTGTTGCATCAGGAGCGATGGGTCGAATTGGTAGATAAACCTAATACACCAGTCAATTTCATTAGCAATGATATTCTGATTTCCACCAAGCCTAACTGAGTTTCTGATTTGCTATAACCTCTAGCAAGAAATATTTGAACTTTACTTTCCAATCTGGTTTGGTAAAATGATGTAAAAGCTCAATGACATTTGTGGAACTCCTTTGGTCGAGCTTTCTCACCAACTGAACTTCCAAAGCATCTCTAGTTTTAGAACATTACTAGAATCTATGAAACAGATCTTTGTGAGATCTTGAGCACATATCACGCATGATATCCAGCTGAAATCCTCTTCTTAAAATATTAGAATTTTAGGAGGTAGCTTGGTCTTCCATAGAAGTTTAAGGATGTCCAGTTGCTTGATCCTGAGTGAATAATTATTCTTCTGAACCAAATGCGCCTCATATTGAAGTAGCCGGTAAGCTGACTTTACACTGAATTTGCCATCCTTTTTTTCCAAAATAAATTATCCTCTGCCTCGACTTGGTATAGGAATCTATTTAACACTGTCCTAGCCCTATTCCCCTGCCACTAATTTGATTTTCTCAGCATCCCACTCCCTTCTTTCCCAATTGACGAATTTGTCAACCTTAATATCTTCAAAAATGCCATGCAAAAGTGGACCTGCCTTAACTAGCTCCTTATCTATCCATTTACCTTGGAAAAATCTCCCGATATACTATTTGCATCCCTTCTTCAATAGTTCTCTAGCTACCATTATGTTTCTCCATATCTAAGATGAGTTAGGTTGAAGTTTACAATTCCAAAAGTTATGCTCTCTAAAATACTTTTCCTTGAGAATTTTATAGCATAATGTATCTTATTGGGTCACCAGTCTGTAGCCAAAAGAGCATCATTAAAATTTCTAAGATCCCTCAATCCTAGCCCCCTCCCACTTAATACACATTTTGTCTCAAACTTACTAACTTATCTTTCTTTTCCCTTCTTTGTCTCCCCACTAGAACTTACTAACCACAGCATTAATGCTCTCACAAATCTTCTTGGGTAAGAGAAATAGACTCATCGCATAGTTCTGGATAGCTAGTGTCACCAACTTGATTAGCACTTCCTTACCGCCACAAGATAACAATTTTCCTTTGCATCCCTAAATTTTACTCTAAACGCTTTCTTTAATACTTTGAAAAACCTATGTTTTTAGTCTTTCAAGCCAAGTTGGCAGGCCTAAATATATCTGACTTCTTCTGCCTTGTGCATCAAACAGCCTTTCAGTTTCTGATTTTGTAGAATCCTTCAGATTTCCGCTGAAGAAGAGAGTTGTCTTCTCCATATTCACTCACTGCCCTGTGCACTCCTTACAGGTCCTTAAAATATTCTTCGAACTCTGGATCTCCTTTTGTGGCTATGGTGAACAAAATGCATCATCCGTAAAGAATAAGTAGGATACACGAGGTCTTGTTTTGCTGATCTTCATCCCACTAATTTACTTCTTCACTTGGACATCTTGCAGAAGAAACAAAAGTCCTTTAGCACATATTAGAATTAAGTGTGGAGAAAGTGAATCGTTTTCCCTTATGCCTCTCCTTGCTACAAAAGGATCAGATCTAAAACCACTCAATATAACATAATAATTGACAGCAGATACACACAAAAATATTCATTCCATAGATTACTGAAGGCCATCCTTTTCATTATTTGGGACAAAAAAGTTCATTTTTCTCTATCATAAGCTTTAGCTATATTAAGTTTGATAGCAACTTCTTCTGTTTTTTCCACTTTCCTTTTACTTAGAGTATGCAAGGCTTCATAAGCTATTATTATGTTGGCTGTAATCAAATGCTTAAGAATAAATGCACTTTGATTTAAAGAAATGATCTTAGGAGACATATCTTCGACCTATTGGCCAAAATTTTTGCAAACATCTTGTAGATTACATTGCATAGACTAATTGGACAAAACTCCCCTATACTTCTAGCACCGGCTTCTTTAGAATCAAAACATTGTCTGTTCCGTTGATACATCTAGTCAAGTTATATCAAGCTATGAAATCCCTGCATTCCAGGAAATTCCTGTAAGCATTATATAGAAACCTGAGGCCAACCATCGGGGCCCGGAGCTGTTTAAGGAGTTATTTCCTTAACAGCTCTCAGAACTTCCACTTACGTGAGGGGAGATACCAAAAAATTATTGTCTTCAACGGTGATGCGTTGCTGAAATTTCATTGTGACTTTTTCTGGGTCGCTTGCCCCATCAGTAGAAAATAGTTAGTTAGCCTTTCCTTATCCTTCTGCTATGTCATCTGCTTATTTTGATCATCTCTCAATACTACTGTAACATCCCTGCGCCTTTTTATGATGCTATCTGGCGGAAAATTTTGGTGTTTCTGTCACCATACTGAAGCCAACCAATTCTCGATCCTTGTTGCCATAGAATCTCCTCATCCTTCAATAGGCTGTTTATTTGGTTTTCAGTATCTTTGATTTTGGCATCTCTCTCATCAGTTGGCAGTGCTCAACCCCTACGTCGCACAACTGCACTTACTGACTGGCAGACCCGAAAATGCTTTTGCCGTATTTCAAGCAAATGAACCAAGCAGACCCCCAAATGAAAATTCATGGAGGCAGCTCACGGAACCTATTTCCACGCATCTAAAAGGTGTCGGCCAAGTCACTACTTTACTTGAATGGCCAAGAGATTGACATGAATGAGTTAAAGAGTGTATAGAGCAGAAGGTCAAGAGTTTAAAGTTAGAAACATTTGTTTGCCTCATCACCCCTCCCTTGAAATTGTCCTCCATCAATCAGTTGCCTGGTCATCCAAAACGAGTGATATGATAATTAGAGAGTAAGAGAGAGAGATGGCCAACTATTCCTAAATTGAAAGAAAGACTTGTGGGATGATAAGAAAAACATATTTAATGTTAAATACCCAATTTTATTACAGCATCAACTGCGACAGGGAAAAAGCAGCTGTCTGCACTACAAAGAATTTGCCGTTGCATCCGCACTGACCGGAGACAAATCACTACGACTAACAGCCATGCTAACAATTTCAGCACCTGGTTCTTGAAAGGCAGGCTTTGGAAGACACAGATCTGATGGAATATTGATGCCTACAAAACCAACCATGACTGCAGCAGCTCCAACGTATACCATGGGGCGCGGGGGGTGTCCAGTAAATGTATCCACAAGGGCAGCCAACGGGACCTGAATTGAGAGGCCAGCTGTTGTAGCCGTAGGCGATGTGAGCAGGACTGCCTTTGCCCATAAGTAATCACTAAGCACATTGTCAAGAAGACCTAAACCATAACAAGGGTAAAACCATCAAGATGTGAGTTTGCATTTTCCTTGCTTTTCAGATTCCAGACAAGATATTTTAGTAATAAAGAGGAGAATGCATGGCAATAACTTTGAATCTTTGAATCAAAACCTGCATTAGTACAGCAGCCTACCGCTATTGAGTGGGCAAAGCAACTCCTTGACAGGTGAATTGGAATGTAATGGACTTGCTAGGAAAATTCCATTTTCCAAAACTTGATCCAAAATGTTTTGAAATTGATCCTAATTTTTTTCGTTACTAACTGTATTGTAAATCATCATGCAGTCTATTTTAACTTTATTTACTTCTATGATTGACAAATTACTCATGTTAACAACAAAAAAATTACAACACTGCCAAAGAGCACCCCACTCATGAACTCATGGTGATTGAAGCATCAACCCAAAAGTCGCTTCAAGATCAGATTTTATGTGAAATGGACTGCCAAGCACAAACCTTCTTCTAGCCATAGATTTGATGAGCACTAATTGAAGGGCTAGTACACGCTGATAGATGGTTTCAGGCCATTTATTCCATCGTAAATTGGAGCTATGAACCAGAAAATCATGCAGCTCTAATTTCTGAAGCATGTTTGATGGAGAACGTGGAGTGTATTTGAAGCATACTCCCTTTTGAATCTATTCTCATGTGATGTGAGATTAAAACAACTTTCAATAGTCGTTTTTTTTATAAAAAAAAAATTCATCATTACCTACATTTCCAATCCTTATGCCTTACTTTTCATCACAAAAACTGCTTCACTAACCTCGTCTAATGTTTTGTTAATATCAACATGCATTTCCAATACACCTCATCCAAACACTTGTTTCCCACACATAATGTGTCCAAATACCAACAAGATGCTCTGGATTCAAATAGCGACCACAATCAATGCACTTTCTGAAAGCTTCTAGAGGATTCCTATTAAAATGCTTCACATAGTCGTTAATACAGTGCCATATAATGGATTACGATTATTAAAGCCATGAATGATACAAGCAAAAGAAAACATAAAACGCATGGGAGATGTCACACTGGATATAGATTTTTGTGTGCTGCTTCAATTAGAGAAAATTGACATAAAAGGGCTAGAATAACATATAAAACATGGGGTGATTCAAATGAGATAGATGCATCCATGTTAGGTGAATCTGAAGAACTGCCACAAATCAAATAAAAAGTTTTAAAAAAAATTTACGGGAATATATGGTTCAAATATTGAACCAGAAGATTGGATCAAACAAACCATTATTTCAATTAGAAAGCCCTCTTATCTTAGCTCAACAGAAGATGAATTTGCCTTCGCATTCTAATATAACCTTATGCAATTTGGTCACTGAAAAAACAGCAGCAAGCAAGCATTTTCAAGGATGAAACCAAGAAAACTAGACTGATTTTCAATGCTTTCCTTGAATGTTTCATGTTTTCTAATTGTGACATTATCATGCAAGAAACATAATAGCACATTCCACAAACAGGTAAGATATAGTTCTTAACTTAAACTCTTCATACTTTGCATAAGCTGAGCATCACCAAAATGAGAATGTTAAGAAGGATGCAGAAACATGAGAAAAGATAAAAACTAAAACAGGCAGGTCTGATGGAACTTGTGTTGGCATGTGCAGGTGGTGAGAGGAAGGAAAATAGATGTTGGATGGTTCAATCATGTGCATCACAAGGAGCTACCAAAAGGCATTAAGGGAAAAGGGAAAGGCCTAAAAGGACGTTGTAAATGGGGATTAGTAATGACTTGATGACCAATTTTTTATTAACAACAATGGCAAGAGAAATGTGAGAGAGCAAGCTTATAAATAGCAACAGTAAAAGCTCAGGATTGTTGTTTCAAATACACACCTTTTCCAATAATGAGGCCAAATTGCTTCGAGCTGAATTCGTGAAAAGGCTCATGCCCCATAATATTCAGTGCAAGGGCAACAGGTAGAAAAATCAAGAGGTTGAACAGCCCAACAAATCCAAGAAACTGCGCCATACTGAAATTACCTTCTGCCTTTTCTTCATTGGGCAACTTTTGACGAATCAGAGTAATGTAAATAGAATAGAAGATCGCAGAAATTAATGAAAGAATATCTCCAAGAATAGGATTTGAAGCAACTGCATTCATTGCAGCTTTTGAATCACTTAAGCTGACAATAATAGTTCCTGCCATGCAGAGGAGAACACTTGCTAGCTTCACACAGGTGAACTTCTCACCCATGAATATTACAGACACAAAGAAAGTGAATAGGCTAGATGTGCTGCTTAAGATGGTATTTGACTGCAAAATAACGGCATGGCAATCAAATCCAAAATCATCTAACAAAAACAAAGCAATGAATGTTTAAAACACGGAGAAAAAAAGAAAGCACAAGGAATTCCAACTTAAAAATGCTCACCGTTACAGTGGTATACTTGAGAGAAATATTGAATGTGAGTTGCGCGAGAAACCAGAATGGACTTATCAACAGGCTAAGCTTGGCCACTCTAGAACGTGTCCACCGCCCTTTCGAATCTAGTTGTTCACTAAAATTCTGGCCACTGTTCTGATCATCTGATACCCTTTCAATGTCTTCCAGTTCGGATACTGCACCATTTTGAGCTGGTTCTAAATTAACTAGTTCAGCTGAATGACAAATATCCCTTTGTGTGCTATGACTACTATCCCCAAGAAGATCTATTTCTTCTAAGCGTCCAAATCTATTCTCATGGGTATATGTCCCACTACGCCAAAACCACAACCTGCCAGCTGAATCCTCCCAACAGTGTATTATTTCTATTACAGGGATGTAAATGAGAAACAAGGAACTGCAGATATAGGTGATGAAAAAAGGAGAAACACCACCACCTACGACTGATTGGACAATGTAACTGGCAGCAATCCAGATTACTGCAACAGCAACTATGTATGTCAAACCTAGAGCCCATCTCCAACCTTGGTGCTGCATCTCTTACCAAACTTAGTGTGACATCGAGTTCACCACAATCTTCCAAAATTTTATGTATATTTCCCAACTTCAGACACATGAAGACTATATCTGTTCACAGTTATCTTTCCTGATTACAAAATGGGCATAAGCATCTTCCACCAACAGCATGTATCAACTGTGTCGCATAATGAAAGTCACCATTTAGCCACGTGCTGCATCCCCTGTACGGAGCCAGCCAAGAACAGGTAAGAAAGTGTGATACCATTTATCCAACAGGATTTAACATCAATAAAAGCACTGCAAAGAATTTTCACTAATAACAAGGCAGAATTGTACTCTATATGTGGGGTACTCGTTCGGTGAACCTGATTAAATGAAAAAGTTGCTCATTGTTACCCGCCCCCCCCCCCCCGCTGCTGATTTTGCAAAGAAGACCATGTGATTAAGAGTAACTAATGCTGTTGCAAAATAAATTAAAATCATGACTTTCATTTATTCGATAGTCTATTTGGCATGGGGCAAAAGAAAAAAATCTCAATGTAAGATTAGGGACGGTCCAAAATAGTCCATATTATTATACTATTGGGCCTATCAGCGTATAATAATTATAGTCCTAAAGTATTGCTTTCAGACCTTGATCTCTTAAACTATGACTTCTTAATGACTAATTTCATATTGCAATGAGACGCACAGTAAATTTCTCAGCATGAACTGGGTTGACGAGATCCTTAATATATACTCCTTCAGAACATTCGAAAACATGGGCCTGCAATCCATGATTTCCAGATGACAGAAAACATTCTACAACGAAGAATAATCCCGAATGCTCTCGGATTCAGCAAACGGTAAAAACTATGAGTCGTGACCGGTTAATTTCATAGTCCGAAAACTGGAAGTCGCCGACAATGAAGAGCCCGAATTAGAGAATCTGATTACAAAGCATAGCCACACGGACGAACATTTCAGGAAGCGAACTAGGTCCACATTTTTCTAAGAATTATAAGAAGATGGAGAAGGAGAGCAGGCGCAACTAACCGATCGAGTTGAATCCATATCGGTGAAGATCAGCCAACAGATATCCACGCTCGCAATCCCCTGGCATTCATTTCTAATACCCGGAGAAGGGATCTAATGGCAATGAGAGCGACGGATAGATGGAAGCGAGGCGCCAAAACAGAGATCCGCGGCGGATCGTAGGCTGGGCACGCAACACCTGCCGCGTTTAAAGAAACACGAAGGCCCTTGCGTGTTCATTATGAGCGTTGCTTTTTTGACTTTCGAGGTTTGACGAATGGCCGCGGAGTTGGACGAGAATGTCATGAGATTTTTTTAAGGGTTCGCCTGCTTATGGCAGGAACTTTTCAATCAAAATTTTCGACCTCGGTACTTTTTTTTTAATTATTTCATTATATCTTCTTCTATAATTATTTTATTTTTTTAATTATTTCTACACTTAAATTTATTTTATTCCATTTCAAAAAAATTTATACTAAAAATCTTTCATTTAAAATTTTTATCATTTCCTAAACAAATCATAAAAAGCATTTTAAGGTGCATTAGTTTATCCTACATAAAGATATATAAGATTTTTTCTATTTTTATAGAAAATGTGTATTGTGATTCGCAAAATAATTTTTCAATTTTTAAGATAGCTTTTTCAATTTTTAATATAATTTTTATATTTTTAAGATGTGTTTGGTAATGAATAAAACTTTTGATGAAAAGTTTTAAAGAATAAAAATTGTCAAATGATGTTATATGATAAGGGTAATGATAAGTAGTAAAGAGGATAAAGTTAAAATACATAGGTTAATTGTGTAGATAGTTGTATAGAAATGATTGAAAAGTATGGTAGTTGTATAGAAAAATGTGAAAAAATAATTAAAAAATATGATAGTTGTGGAGAGTGAAAAGTTTTAAATTGGCTTGACATTTTTTGTCACTTGCCAAACACACCCTTAATATTTTGAATACAACTTTTCTATTTTCAGTATAATTCATTACATATTCATCCTAAATACAAATTCTATCTAAGAATCTAGAATGATTTTAATATTTTGAATAACTTTACTATTTTCAATATAATTCATTACATATTCATCCTAAATACAAATTCTATCCAGTATTGTTGCTCGTGCCCATTGTATAAATTGAAATGTTTGAAAAATATTGTTGTGACAGTTAAGGGACATTTGGGAATAGCGGTTTGCGTGGGAACATGGGAATCCATAGGATTCCGGCGCATTTGCTTGGTCAGCTGTCAACTTTGAATTTGTACGGTGCGGGCAAACGGTGCAAATTTGAATCCAGACGCATGCACTGCAGCAGAACCACCAAAAGCAACGGCCCAGTAGCACATGCACATAATGAACTACATTATTCATTATAAAAAAATGCTGCATAATTTCAAGACTCAAGTGGTCCAAAATTCAGGCCTTTAATTTTTATCACACGTCAGTCTCTATTTCTCTTGCAACTTGTAGCATCGGATATTTGCATGCATATATGGGTTGCGATACAATGCATCGAGGCACAACTTGGGAAAATGATTTCTAATGTATTTTGGACTTCTTAATTTTTTTGAACGTGTGAGCCTATTTAGGATTAATCAAGCGGCAAATTTTCAAAATTTTTAGATACATATTTGATATTTTAAAATTTTTGAAAATGAGAAAAGGGGCTTTTTTTCTTCCTGATGCGTTGGTGCAAGTGATAACTCTTTTATTGTAAAAATTCAAAAAATTTCTGTTGAAATTTGAAAATAAGAACACATCTGGACATGTATATCTATATGAAATAATTTTCACAATGGGATCATTTGGTCGTACATAAATATTGTGAAAATATATCCCTTTATGTCTCATTCCACTTTAAAATTTTCAAATATGGTTTCGCAGTTGCTTGGTCAGCTATCAGCATTGATTTTGTATGGTGTAGGCAGACAGTGCAAATTTGAATCCAAATGCATGTACACATCTCTACAGTGTAGTTGCATAGCACTGGACTTGGTGCTCCACCACCTCACAAAATGAGCATCCATGGTTACGAATAATGGGAGAGATAAACCCATCACCCATGCATCTTCAAAGCCGGCCAAATCCAGTAGAAAATAATGTTTAACAGGTGGATTTTCTAATGTTGGCATTCTTTCCAAGTTCCAAGCATCGAATGGTCAAAAAATCTACATCTTTGCTGACCCACATGATCTCAATCCGGCCATCTGAACCTGCTGATCTCCCAATCAAATTTCGTTAATCAAGAGCTGCTGAAAATCCTTAGCGTTCAGCTCCAATCTTCTCCTAAGATTCGAGCACAACATGGATCTCCCTTGTGTGCATGTCATCAGAATGTATGCATGAACTGTTCTCTGGTCTGGCAACGGGGGAGAGGCGAGGGGAAGTGTGAAGCGTTGGCAAAACTGGTCCCGTTCTACTGCACTTGGCACCGCAGGTAATCCATCCCGTGGAGGAAGCTATGCACTATAGCAGCCCCGCCAAATGCAGCGAAAACCATTCATCTGGCACATCAACCATCCAGGCCATTCAAAACACGTAAGGAGAAATTTTTGAGCAGGGTGTGAACAAGGCCAGGGGTTGTCGTCTCATGAGGGTTTGGCAACCTGTCAGCTTGTCAGCAAAATCTATGGCCACAAATGTATTGGGAATCGAAAAGCATGGTTCGTCGCGTATGTCAGGGAAAGGGCGGAGCTGGTGCTGTGAGCTTACGGAAGAAAATCGGAGAAGAGAAATGGGGAGAACAACGCTCGAAGAGGAAAACAGCGGCTGCTACCATAGCGACGCAGCACTCCCGTTGATGTAGTGCCCTCCGACAAAGAGAAGGATCCTGCCAGCAAGATCAAGCGCTCTCCGTGCTCGAAGAAGTTGGGGTGAATACAGACGACCACCGAAATCTGCTCTCATCAACGTAGAAGACGTTACCTCTTCTAACTCGTCACAGCAATCTCAACCGTTGCTACTCCAGATAAGCTCACCACAAGATCAATGCTCCCAAACTCGTCTCAGGCAGGTATTTTTTTGAAACTCATTTAAAAAAATGTCATCTTTCTACTATCTGTGCAAACTTGCAAACTTGTAATCCGTGCTAGAATTTTTTCTCTTCCCATTATTTGTGCGCTCTGTTTTTTCCCTGTGCTGCTGCCAGAACTAGTTGTCTCCTACATACACCCCACCCAACTTTTCGTAGGCTAACAATGACAGATTAGGCAAATTACTCTTGAAACTATGCGGTAGGTAGTTCGTTTGCGGTAGGTATCGTAGTTTATTAGGTATGCAAAAGCACCGCTTGCATTTTCTGCCCCGAAAAAGAACAAAAATGTTTCTCTTCTGAAACTTCCACTACTCAAATGTTCAGATTTTACAAGATATCATCGATCGGATTTCTTTTTTTTTATCTGTGACTTACTTTTTCTAGATTAGATTTTTTTAAAAAAAATTTCAGTGGAGTTGCACAGTTTTGGATGACGAGTGATTCGTTGAATGAATTACATAGAATAGAATTGATGAACGGTGGATGTAGCTTTCATTTGCTTCTCTTATTATGTCCGCAAGCCTCTTGGCTCTTCTCTACCTAGAACCGTCGGACGGTTCCTTCGTTGAATATTGTGCGTGTTTTCTACGCAACTTCAAAACATTCGTGGAGTAGCCCGCCAAAAACAAAAACAAAAAACCATTCGCGAAGTTCAGGGCAGTATTATAAGAACCGGACCGGACCGGCCGATCGGACCGGTCTGACCGGGAACCGGTCAAATTTCCGGTTCGATACATCCCGGTTCGATTCATTTATATAAAACCGTCCGAACCGGTGAACCAGCGGTCGAACTGGGATATGCGGTCGAACCGTATTCGACCGGTCGGACGGAATGAAGCCTGTTACGCAACCCACTTCCCAGCTCCCGCTCGCTGCCCCTCTCTCATTTCCCCCCTTTCGTCGTTTCTGAAATCTAAACCCTAAAACGCCATCATCGTCTTCTCGCAGTGGCAGCGCCTGCCATCATCAACTCGGCGTCCTCGGCCCTCACAGCGCCCGCCACCCGCACCGTGCCCGCCGCTGGCTGCTCCCGCACAGCACCCGCGGCACCCGCCGGTTCGAACCATTGCCTCTCTGTTTCTATTTCTCTGTTCTCGGATCCATCATCCACTCATCTTCTAGCAGAAGACAAATCGCCAATCCGAAGCATGGCGGGTTTTGGCCCCAAGCAGAGGGGGCATTTCATCTCCTTCTTCCTAGGTCCATTCTCCTCCATCAAGCGATGGATCCTTGGTGTCGTGCAACCCGTGGCAGCTACACTCGCTCATG
>JAXCLR010000063.1:42690940-42704201 GCA_035584095.1 Annona squamosa | reverse complement strand
GCTAAGTCACGTGATACTCATCTAATTCCATCAATACACATCACATAAATCACAATATACATAACAAATATGTCATGCTGACGTCACCGGTTCGAACCGGTTCGAGTAACCGGTCGAACCGGTTTGAACCAGACCAGTTCTTTTACCGGTTCAATCACCGGTTCGGTTCTGACAACATTGGTTCAGGGGAATCACTATTTTTTTATCAAATTAAATTAATAATAGTATTTCACTGGTAGACATTAGTTTATGAATTACTTTAACTGAAAACTTGTACATTCTATTTCTACATTCTTTATGGCCTCATTGTACATATTAATAATCACATTAACGTAATTAAGCTAATTACGAAGTTGCAAAATTGATGAAAAATGTAATTATCCTAATCTAAATTCTCAGACAAATGGTGCTTGGTTGAATGAATTGCATACAATAAAAAATCATGTCAACAGTATAAAGAATGTCAACTACAAAATGAATAATTTAAAATATAATAAACATAAATGTTGTCAAAAGTAAATAAATTAATTTTTTGGGAAATGAAATTTGTTGTTTTGAAAAATAGAATTGTTATCAAAAGTGCAAAATTAAAGAGAAAATTTCATAGGGAATCCTTTCCATTTCATTCCACGTTATCAATTATGCAATTGCATGCAAATAACCATTTCTCCTTAAAATGACTAAAATACCATTCATTTAAAAATCTAAAATAAATATATACAAATCTTAATATTTGATACATTTAATTTTATATATTAAACGTGTCCCTATGTGAAACTGAAGTTGTTATTGGAGCGTCCAAAAATTAAATAAAGAGAGCCTAATAATTAAGCTTAAATCTTTAAAAAAATTTAAAATATTGAAAGGCATTTATGTTATTTTGTATATATTAACATTAGTTTTTACCACTTAATAGGTTACAGTTTAAAATGCAAAAATAAAAAAATACATGGCTAAAAAATAGATGGCCAAATTTTGGGATTAGAATTAAAAATTCAAGTCAATCTTCTTATATAGAATCATTTACTTAGTCTAAATATAAAAAATAGACTTGATTGAAAATTTTCATATTCTATCATGTCAAAAACATAATTTTAAGTAACTCCATACATTTGCATTTGATGTAGATTATTTACAAATCTAATGAAAATAACTTTTCATATGTCATACATATTAAAGAAGAGGGATACGATGCATGACTTAGATTTAAATAAAATGTTAAAAATTGCAAAACTCAAAGGGCACAAGATGCAATCGGTGCCACAAATGGATTTTCCAATTAAAATATATATTTGACTAGAGGAATTCTACCCATCCGAAATCTCAAATGCTAAGTCCCTCTCGTGGCCATGTGTTTGAAACCATGTGTAGCTATTAATTGATTTCAAAATATTCTGTGTCTAGAAGAATGAAAATTAAAAGTGCAAAATTAAAGAGAAAATTTCTTAGAGACTCCTTTCCGTTTCATTCCATGTTATCAATTATGCTAATTATGCTACTGCACACAAATAACCATTTCTCCTTAAAATGACTAAAATACCCTTCATTTAAAAGTGTAAATAAATATATACACATCTCTAAATTTGATAAATTTTATTTTATATATTAAACGTGCCCTATGTGAAATAATAATGCCCAAACTCTAAGCTAAAATCCATATTTAAATAATTTGTAATACTTTATAGCTATAGAATCATACTTTTGTCATTATATAATCATATATCAAGAATTAGAAAAAGGTGAATTATTATGTTAATAAATTTTAATGAGCCATAGAAATGGATTAATAAAACTAAATATTTTTAGAAGATGAAAATTTTAAGTTGTTTATATTTTGCATACTTACATTTTTATAAGATTATAATTTTACATATCAAACTAAATTTTTTCTAAAGAGTAACGATCACAAGTCAACCTATTTATATTTGGTCGTATATGATCTATGCGTTATTTTAGATAATTGTGCCTATGCATTAATCAATCATCCATCCCATCCCATTTTCTCTTTTTTCTTAAATAATACTTTATTTACTTAATTAATATTCATTTTTACATGTCTCTTTCCATAAGTCTCGTTCAGGCTCAGCTAATATTTATGGTGATGGCTGGCAAATGCTATGAACAAATTAAATAATACATACAAAAATGGATCATTACGAGGAAACATTAATGCTAGGTAGAGTAGCAGTGGCACTTTTAGCAGCCGATGCAGAAAAAAAATGACAAGGACACTCATTCCAATAGAAACTGTGGGGAGTTTTGTTAGTTATTCATCGATAACATGATTGGGTCTGGAGTGGCACTCGACATCTGACAGTGGAGGCACAAATGATAATATTTTTATACACATTATCTCACAATGTCAGAAATCAAAGCATAGAGGGCTATTTCTGCTATTCTGGTGAAACTGTCAGTCAACATTTTCATAGGTGCCTTTCTGCTATATTGAATCTCCATACAAAAGTGGTTGAAGCTCCAAAGTATACTACACATCCTTTAATAGAGGCAGACCCATTTATGTCAATTTATTTTCGAGTTTGTACAAAGATAGGCCCAATGGATCCAACATTGAACAGATCCATAAGCAGTGGGTCTCGTCAGGTTTCTAGAGGTAGTATTGACAAAAATTCTTGACGGTCTAATGAAGGAAACTTCCGATGGGTGGAAGAACATGATAGAAGGCTCATTAGGCTTCTAGTAGAAAATAGACAGTCTGGCCGCATATGTAGTGACAGATTAGCCAAGGCTATAGCCATGCAAATTACATCAAGGCTAAGCAATGAACTTAGCGACATTATTGAAGTTCCCCTTAAGTGGGCGCAAGTTTGAAACAGGTGGCGTCATTTCAAAGAGTTATACGGACGTATGGCAAGAGTTCAAGACAAATCTAAAATGGGATGGGATAAGTCTCGTATGTGTTTGATGGATCAAATGGACAATGGGTAGATCTTATCGAGATAGTCAATTAGATTTTTATAATGTTTTATATATTTGTAAGAATTTTGATTAGCAAGTACTTACTAATGTCTTTCATTAAATTTGACTTGTTCAGTCTGATCCGAAAATAGCAGAGTTCCGTGATAAGCGTCAATTACACAGTTGGGAGGACTTGGACAAGATCTACAGGTCAGATGCACCAACCGTGCCCGATCAGCAGGATTGAGTAGGCTAGCACATCGGAGACTCTCCCACATGGAAGAGGGTCCGTGTGGCGAGGAAGGCATTGATCTTAACTCCGAGCCTTTGTTCACCGAAGAAGATGCCCCGACATCTTCGATGAGGACATCTGCATGCTCACCACGATGTCAGAATTTATGTAGGAGGCCGCCAAGTCCATTAGAGGAGGTGGCCGGTGCATTCAAGAGTCTAGTCAATCAGCAGTTGCCACCGCACCGCCTCCACCACCACTACGACCAACCGAGAAGCTTAGTGTCAACCCCCAACGATACACAGATAATATGACACGGATGTGGAAGCTTTCTCTCTCTCCCTAAGAGGGCACCAAAATAGTCCTTTACTTTGGTCAACATCCAGAGAATGCATTAGGTTTTCTAAGTATGCCCACTTTAGAGATGCGAAAGCAATTTATGCAACATATTTTAGCAAATTTCTAGATCTATTTGATTATCAAAATTGTTAATCATTTATGACATGTTGTGTAGACTATTTAAGCAATTTGACTTATGGTTCTAACTTATCAGGTAACTTATTTTATTGATTAAGTTTATATATGACATTGCTATGCTATTAGGATGTCTATTTCATTCATTTAGCTACTTTTGATACTATTTTTTCACAGGTCACACCATTATGTCACGTTTCTATATTGTCTTCGTTGGATATACACTGGGTATATATCAATCATGGCTAGTGGCCCATGCACAAGTGAATCGATATTCGAGAGCATGTTTCAAATCATTTTTTGATCGAGAGTCTGCCGTAGATGCATTCAAGAATTATTTCACATTGCCGGATAAAAAAAAGCAAACTCATGTTGTCATAAACATTTGTGATTGTGCGAGTTCTAATGTTGGAAATGATATTAATATTATCAATTTGTGTGACTGTAAATCATGTGGTAAAAGTGCAACGTAGTGATAATATGTGCCATGTGTGAAGGAGTTATAAAATAGTTGTGTAGATTTGTGACTTTAGTAAAGACTGCTTTTTACATTCGACTGATTTAAATCGATTGATATTTAGCTTTTTTGTAATTTTTCAATGATTTTGTTGGATAAAGAAAGTAAGTTGATTTAGATCTTCTCTTGGCATTAAGTAGAGTAGTAGCCCTGTTTTGGAGGATGAAGATGTACAACCTTTTTCGTTTTGCCATTCAATATCAGTATTACAACCACATACATAAATATTAGCATCCAAGTATAGAAGAAATCTTATTATGTCAATCACAATAAAAAAAAAATCATCCAAGATGCACAATAATATAATGGCAAATAAGATTACGACAAGTTCAAGCATCCAACTCCAAATTACAACCCCAAAATTAGTTCTAAGTTTCCAACACAAGTTTCAAGTTTAATAATTTGCAAACTGATAATTTGCGGTTATCTCTATATTATAAGAATTATCAGTCTTTTGATAATAATGTGTTATTTAAATGAGGTTTATATCTAAAACCATATTTGAAAATTTTAAAGTGGAACGAGACATAAAGGGATATATTTTCACAATATTTATGTACGGCCAAATGATCCCATTTTGAAAATTATTTCGTATAGATATGCACGTCCAGATGTGTTCTTATTTCCAAATTTCAATAGAAATTTTTTGAATTTTTACAATAAAACAGTTATCACTTGCACCAGCGCGTCAAGAAGAAAAAAAGCCCCTTTTCTCATTTTCAAAAATTTTAAAATATCAAATATATTCAAATATATATCTAAAAAATTTAAAAATTTGCCACTTGATTAACCCTAAGTGGGCTCACACGTTCAAAAAAATTAAGAAGTCCAAAATACATTAGAAATCATTTTCCCAAGTTGTGCCCTGATGCATTGTATCGCAACCCATATATACATGTAAATGTCCGATGCTACAAGTTGCAAGAGAAATGGAGACTGACGTGTGATACAAATTAAAGGCATGAATTTTGGACCACTTGAGTCTTGAAATTATGTAGCATTTTTTATAATGAATAATGTAGTTCATTACGTGCATGTGCTATTGGATTGTTGCTTTTGGTGGTTCCACTGCAGTGCACAGCTTTCGTGGTGCCAGGTGCAGTACATGCGTTTGGATTCAAATTTTCTGCACCGTACAAATTCAAAGCTAACAACTAACCCAGCAACCGCGTCGAAATCCCACATTCCCACACAAACTGCTATTCCCAAACGTCCCCTTAGTCTTTCAGGGTTTCATGGGAGCATCCATTGATAGGATATGGTAGAAAAATTATGAATATCATTAGATGATTAATAGATATTACATGGAAAAAGTTGTACAAATGTCCTAAGGGCCTAATTGTAACGCAGATTGAGATGATTAAGAAGATATTACCTTCTATTCTTATAGGCTCGCTTTAATGAAAACCTACCTTAAGGATTAAATTATAACATTGTTCGCAATCTCACCGCAAGTGCACGTGTCGTAGATTGTAGTATATAAATTATCATTTCATAGGAAATTCGGGTCTATAAATTTTGCTTTTAAATACTTTCGTATCGGATATGAAGAGAATATAGCAAATAAAATAGAAAAGTGGAGAGAAAATGCAGTAAATAAAAGAGAAAGAAAATAAATAAAATGGGAGAAATGCAAATTAAAAATGAAGAGAGAAAGCGAAAGTGAAAATACTTACGGTCTAAGGTTTCACATACATATTTTGCAACGGGTAGTGGTATACTTATTTAATTTGGATACTGTCTGTTAAAGGAGAACAAACCATAATTTATCATTGTACCTTCTCTCGAAACCTACAAGATGTACCATAATTTTCTGAACTACTTATTCTCATGGGATTAAGTTAATTAGAATCCATTAAGTTCTATGGTTTGTTCATGTAATTCCTCAAGGTTATCCCTTAAAAATGTAAAAATGTTATCAAATACTTTGTAATATTATATGATATAATAACTTAAAGACTAATTCATTTTCAAATGAATGGTATTTTTGAGAATGTAAAGATGTCATTAAATTCTTTATAATGTTATATGAAAAAATAACTTAAAGACTAATTCATTTACAAGTGAATGATACTTTTGAAAATGTAAATGTGTTATTAAATATTTTAAATTTATGTAACAATCACGTGATTTTAAATTGTAATATGATAGTACTATTATTCATCTAAATTCGGTTTAAATGAAGTTTGGGCAACACTTTATTTTGAATGAAATAGTTGAATTGAATGATGATTATTCATCAAGTGGGCCCAAGAGGTTTCAAGAATTCAATAGGGTGGAAGCAGTTACACTATATAGGTACCATACCATCCTACTTGTGATATAGGAAGTTCTATTCTCAGAAAATTCTTTTACTTTGAATTTTTTTTTTCATTCCCCGTGTGATATATCGATTTTTTTTGAACATGTAGTAATTTTGATTTTCAATTTTGATGAATGTGAGAGGCTAGGGCTAAAGACGATAAGAATTAGGAGGAGGAAGAAAGAATAAAGGCAAAGAAGAGAGAGCACGAGCCGAAGAAAATAGAAGCAAAAAGGAAGAATGAGAGATAAAAGAAAGAAGGAGAGGGAATAAGGATGATCGTTGCCAATAGAGGGAAGAAGACGACGAAAAAAATAAATTTTAAATTCTAACAAGATGATGAAGATGAAATCTTGGCAGTACCAATTCGGAAAAGTATATAAGGAATTTTTTTAAAGTAAAATATAAAGAATTTATTTAAATGCGTTAGTATATAAGAATTGAGGATTCTTTTATGAAATCTCTTTTCCATATAACTCTTATTTTCAATATCTAAATCATTCATAAAAAATCAATTACATTTATTGGGTTTAGCATCACTTATATTATTATTAAAATTTATTTATTTGTCTAATATCATTGTATATAAGTTTATCTATAAATATATAATATCAATATAATAAAATAATTTAAAGCTAAATATCAATTTTTAAGTAGTATATCCAATATCTAAACCATCTAAAATATCATTATTGCATGGATAAACAATTTTATAAAGTATTATTATATTCTGATATATATATATGTGAATAAATCTAAATTTACACATAAATATGCATATTTTTGAGCAAATGTAGCCTATGTGTATATGAGATTTGAATAGAACTTTGTCTCATAACTAAACAAACTATGTTAAATATGATGAATAAATTAAATTTTTCATCAAGTATAAAAATCTTAAAATTAAGAAAATTATATAAAATTGCTTCTCTATAACCTATAACCAGGTTACCTAGAAGGTTAAGGTTAAAATTCATAAATATCTTTGAAAATTGCCAAGTGCAGAACTATCTCCATGCTGTTGACCACATAGGATCAACAGCCATTAACATCAGCCACATTTCTTCCTCCATTTAATGTAATTCAGATGCATCTTAGCCACTGAGAATCTGGTTCAGGGTCCACCGCATTCGCTTGGACAAGTTTTTCAAATTGAAGCGTTTTAAGGCTTTCGTTATTTTTTTGCCGACACGCAGTTAGCGCAGTTAGAAAAGTCTCATCTTAGGCGCAAACGTCCGAGATTTGAGCGTTATCTTATATTTTTTCAGAGTACTATTTCCTTGAAGCTAAATTAAAATATGCACTGCAAATCTCCCTCTCTCTCTCCGCAATTTTGCTCGACCGGGTAAAAGAGGTGAACTATAAGGCTGGATGACAACCTGCAGTCCCGAGAAGAAAAGATTGGCGGTTCCATGACAACAGCGATCGTTGCTCTTTCTAGTTAGCCCCACACCCACGCATGCCTAGGCATTCTCTGGAATCGAGGGTGTCTTTCGTAAAAATAAAGCAACGGCTAATAAAGCAACGGCGTCCGACAATTTACGAAAAGGAACGGTCGAGATTGCACTCCGACACTGACACACGCAGCTTCTTGCCCCTCACGCGATCGCACCACGTTCTTCATTCCCATGCAAAATGGTCTGCTGTCAGCGATGTGCTATGGTAATTTTAAGTTTGGGGCTTATTTTTGCAGCAGTTATGTTTCAGTACACCCGGGTAGTGCAACACATAATTTATTTTTATTCTTTAAAAATTTTTATATATTCATGTGGATCCAAACATAAATGTCCTATATATAATATTTACATATTTTTAATTTTTAAATATTTTATTTAAATTTAGAAATTAAAGAAATAAGGGCACATACAAAATGCCTTATTTTTTATTTTTATAATTCAAAATAAAATATTTAAAACATGAACAATTTAAAAATTATATATATGAAATATTTATGCTTGAGGCCACATATGAATTTTTAAAAGTTTTTAAAAAAGGGTTACGCACTCAAACACACTTAAGTGCACCTAAGTGTACCAAATCCGGATTCTATTAGCAGAATATACACTTTAATTATATATAGCCAAGATATATGGAGTCGGGGCTCATCGCATTTTCGCAATATTTATTTATTAATATATTGTATAAATTTTAACATTTTGCAAAATAAACCAATTATGCTTGTGATTTTCAGCTAAATTAAGAGAAAAACATCTTTACAAATTGTTTTGGGGTTTCTTAATGTTTTAGAAAAATCGTGATATTTAGTTTTTTTTTAATCCATGATCGCAATGTTCCAACAAAACTACAAGCGCATTACCACTTTTTGAGAAATTGCATATGTACTTTTGTAATTTATCTAAAAGTCAAGTTATATCACTCCCAAGGTATATCGCGCCCGTTATATGTACATTTATGGGTGCTCAAATTTTTATTAAAATGAAAAAAATGCTTCTATGGATAAATTTTTTGTATTTAAAATTATTTTTATTATAATTTTGAGAATTAATTTTTGAAATTATCTATTATAGGAAATTTCAAATTTTGACCAACACAAAATAATCCATTTAATGTAATAAATTTTTTATATTTTAAAGTGTTTTCTTATAATTTTTACTCAATGAGAAAAATTTATTATTTTATTTTTTGTTATTTAAAGATTTATTATTTTATAACTTTTTGTAATGATTTTCACAATATTTGCCAATAATAATTATTTTTCATAGGAATATTTTCACCGTTTCAATAATTTTTATGCACATTAACATGCCTTCAATAAAAATGATACATTTAAATTTTGGAAAATTTTAGCAAATACAAATGCAATTTCTTGAAAGATTATCATATACCGCTTTTTTTACTTCCAAACGTTCTAAACTTGTGGGATTTATTTTGCACAAGTATGTAAATATAGAACTTTTGGAAATGTTTTGTGTCTTAGGTGGGATGGGAAACCATCGAATATACATTCTTCTAAGAATGATTCAACAATTTAATAATTCTATTTTTCAAATTTACTTGTATACTCTATTATTTTCCTTTAAATTATTCTATCTATTCTAATTTTATCCCTATCATTTCATATAATTATAAAATTCTTAAAATATTTTCTTTTCAATTCTTCACCCCATTTTAAAATCTCACCAGAATTTATACTACCATGTGTCCAGCAAAATTACATATGTAGAGTTTCAGTGTGTATTTAATAATATAATCTTGGTCTTGGTTGTGGGAGTAGTCTATTTGGGAATTTTTTATAGAAAAATTCATTTCGCGCCCATAATGTTTGCTCATAATTGCTTTTATAAACATAATATTTGATAAATTTCTTTTATATTCGTAACATTTTTTTAAAATTTTTTCTTATACTCATGTTGTCAATACAAACATTAACTACTTTATCGAAAAGATGATTTTCTCATTTAAAATTTACTAATTGAGACAATTCAATCATAATATGATTAAATGAATAATAGTAAATTAGTAATATGTAAAATTAAATTATTCAAGAATCATATTAATGTTTAATTATTTTAATTAAGAAAATTTTAACCGAGTAAATTTGTCTTTTCAATGAAATAGATAATGGTTATATTAACAACATAGGTATAATAGAAATTTAGTATAAAATGTTACGATTACAAGAGAATTTTATGAAACGCTGTGAGTACAATGATAATTATATAGAAACGTTAGGGTTATAAAGGAAATTCTTCCGTTTTCTTCGAAAAAACCAAGTTAAAAAGCGCCGCCCGACAGGATCGCTGAGATCTAGGCGTTTCCCGAGAAGACCCGCGTCCAGACGAACTCGCCACTGCCGGCACACGTCCTCGAAACAAAGCAAAGCGATGAAGTGAGGTAGGAATCATATTCCCCTAACAAACCCGATCACCCTCTGGTATTCAGATAATCTACGGAGCTGACTCGTTCCCTGCCTAACTGCATTTCGTTGTAGATTCAGGCATATCCATACATATATGAGAGACTGCCGTCTTTCCACGAGGGCATCCAGCAGAGAATCGAAATGGCCGACAATAGAAGAAATGGAAGCAGCGAAGCTCTGAAGCAAAATTCCGACCACCGGTACCTGATTGTTCGTCCCGAAAATGGCCGACTCGTCGACATTTTCCGGTTGCTGCTGTCGGCCGAATGGGGCGTTCCCGCCGCTGGGTTTCTGGAGACCTCAGATCAGCAGGCGGGCCGGATAGGAGACGACCACAGATGGATCATCGTCGTCTCCATCATCATCCGACGGATAATAGAGGCCTTGAGGAAGCCGATGGAATTGACAGGAATCCTGGTAGAGTTCGTCTTGAATTTGCTCTCCGAAAACGACGGCATAACCGGCTTGCTGCTCAATCTACTAAAGGGTATGTATCAGCTTGTTTTATAAATTCAATGCACGCTAGTCCCGTTGAGTCCACACGAATCGAATCGGTATGAGTGGGCCACCGGCCATCCGAATTCCTGGCTGTCATAGAAAGCAATACTGCATTTGGTTTTTTTTTTTTTTTTTTTTTTTTTTTTTTTTTTAAATATGAACATTTATACTGCATTGGTTTTAATCGCAAAACTATAGCAGTTTCCATTCATGGAAAATACTATAAAATCCGCGCCAAAACAACTGGCTAGCGTGTCCGATTCTGGCAAGGTTTGCATATCTTAGAAAGATCATAATTTCTCTCGCCATCTCTTTAAATCAACGGTGTAGATTCAACGGTCTCGGATGGAATTGGGATACACTTCACCTTCTGGGACCTAACGCGTGGCCCAGCTGCAGGTGCCCTCGCCAGTCAAGCAAAGAATAAAAACTCAGAACTGAGGTGAACCATATGATACCGCGACCCTATTCGTCTCCACCGGCTTAGTAATTCTCTTCACTTCATCTCTTATTGTTTATTCTTTTCTTTCACATTTCCATTTTGAAATAAATTTAATTTAACTATTTAATCTGTAATAAATTTCATGTTAGCTTAACAAGTTAGGTTGACATTTCGGGTTCTTGAAATTTTTTTGATGAAAGGGTTCTTGACAATTAGACTCTAAAATTTATTAACTAAATATTTTACATTTTTGATATCATCTTAATTTTCTTATTAAATGCTATACATAGAGAAATTATAGATGAACTCATGTAATTTTTTCTATGGTTATTTTATTCACTAACATTTGGATAAGATAATTAGAACATAATTATTTTAATATAATAATTCCTAATGAAGCACATGCTTGGAATATTGAGTGCAAGCAATAAAAGGTCCATATAGAATAATTATTACAAAAAGTCTAGTTTATACGTAACTCGAGCAATTAAATAGGGTATTCAACCTACAGTGATATGTATAGACAGATTTATACCTGCCTACACGTTTACTTTAACCAGTATTTTATAGACTAGGTTGAAATTCAAACGTCTCCAAGCTTCAAGCCTTCGATTTATATTTTTATATGGGTATTAAATCCTCTGCATGATTAAGTTATTTCCAAATTGGGTTTGACGATAAAGCTTTCAATTCAAAATCAATAAAATTTCAATACCGAATCGATTAAAATTTTGGTTGGTTAGTTAGATTTAACCCAACTGTTGCGCCCCCAATAGGAATAAAATGAGAATAAACTGAGAATAAATAAAGTAATTATATAAAAGTGTATGGGAAAATAATTAAAATTCAAAAATAAAAACCAAAAGGTGGAATAATTAAGTAATTAATATGGTAAGCATTTTCATTTCATATTTTCACTACATTTCCTCCGTTCTCACAAATCTGCCCTGTACAAACGCTCCCGATAATTGGCTGGTCGTTGGCCCCCTTTTTTGGGCCTTCAGCTGTACCAGCTACACGGCCAAGAGATATATTAGAGAGAGGCCGCCGAGCTCCGACCTCCGAGGCTTGATCTTGCTCAAATCCAGCCCATTTTCGCCAGTATCTTCCAGGAGATGAGACCAGTACTAGGGCTCACTAGCCGCTGATGTGAGCGGAGATATCATCACTTTCGAATGTCGCTTTCTGAATCGCTCATAAAAAATCAGGGTGAATATCATCATCGCTGTCGTAAACTGTAACCAACCATGGACGATTTCGTGCAACAAACAACGCCATGAGCTGCGATAGCTGTATCGTTCCAAATCGCAAAAGACGGTCTTGATGCCCATTTCATTTGAAGCTTGGGAGCAGCCGCCTTGTCCAATTTTTGTCCCGCGTGCTACCCCCAGCCAGATAGAATCTTCTCCGTCCACGGGGCGCTGCAGAGAGAGAACGGATAGTGGCGGTAGATTAGCGCAGATATCACCGTTTTGTTCGACGCGTATCTATGCACGTGTGACAACTGCAATACTTATTAGTTATTCCCCAAACACCTGCTCGTGCAACATGGGTAGGTAGAAAACATTACTCGTGGCTACAGGCAATGTACAGATTATTAGGGTACGGGTAGGGTAGATATATTGAGTATTCATAGTCGACCCGCATAAGTACTTGTACGGATAATTAATTAGGCACATAATATATATTATATAATATGTATTACGTTTTGTTTTTGACATCTTCTGTGCATGTATATTTTAAGAAATTTAAATTTAAATGACTTTTGTAGATTGTGAAGTATAAAATTAGTTCGGTTATTTATATATACATTATTAACTTTCGAAAAATTCTTATAAATACACTTATGACTTATGATTATAATATAACTTTAATGATTGAGTATAATGGTCTATACTTTATATTTTTATATAATAATATATGTACTTATAATTTTAAAACATAAATAAGTATTATTTTAAATTATTTAAAATAATATAGAAATTTTTAAAAAATATTGT
>JAXCLR010000063.1:42669476-42690622 GCA_035584095.1 Annona squamosa | reverse complement strand
TAATATAGAAATTTTTAAAAAATATTGTATTTAAATATTAAAGGAACTGATTTAGAACCAACTCTACGGTTAATGGATAAGGTAAGATATACTAGAAACTGAACCGATAAATGTGTAAGATAAGTATACTTTCTACAAATGGGATATGAGGGAGATAAATCACTGTCGTAACGGAAGTACGGAACCGACCCGAGTTGCACCGCTACGTGCACCTCACCACCGAGGTTGTTTTTTTTTTTTTTTTTTTCCCTCCAAACTTACGCATTTCTCGGTGGCTAGCTGATGTTTCTCCCAAGAGAGCGAGAGATTGTTAGACAGCTCTTCCATGGCTGCTAACTCCACCACTGGCCTTGAGAGCCACGGAAAGGATTCCAAGCGCCACTACTTGATCGTGTGGCCCCATAAAGGCGGGCTCATCGACGTTCTCTGCTTCCTGACATCTCCTGCCGGTCCCAAGGAGACCGCATTCCTTCAGTGCTCAGATGAGTTCGGGCCTATCCCAGGAGACCATAGATGGATTATTGTCGTCTCAGTCATTGTCCGCCGGATTATCGCCTTATTCAGGAAGCCCAATGAATTGATTGGCTTTTTGGTGGAGTTTGTCTTAAATTTGCTATCAGAGAACGGCAATTTGACAGGCTTGTTATATAATCTAGCTAGAGGTACATACCTTGTTGATGTTACGGTTTGATATGATCTCAGCGATGGTCGTTATTCATTTTCCTGTGATTGATAATGTCGTTGTTCTTGTGCAAGTGGAATTCTTGCATTTGGATAGTTATGAGGATGTTAAAACCCCGAAAAGATGAATTAAGAATTCCAAGTAAAGTTCTATGTTGACTAGGATTGGTAGTTGGATATTAAGTTGTTTAACTATGACATGAATTTTATGGCTAATTTTTAAAATTATGATGATTTTTTGAATATTAATTGGGCAAGACGTGAAAAAATTTCTATGGAACTATGGTCAGTCAGAATCTGACAGGTGCTGTTGTGTTGTGCAGGGAGAGTTTTATTGCCGCGTAGAAATTCGGAGACTTTCATTAGTGCAATTGGGCACTTAGATGGGCGAATTGACCTCTACAAAGGCCACTCACTAGCAGAACTAGGAAACCAGATGGGGAACAAGGCCGTGATGGACCTTTGTATGATGGCCTCCAAACTAGCTTATGAAAATGCACTCGTGGTTAGGAATGTTGTTGAGCTGCATTGGAAGGCGAGTTTTCTCTCTGGATCTACCCTGTTGTCTATTTCAATCTAAAGTATTTTTAATTGGGATCGTGTGGTCAAATCATGCCCATGAAAGGTTCTTAAGATGACACAAACTTACCTGCATGGACAACACCAAAAAGAGGTGAAACAGGCTGCTAGTTTCAGGCCCATTGAAGTCCTGTGACAAGTTGGACAACCTGGGCTTCGCAACAGCTTTTACGGATCTAATTTCATGGGTTGTTTGACCACTTTATCATCCCTTTTTGTTTTCTTCTGGAACCACTTGGATTTTCAGATCAAAGATTCTTGTTATTGTTACATCATTCAAATTAACAGTGAAAGTAGTCTATTAATAGGGGCCATACTATCATTAATTACAGTTATATTTCTTTCAAATCTAGATAGTTCAATATTAATTAACGGTGAAAATCTAGTTGTATCTTTTTCTCGATATTGGCTGAGAACTTAAGAATACCCTGACATTGTTTTTCGCTAAGTTTAATTGCTTCAGATGCACACAAATTTCCAGTACATGCATAACCTCAAATCGATTTCGCACACTCAGTCCCTAAATCAGGTCGATCGTGCAATTCCCATCTAACCTCTGGCTCTTTCCAGTTTGATTGGAATGAGGAAATTGGAAATTTCATTTTTAGTTGTCACATAGACATCTATGAAGTTGATGATCAAATAACAAGAAAAAGGTCTTTGCACCGCTTAGCTTTAATTACCAGTATGCAATACATGCATATTCTAAGCAACAGCACTGTGGCCATCAGAATTACTAGGTTATCTTTTTCATAGAACATAACTTGTGTTTTCTCTCTAATTCAGATGCATTTGGTGGACTTCTACAATGGCTGGAATGGTAAGCAAACCAATTCTTGTCATGTGTCACAAGTGAAGTTTCCAAGTCTTTTCCTTGTAATTCCAACTAGATTTAATTTTGGCAAATGTACGTCTGATCATTCAAAGCATCCATCCATCACATAGAATGTGCTACAAATTGGCCACTGAAGTGGAACTTCCTTAAGTAGAAGTAGACCTATAGGAGAGAAGTACTTCATGCTTGTTGTCAAATTGCTTGGTATAGAGTGATCAGGTTTAATTAAGTGGTCACTTTTTTCATCTATTCCATTGTTACTTGGTGCTTATGAAACATTCAGACTGAACCTGATGGTGTTTCAATGTTAATGAAGGAAGACGCAATCAGCATTCAAAGATGATAAACACCAACTATTATGAGGTTTTCAAAATGGCCCATATTGGTGGTTTCCCATCTATATTCAGCGATCTTATTTATATATACATTAAATTAGAAAGTGCTATTTTGGTCTAAATGATACCAATTAGAGAGTTATTTTTCATTCTTCCAAGGGTTAATTCCAAATATGACCGCAACTTATATTTACAGATATGACTGCACATTTATTAAAATGGCATAGATGACCACATATTTTATTCCTAATTTTATATACAACAACACCATTAAGACCAATGTTAAAAGTAAGATGAAGTTAAAATTACTATTGCCCTGAAAGTTTCGTGCTTCTTTTTATTATTATTATTATGAATAATGAAAATAGATGCTTTAAATAATTTTTCCAAAATTCAAAAATTTTGAGACCTTAATTTCCACTGCAACATGAGGAAAATCATAAATGTCTTTAGTTGGCTTCCTAATCTAGAGGTGTTTGAGAAGTGATAAAATTTTTGGATAAAATTTTTTTTGTATAAAAGTTATTGAAATGAGAGAGTGTTGTGACATGATAGAGGTAATAATAAAGAATAAAGAGCAAAGTTAAAATAAATATGTTGTATGAATAGTTGCATAGAAATGATTAAAGATAGGGTAGTTTGTATAGAAGATGTGGAGAAATAATTAAAAAATTAAATAGTTGTGGAGAGTGAAAAATTTAGATAAATAGTTTTACTTAAAAACAAACACACCCTAGATCAAAATTCTACATTAACTTAAACATGATAATATCCTTAATTTGAACAGACATTGTCAACTGTCACACTGCCAACAACTCCAATTGTTGAAACATTGTCTAATTTCCTCGTCTGTCTTATACATGTCGAGAAATAAATGATTTAGCCCACCTTTTCTGAAAGGTCTTGAAAGCTTGAGCCATGTTTGCATGTCAGTGGATTGCTCAAGCTGGGACGACTAGTTTCTTCCTCTTCTTCCCATTTACATGTCTGTGATAGACTAGTCTGTTTTTCCTTTCTTCTTATCCTATCTTCAGGTGCCATTAATTGCATTCATGCATTGGCGTTTGTTCATATATTCTGCCGTTACTTGTTTTACATTCATTAAATTTGTTGTTTTGTTATTGCTATATACTTCCATAGATTTTCAGCAGGAGTATTCCACCCAAGTTTTCATACTCTGTGACAAGTCTGAAGATGCCAGTCTAGTCGTGATCAGCTTCCGTGGCACAGAGCCATTTGATGCTGATGATTGGAGCACTGACTTTGATTACTCTTGGTATGAGATTCCGGGTCTAGGCAAGGTCCACATGGGATTCCTGGAGGCACTAGGCCTGGGCAACAGGGGTGAGGTCAAAACCTTTCAGGAGAATCTTCAGTTTGGAGGGGAACCTCAAAGTGCTACAGATTCTGATTCAGAAGGCAACAATGGTGACATGACTGAGATGACTGCATACTATGCAGTCAGGAGCACGCTTAGAATCCTACTTCATCAGCACAAGAAT
Source organism: Annona squamosa (assembly GCA_035584095.1). Classification (NCBI taxonomy): domain Eukaryota; kingdom Viridiplantae; phylum Streptophyta; class Magnoliopsida; order Magnoliales; family Annonaceae; genus Annona; species Annona squamosa. The sequence continues at coordinate 42,686,690 of JAXCLR010000063.1, read as the reverse complement.
GCAAAATTTGTGGTGACTGGGCACAGCTTGGGCGGGGCGCTAGCTATATTGTTTCCAACAGTACTGCTGCTACATGGGGAGAAAGAGATGATGAAAAGGCTGCTTGGGGTGTATACCTTTGGACAGCCTAGAATAGGAGACAGACAATTGGGAAGATACATGGAAGCTCATCTGAATCATCCTGTTCCGAGATACTATAGGCTGGTGTACAGCAATGATCTGGTGCCAAGGTTACCTTATGATGACAAGACTTTCTTGTACAAGCACTTTGGATTGTGCCTTTACTATAACAGCTTCTATGTTGACCAGGTATGCATCTTCCTAATCATTTGTGTTTCCATTATTAGTCTATTTTCTGATTTGGATGTGACATCCTACTCATCATATGTTTGATTGCTTTTGCTTTTAAAAAAATATATTTGATGCTTCTAACTTGTAGCAATTGTCTTCTCCTATGTGATCCTTTCCCCAAGAACGTAGAAGAAGAGCCAAATAGGAATTATTTTGGGCTTAGATACGTGTTTCCAGTGTATTTGAATGCATTTTGGGAATTGATCAGGAGCTTTTTGATGAGCTACACGTATGGCCCAGACTACAAAGAAGGCTGGTTTTCAATAACGCTCAGAATTGTGGGGCTGGCAATTCCAGGCATTTCAGCACACAGCCCAGTAGATTATCTGAATTCAGTAAGGCTTGGAAGGGAACGAGTTCAAATGTTCTCTATTTAGATTTGTTTTTCTCCGTGCCAGAAAGAATAAGATGAATATTAGTGGTGGCATAATTAAGTAGAGTTTTGTGTAACTGACAGTTTCTTTGCCATTGGTGGAGTGTGCAGTCAGGAGGAAGAAACTAACACATGTATCATAGATATACAATATTTCTTAGTATTTTTATTTGGAGCATAATATGAATGTCTACTAGATTGAAGCATTTTCCTTCAATTTTCTCTAGAAGCCAGATATATTTCTTTCTATGTAGACTTGATTGACCAAGATATGTGGGACTCTGTTAGATGTAACTAATTAAGTTATGGTTGGAGGTTGAGGAAGAACGAGCTTCGCTTCCCAGAATCAGGGTAGCACGGTGTTCCTCAATTGTTCAACTGTCTTCATTTTCTGGAATAAAGGAAGAATGAGATTCCAAAGTGTCAGCAACTCTGAGCGAGTGTGCCATCAAAGCCTGCTCCTACTCCAATGCAGTTGTGGCACCTTAATTTGTATGCTGCTTTAGTAGATTGCTTTAACCAACTTACAATTGTGGGGTTTGGAGCTGGCAATTTAGTGGTGATGAAACATTCTTCCAACCACAATTTACACCATGATCTCTACACTTTTAGGAAATGACTGTTGCCCCTTCTACTCAATCATCATGATGGGAAAGGTATCATTTTCTTTTTGAATCAGAGAATATATTCCCTTTGTCAAAATTGTAACACACCATCGATAAAATTTTTTGTCGTATTACAAAAGACCATAATATGGGTTTGGGAGTCAAAAGAATAAATTGCACTTTAATCATATGCAAATGTTCATTTGGGTGTGTCATGTCTAACATTTCTGTCTTCTCCATGCCGAGCCTCTCTTGTCAAGCAGAACTAGGCCTTTTGTGGTACTGTCCTGAGATTGCACATACCATCTTCATCTCTGTCCAATTATTGTGTAGAAAAAAAAAAAAAGAAAGGAAAAAACATGGGGAAGAAAGAAAGAAAGAAGAAGAAAGGAGATCTAATCTTTGCATCTGATGGAACTGGTTCCCCAGCATAATTTCTAAGTGCTGGTACCAGCAGGAAGTTCGCAGCTGATGTGATTTCTGTTTTACACCCTAGACCGTATGAGATCCTTGGATTACATTAAGGTCCAAATTCTTCAACCTTACAACTGACTCAATGTGTCCTCTCAGTGTATGTAATTCGCCCAACCTGAACAAAATATTACATTCTCATGTCAGTACCGCAAGAACTAAGACATAATCAAAGCATATTTTACTTCTCTTATTGTAACAGTAGGGGAGAAATTATTATGTGATTGATATTTAATATCATGCTTGATACACACCACCATCAATAGCCTAAGTTTTCATTAAGTTTTAATTGGTGACTGACAAGCCATATGAACAAGTGGAGAGTTCAGGTTCATTTTATTCATTTTACCTGGCTATTTCGGCACGGCGCCTGGCCTGCTCAGCAATTAGGGAGGACCGTCTTCCATTACTATCCAAATCTAATGAAGTTAACCCTTGTAGAGTCCTCTGAGACAGTACCCACTTCGCTTCTCTGTCTTCCTTCCCATAATCCTTCTTTGAGGTAAAAGCCGTCTGCCAGAATTCATAGAAAAGGAAATTGTTAAAAGGAAAAGGTAGTCATTCATAAGATACAAACAAAAGAACCACAGTAGTTATGTTTGCAGCATCTAGTTCAGCCCTCCTGTTTTTTGACTCACACTCTGATGCAGTTGCAAGTGATGTAACAGTATCAGGTTTCCATTATTTTCAAGTGTTCAAAGAAAGAACTACATGAGATCACTGCATTTGCTTCCTTCTGTATGGAAAGCTGGTCCCTGTTGGGACAAGCAAAAAATTTCAATTGAAACAATTCGGTTAGTTCTAACCTTTCTGTCAAACAACAGTTGCCATGCTTCTCCACTGAGACTGTAACGGACAACAAATTTGAGAATGTCTAGAGGTATGTAGAAGATCAAACTGTAGAGCCATATAACACCAGCCCAGCCCCAGCCAATGCCTCGGATTGAGGCAAAGTTGATATGTGCGTAAACTGCAATCAAGGTGGCCACCTGCATGTCAAATAAATAATAGATTAGTGGGTTCCAACAAGTCAAGGTCATAAAAGATGCAGATTCCTGGATATCGGTAATGTTAATCCTGTCAGTCCTGTTCGGTTCCTTTAAGATTTGTTTCTGAGAGAGCAGCTTTTTCGTTTTTCTTTTGCAAATAGAAAAACTTAGCTCGATTTAAATGTTTCAATGCTTGCCTCTATACTAAATCATGATTCACCAAACTATGCAAATTAAATCCTATATCTTAAACTAAATCTTTATAAACATCTAGCATATGTTTTAAACATCTGGACTTAGGCCAGTCACTGAAACTTTCACTATCGATGCCTAAGAGGATGTTGGGAAATCATTATATTGTAATCAGAAAACTCACCAGCTGAGCCACAACAAAAGCACACATCAAGAGGGCCCCAGGCCTCTCTGTAAATGACCAACTTTGACTGCGTGTGACAAAAATTAGGGCCTGGCTGATGATGCTGACTTGCAGATATACGGCAGAAGATACCTTTTCACTATCACTTGATAGAGAGTTCACATGGAAGTGTGTCTGCAACAGTTAAAAGAAAGAACAATGGTTAGTGGGAAGCAGATAGGTTTCCCTGAACATAATATACTTAATCGAGAGTACCTCAAAGAAAGACGTTTTTGTAATAGCCCAGTAAAATACAACTGTTACTAATGCAAGGTAAGTCCCTATAACAATTCCAGTAGCGAAGATCTCTTTCAGCTTCCAACTGTCTGGTCTTGGAGATGGCCTGACTCTGTCTTTGGAAATGGTCATGATGGTCCCTGAATTAGTAGTAAATTTATTGAGTATTAGAAAATCAGTGGTATCTCACGAAGCTAGTTGAGTTTTATTATTATTATTATTATTATTATTATTGGAGATCTATGGATTTAATGTAGTTGGACTCCATCAACAAGGACGGGACCCAAGCTAAGTATTATTCAAGGTCTCACATCTAGCCATGGAAAATATTCCACGCAAAAAACATGTAACGATGGAATAAGGTCCCCGAGGATTGGAATTTTTAGGAAAAAAAAATGAATATTAAACGATTACCATCATTAAGAATGGCTATAATGAGAACCATGAAAGGAGGGAAGTCATATTCCCAGATCATTGCGAGGAGTGCAAAACCAAGCTGCAATGGGAAAATCCTTATTGAATCATAATCTTCAAAGTGAAAATAAATGGAAGAGAAAAAAACTGTTAACTCCATGGAACTTACCACAATCCTAATGGTTATGGATACCGCATAAATCTGAAAATCAGATATGAGTTGTTAATTTATTTGTAGAAATATTTTCTGAGTATCTTAAAACATAAAAAATAGGCAAAAGGAAATTATTTCTACCGTGTAATTCTTCATTCTCTGGAATATGGCACGGCTGGTCAAAACAGCACTAATGATAACACTTAACCCAGGTTCTGTCAGGACTAAATCTGCTGCACTCCTCGCAGCATCTGTAGCATCTGCTACTGCTATTCCAATGTCTGCCTTCTTTAAAGCTGGAGCATCATTAACTCCATCTCCAGTCATTCCACAGATATGTTTCCTCTCTTGAAGTATTTTGACAATCTCATACTTGTGCTCTGACAGTAGAGTAGACGATCAAAGGAACCAAGATACATGGACATCAATCAATTAAGAAAAGAAAATATATCTCAAAGTAAAAACTTTCTGCCCCGTCCAATTCTGAACTTTTAATTAGTATGAGTCAAATCTTAGGTGATTTTGGGAGCTTTTTCCATGTATCAAGACCATGAAGAAATTTCTAAAATGTCTCAGTGAAATTAGCAAAGATGATTTATGTACCAGGAAATACACCCGCAAAACCATCAGCCTTCTCAATAAGCTCATCAACTGGAAGTGCCTCATGTTCATCCTTTTCACGGCCCAATAGTGATGAAGAGGGGTACATGTTTGTGCCCATGCCAAGACGCCGCCCAGTCTCCTTTGCAATTGCCAACTGATCGCCTATTCATCAAACAAGCAAACAAACAAATAAAAATTTTTCCATTTCAGATAGAAAGTGGAAAAAATGCAACGCAGCTCATGAGCTGCCTCAAACATGAGGCTATCATATATGAGGAGCAAGTGAGGAACCTGTCACCAACAGGCCCTGATTATGCATCTGCACCCAGAGAATAGGCTGCAGATAGTCTACTCAAAGTGCATGGTCAACTCTATATGCTCGGTTACAGAAGGTGCTAGCTATATTCTGTTACAGTTTTTCATTTCCTGCATTAAATGAGTTGGTAGGTGGAAACATTTCAATAAACACCACTTGTACCTGTAATCATCTTCACGCAAACCCCAAGGTTCAGTGCTCTGCGAATGGTCTCAGCACTATCATGTCTAGGTGGATCAAATAATGGCAGCAACCCACAGAATGTCCATGGACCTCCAGGGCTATCCTTAGACTTCTCAGGAACAGGCTTCACGTTGTTCATCAATGTTTCAAGAAGATTCACAAGAGAAGAATATGCACGTGTCACTATGATAGAAAGTAAATGTATAAACTAGAAGAGGAATGCAGAAAGTAAGATCATCAGAGTTCCAAATGCTATTTATCATCAATGACCAACAATAATTGAGATGATTCTGTTTCTTAAAACCCACAGGAAATTCCCACTGGACAGGAGAGCAGAATTTCCTTTGATGGCTTTCGTCTTTCATGTCATTATTCAATTCGAGTTAGCAAATATGTTCATCTGTACCTGATAAGCAACTGCAAGCGAACGCAGCCCTCTTTCTGCAAATTTGTCTATAATCGCATGCATTCTCCCAGCAATTTCATTTTTCTCTTGGCACAGATTTAGAATCTGATCAGGCAAATTTGAAAAAAGCAAAAGAGATTTAGAAACTGAATTAGAGACTGATACAGTTGGCTTGCGGATAGGCATGTAACTTTGTGGAGCATCTACAGACACTAGAGTGTGTAAATACCTGTTCAGGAGCTCCTTTGCTAGCCCGGTACCAGTTACCTTCAGAATCAATGTACGTAATTGCAGTTCGTTTGTCAACAGGATTGAAGGGCAGAAAGTGTATTTCTGTGATGTTTGCACGTGCCTGTAGTTGAAACCCTTGCTTTCAGTCTTCTTGTTTAAGACATTTTTACAGAATCAAAAATCCTAATTAAATACCCTCATTTAGAAGGGCACAGTTACCTCCTTAGGATCAGCGAGCATATTAACAATTGCAGTATCAATGGCATCTTGATTCTCCATTCTGGAGGCTCTGGCTGCAAGCAAGATGACCGTGTCTTTGTCCATTTCTTTATTGAAGACCTAACACAGGAGAGTTTTATACTAGTCAGACTATTGCGAAATGTATCCTTATTAACAAACTAATTCTCCTCGAGTGACTCACTAAATAACAAATACAAGAACCTTCAAAAGCTGACTTCCTATACCTCAATGAGATTTCTGTCAACTGTGAGGCGATTCAACGTGAGTGTGCCAGTTTTATCACTGCAGAGGACATCCATTCCTGCCATTTCTTCAATTGCAGTCATCCGTTTTGTGATTGCACCCTGAAGAAGATAGTCATAGGTTTTCAGCATATTTAACATGATGGCAGTAATCGTTAAACGGAACAAGTACCTGCTGAGAAAGTCGGTGAGAACCAATTGCAAGTGTAACAGACAATACAGTGGGCATAGCAATGGGTATTCCTCCAATTAGGAGAACAAGAAGGTTGTTGATTCCACTTCTGTACGAACGGTGCTGGATGGGGTACATGACAATGATTTCAAGAATCATTCCAACAGCTATAGAGCAGATGCAAAAGTTTCCAATAGCTGTGAGAACCTGAGAAAAGGTGGAAATGAATCAAATATTATCCTTTAGGATTAAATTAATTACTTCAGTTGGAATGATCTATATTCACTTGACTGCTGAGAAACATGACCGCTTCTTAGAAGCTAATCTTCATCTTTTACAGAAGTATTTTGGATATCTTGCACTTTAATTCTGATGTCAATTGTTTTCAACTTGTTTATTTTTGTTTATGGACTTCTACTGATGAATGAACAATTTATACGTTGCTCAACATAGTCACAAGTTTTTGACAGTTCATGTCTCACCTTCTGAAAATGTCCAACTACTTCAGTAGTGTCAACTAAGTGTGCCGCTTTACCGAAGAAAGAGTGTACACCAGTTGCAATCACAACAGCTTCGATTTCTCCATGCTTACATGTTGAACCAGAAAAAACTTCATCTCCAGTTTTCTTTGTGACTGGAAGAGATTCTCCAGTAAGAGATGACTGCATCAGGATACACAATGCAAAAAATTCAGTTGGAAGGATTTTTTATTATGGTGCCCAGGAACTTACAAGAAAAATGGTATAATTTTCATTTCTTCTTCTTTTTTTTCAATAAAGAAATGTGATCAGGTCATGAAAGTTCTGTTCAAATTGTCTGCGAATAAAAAGCTGAAGCCGCTAAATGAAAAGGTGAGGAGGAATGAAAAATAAAAATAACCTTTCACGAGCAATCACCTGATCAATTCTAAGAGAGTCTCCCTCTAGCAGGCGAGCATCTGCTGGTATAATATCACCCAGCTTTATGCTGATTATGTCTCCTGGTACTAGAATAGAAGCATCTAGCTCTTGCCACTGCCCATCTCTGAGAACCTGAATTACAATACAAGCGAAACAAATATATCATTTCAGGGGAATTCGAATTATTATGGGTGTGTGTGTTTTCTACGAACTTCGTTACTCTCCTCACATTTCAGAATTAAGCCACACTAATAAGACAAGTACATTTCAGGGGGTTTTTGAAGGAAGGGATGGTTCAGCCACCCAAGCCAAAGAAGATCACTCTTTCCTAACATAAAAGCTTCATTGCGATTAAAGATGGATGTATAAATACCCTGGTTTTGGGAGCTAGATGGGCCATTAGTGCAGCAGCAGCATTCCCAGCATTATTTTCTTCTATAAAACTAATCGTGGAATTAATAAGCAGCAGACAGACAATCCCCACAAAGTCCTGCCAGTCAGGACCCTGACCCTGAAAACACGAAGTTAAAAACAAACGTCAACCTAGTATTTGATTGAACTTCAAAAGAAAAGATGAAAAAATCAGCTCAATTGAGCTATCGGAATATGAAATTATTAGGTGGCCTAGGACAGATCCTAGGGCTCTTTCGGAAACTTACTCCACCATTGGCAAGTGCAATTGCCATTACAGCTGCAGCTTCCATAACCCACGACAAAGGATTCCACATGAAACTAACAAATTTCAAGAACTTGTTCTCCTGCACTCAAGAAAATCTAGGTTACAGGAATAGATTAACGACCAATTTAAACAGATCTCCAAAGATCAGAAGCAAAAAGTGAGTAGGAAGTATATGGGATTTACTTACTGGCTTCTCCTCAAGCTTGTTAGGACCGAAAATCTGCAAGCGCACTTCAATATCTTCAGATGAAAGACCAGCTCTTGAAGTTTTCAGCTGTTCAAAGACTTCTTCGAGTGGCAACCTTTCCTGTAAACCAAATAATCCAAATTAAATCTTTGTGCACTATCCCATGGAATCCTTCTTGTGTAACTTTTCCAGATGCACCCAGGCCGCACACTTCTTACCAAATCGATTGCTTCCCGGTTGAAATTTTCAGGTCCAAGCAAAGGTTTCTCCAGCTCATCCATGGTCAAAGCTCCAAACTCCTAGGCCCTGATTAAGCTAGCTATCAGACCTTCTTCCCGAACCCAGAAGTGAATATATAAATCTATTTACAAATCTTTTAAACATCAATTATAATTCACATAATCGGGATTAGTTCCAAAGCACAACTCTCTAGCTAGAACAACAATCCAGAAAATTATGTTTGATGAAGTTGTGACCAATGTATACACAAATCTCATTCCTCCGAGTGAATCATTTTGAAAGGAAAAAACAGAAACACAATCCAACCGCGCCCTCCTCCATGAGATGCGGGACATCATCCTTGAGCTGAATCATCAAATCAAGTAGTTGAAGGAACTTGAGAGTTTGTGCTTGCTGCTGGTACAAACTGCATTCTTCATCTCCAGGTGCTACCACTCCATATCATCCTATCGATTGTTACATTATGCATTGTTTACTAGTAAACGTGCCTGTGAAATGAGGGCATTTTGGAGGCCACTGATCAACAAATGGCAACACCCAACTCTCGGTAACCGAGATACTCAGCAGGGTGGCCTGACCGGCCCCGTCACAGATGAGAAGTCGATCAAACAAATTGACCCACTTTTGATTTTTTATTTTTCGGTACACGATTCAGATGAAACCAGACAAGAACTTCACATTTCCAAACACATTACAATCAAATCTGAAGGAAACAAATTATAACATTTCCGAAGTTAATAAAAAAAAGGAACAGTTCTAATTCATTGGACTTACCAATGTGATTCAAGAATCAGAAGATTCAAGTGGAGACCCAAGATTTGGAAGTGGAATTCCAGCAGGCGCCTCTCTCTGTCTCTAGGATTTTGGATGGATGGGTAGCAGATGATAATGATATTGTGGGAGTGAATATATAAAAGGGATAGAAGGGATTTGGGCGTTTTTGACCGTCGGTTGGATGCTGTGGCAATCAGGCATCCCCATCTATTTTTGTTGTTTCCCGCCATGTTGTTGGAAACAGAGAGGAGTCGAAGAAAGAGAAAAGAGTAGCCGCAACAGCAGCAGCTGCTGCTACGGGGACTTCCAACAGCCTTTCAAAACTTAACGTTCTTACCTACCCTTCCCTCGCTCGGCGTGGAAAAAAGTGCAGATTCGCGGTCTCCCACGCGCTTCTAATCTCATGCGTCACACGTGCTACCATCGTACAGATTTTCTACATCCGAACCGTTCACATGTTGTTTCTACGGACATTCATTTATAAAAGATGAGAATTCTTCCAACGTTTTTTTATGGATCAGAAGGCGTGAAATCGTGGATTGATGATTAGACGGCATGGATTTCATGAAATCTTTAGCGGCGAGACGTGCTCCGAGTGGGAAATGGTGGTGGAAAGAAGTGGTGGGATGGAAGGGAAGGCGTGAAGATTTTGACTTTGGGTACGTCCGCCATGTTCAATTGCCGTGTTTAATCAAAGCAATTAGCATACGTACATTACTTATTATTGAAAAAATGCCAAAATGTTTAATACTTGGGACGTTTTTAATGGTTGATGCACAGTCTAGAGTCGTCAAATTAAGAGGGTGCTTCCCAGGGGCTTGACATGGAATGTACATGAAATGAATTTTTTTTTTTTTTGGATATAATTTTTTATATTTTCAATGCAACTTTTACCAATTTTAATATACATCGGTACATCTGCATTCTATTTTGTTTATCTCAGTCAAGCCTCTTAAATCCTCCTGAACAAGCGAAAGAACACATCCTTTCAAGACAAAATTAAGATAGACATTTGCGTTGGAGGTGCAGTGCAATCGATGGTCTCAGGGTTATGTCATGGTGGTTGGTGGTCAACAAAGGAGAGCTGCGCATGCATGCATTGCTACGGTAGTATTACCTACGAAACACGCAGAGCCCCAGCAAAAGACCACCCACCACAGATGCACCACAGATAGTCTCTAACCCCCGTTGTGGATACTCTCCGTGTTCCATTGAGTTGAGCCAGATTACGTGTGCTTATCCCACATTTCGTGTGGTATTAATTCATCTCGCTGCCAAAAGCGTTTCAAAATATATGCTTCACTTCTTTATTTAACACCCGAAAAATTACTAAATTTAGATATCTGTAGTCCACTCCGAAGAATTAAGGTCAATTGAATTAGTTAATTATCATTTTAAAGTATTTAATTTATATAACGTTTTCATTTAGACTGGCTGAATTGGGACTAATATGATAGAAAAGGGAAAACTCCCATTCAAATATGTTGTACAGTGCAGATCTAAATGATGTGCTAGACTTATTGATCATTAGATATTGTCTGTTTGGGTAGAGTTTATTTAGAGAAAGGATTAAAGGATAAATTCTTAAAGTACATGCTTATATCAACCAACATAATAAGTAGACAAATCAATAAAATAAATTTCTTTGATAAAAAAAATCAAAAGTAATGACTAAAAATATAGATTTTCAATAATATACTAATAATAAATAGAACTTTTTTGATGAAAAATAGAAAAAGAATATATTATTGATAAATAGAATCATACATGTGTAATAACTAAAATATCATATTAATCTAAAAATATGGAAAAAACGTATTGGAAGTCGCTTCCTTTCTAACTCACCCAAATAGCAAAATGGCATAAAAAAGAACAAAAGCCACACAAAAAATGATTTAACGACACACCGGTCGTGTCCTCCCGGAACTTTCGAGTCGCTGTTTTCAACCAGCATTTCGTAGGAAACCTCGGACCAGGTTCGTCCATTCTGCAGCTCGGCTCAGTCATGGGCCTAAATAACCAAAAGCCGGAAAACGGACCGATTAAGATCGCCCTTCAGTCTTCACTAAGCAGCACAAGTACTACAACCGCATGTACGCTAATTAGGATAGAAGCATTTTTCTCAAAGAATTTTAGAAGAATTACAAATTTACAAATTGCAATCAATCTATGCTAGGCTACCACGTACTTCCCCCAACAATCTGCACTCGTCGATCACCATATGCATGGACATGAGGAAAGAAAGAATGAGTCGAGTTGCGTATTTACAATGTACGCTGCTGCTGCAACAACCCGCCAGGCATCACATCACCTCATAGCAGCAGCAGCAGCCCAAATGGTAATGATGCGGATGCAGCAGCAGCAGCGAGCGATAGCAATATCCCGTTCGCGCGCGCCGCAGAAGAGGATTTTTTGGGCACCTCGTGCGTGCCTGTGTCGATCATGATCTCGAAGCGGCAGCCGGCCTGCGAGGGGTCGGCCCGCGTGATGACGGAGAGATTGTTGAAATTGCAAGCCCCTTTCTGCTGGTTCTGCATCTGGTAGTAGATGTTGAAGGCGTAGGAGGCGTTGCTGTGGGGATCCAAGCCGCTGCACGACGACCCCGGCGAGAGGGACGTGCAGTCGCCGTACGTGCACGCGTACTCCATACTCCCGAACACGTTCGAGTCCATCGCGCTCGCTTGCGGCGCCAGCACGCACCACTGCGGCGCCAGATACTTCACTCCCTTGGCCGGAATCAGACCCCGCCCGTTCCCCAGATTCAGATCGTATTTCACCGTCCCGTCATAATTGAAGACGCCCCAGTGCCGCTCGAAGTTCCCCGGCTGGATGCTCTTCTGGTCCTCGTCGATGATGCTGAAGATGTAGATCTCCGGCGGCGCCGGCCTCTTCGGCGTCCCCTGCCCCCGGACGATCCGGTCCATGAGGCCCTGGTTGAAGCGGCGGGCGTTGTCCATGTTGGCGTTTCGGTCGCCGTCGGTGGGCCAGCCGACCTCGCCGATGATGACGGGGGCGGAGCCGAAGCCGTTCTTCTCCAGGGCCCAGATGAGGGTATCGTAGTTGGCGTCGAAGACGTTGGTGTAGGTGATGGAACCGTCGACGACGGGCTGGGAGGAACCGCCGCCGAAGAAAGCGAAGTCGACGGGGAAGTTGGGGTCCATGTAGAGGCTGAGGAAGGGGTAGATGTTGATGGTAAGGGGGCAGGCGTTGTCGACGAGGAACTTGACCATGGAGATCATGAGGGTGCGGATATCGGAGCGGAAGTCGCCGCCGGAGGGGAGGCCGGAGTCGCTCTGGTAGACATCGGCGTTGAAGGGGACGGTGACCTTGACCTGCCTGCCGAGGCCGGCTTTGATGAGGGCAGCTTGGATGTTTTGGAGGGCCGGGAAGGTGCTCCGCTGGAACGTGCCTTTGTAGGTCTTTAGGAACGGTTCGTTCCCAACCGCAACGATCCTGTACAAAAACCATACATATATATAATTAACTCTGATTCCCGAACCGGTCTAACATGAGCCTGGGTATCAAATATCATTTTTTAATTTTTTTAAAATTTTTAGTAAGATTGTTAATGCAAAGATATATTATCTATTAATCAAGTTTTACTTTTTTGAATATATGTACATATTTATTTTATATTTTCAAAACACGGGTTGTTGTTGTTATTTTTTTAAGGGTAAAATAACCATAATACTCCTGTATTTAAAAATAGAAAATAAATGTCTGCACATTTATTAAATCGATGAAACTTGATTTATAGCTAATATATACCGAGATTAATAATTTTATTTAAAAAAATTAATTAAAAAAAATGGATGTTATGAGCGTTTGTAGATGGCAGCCAGTAGGGAATGATCAGTACGCATTATAGCATGGGTTGGGCCAATCTTGATATTCTGTATACATGTGCTTGGGGGTTGGGGGTTATATTCCGAATTCAACATGCATGACAAACATATAATAATGAATGGATAATAAAAGCATTTCATTCCCATATGTTTACTTTTTCCAGTTTTTATCCTATTATACAGTTGATTCTGCAAGAAGTCCTGCTGCATGTGTTTTGTTCGCAAAAAAATCTTTGTAAACTGAGATCTGCACAGTTAAATTTATGCAATAGTATCTTCAGGTCGTGGTTGATTGATTTTTGTCCTGGCCAGTGGGTCTTCAACTTCAATCGAAAAGCTTCATAAGGGGAGGATATTACGTAGAAAACTAGTTATAGGGTAATTTTTGCATAATGATAGAAAGATAAGGAGACAATAGAAAATAACCCGAAAAGAAAAGAAAATTAAGAGATACAAAGTGGGTATTCAACTTTATCGGTTAGATGTAAAAGTGTCTTTTATTAAAAAAAAAAAAAATTTTGAAAAAAATGTGAAAACGAAAGTGCTAGATCAATCACACGAGCGCTGGAGACATCATCTTCGCTAGAAAATTCATGATACAGTCTCATAGCAAGTGATCTACTATCGTTTTGCACCTTCTCTAACAACCCAAAAAAAAAAAAAAAAATCTCTTTTTTGGATCGAAGATTGTATGGAAGGTGATCTATTAAGAGTAGAAATGAACATGTTCCATACCTTATGTCGACCCCGTACTTAGAAACGTAGGTGGAAACGTTTTGTTGCACCCAATCGACGGCAGCCTGAACGCTGCTGGACAGCTGCTCAAGGAACTCATTGGGAATTCCGAGCATGACTTCGATGCCGGAATTCCCCAGCGCTCGCAGCGCCAAAGGATCGGCTTCGAACAGCTTTACCTTTTTGAACCCATTGTCCTTGAGCAACCTCACCATGATCTTTGCTGGCAGCGGATGAGAAGACCGCGTTCCCCAATTGAAGCCAAGGCCCTCCGTATGCGTAGCTCCCTCGCAAAATGCATAGACGATGACGAGGAAAGCCCACAACAGTACCCCACGGATGCCCATCCCCAGCTCTAGAAAGTTTCCTCGCGTCTCTTTCTTTCGTTCGTTCTTTGAATTCTCCAATCCAAATGGTTTAAATCAGCTCTGGAGAAATGCCCAGCAAGGAAAGGTATTACGAAGATGGCCAACAAGGAATGAGATTCCCACGGGACACCCGTTCTGAGTTATATGTATGTTGGACTGTGGTAACTTATAATATATTTGGCTCACAATGTTCTACATGCACTTGAATATATTAATATTTTACACGATCATTTATCTATGTATAAATTATAATTTAGATTTCTATAAAAAAATTATATCTTAGAAAGTTTACATGTTAAAAAAAATTAAAGTATTATTTATCATTTTCAGATGGATCCATACATATATTTAATTTAGATGAAAATTAATGTATTAATAAAATAAATAATTCAAAATATAATGGATAAAGTCTATTTTAATTTTATGATTGGATAAGGTCCATTTTGAAATAAATATATCATAAATTATAGTACATGTAAGTATACATGATCAAAACTCTCTCTATACATGATCATGAAATTATCATCTATCTCATCCATTATATTTTGAATTATTATTTTAATAGCATATCAATGTTCATCAAAATCAAAAATATGTTTAAGGGGTCTATCTTAAAATAAAACAAAACCAATATAATAAAATAACTTAACATAAATATCAATTTTAAAATTGTATCTTCAACAACTAAACCGTCTAAAATCTGATTTTTATATAGATAAATGGTTATATAATGTATTATTATATTTTATTATATGCAGAGCCAATTTTGTACTAGACTGCACCGTAATTGTTGTAGTCCATCTAGACTAGAAGGGTGTATATATATATATATATAAAAGACCTATTTCGGTACAACGCCATTACACCAAAACAACAGTATATTTGCTCAAAAATAGATCCAACACATATTAGAATACAATCATTTATCCATATATAAATTTTATAGTAAATAGTTTAAATGTTGAAAAAACTACTCTAAAATTGTTCTTTACATCAAATTATTTTATTATGTTGAATTTATAACGTTTTCATATAGGGTCCATACACATCCAATTAGATGAAAATTGGTATAGTAATAAAATATATTATTTTAAATATAATAGATGGGGTGGATTATAATATTATAATCATGTGGGGTGCATTTTGATGTTATACCATGGCACTGCACTTGAATATTCGTCTGTATATGTGTGTGTGATGTAATCGTGTGTGCGTGGAGCGCGCGATGTCATTTTCAGCCAAAATCAGATTTTTTTTATTTTTCTGAAAATATATAACTGCTAATAACTTAATATACGTGTAGTTTTATTTAAAATGAATAAAATACTCATTTGTTTTTAAAAATACAAAATAAAAATACACACATTTTCAAAAATAATAAACTCCACTTATAAATTAAATATAAGTATTTTTTAAAAAAAAATTCGAAAAATAAAAGAATATGATTTTATCCCGGTCACAGATGATCGTCTCTGCGTGCGTGTGTATGTATTTCAACTTCTTCTGATGAGGGAAGGAAAAGGGAAATCCAAATTCGCAAACTAGAGCAATGGACAGGTGAGTATGTGCAACGTGTCAGCGCGGAGTTGAGTTTCAAGTGGTGAGAGACAAAGGAAGGAATGGTGTCAAGCTTTGTGGGGAGGGTTTAACAGACCTGGAAGCGAAGAAAGGTGGTGTGAATATGTGTGATAAAGCCCTTTCTGGCACTCCGCCCTTTCTTCCTTACGTTGCAAAGTACAAAGATGCATTGGCAATTTTGGCATGCTTGGCACGCGTCGCCTCCACTAGATAAGATGCATAGCTTCCCTCTCACGGCTGAGGTTCGCCGAGTTAGAAGTTGGCACCTGTTTTGAGACGTGGCACCGGCCGTTCCGACCAGACACGCATCCGGTCGTGGCATTTTGTGCTTTTCTCGTCCTTTTCATTGACCCTGCACCGTCGGGATTTAGTAAAGTCTAATCAAACAAAAAATGAAATTATATGGTACGTAGGTTAGATTTTTCTCAAAGCCCAGGGGCGCCGAGAAAATTGCCCCCGTGTTATGAGCGTGACTGTAATCCGTAACTCATCACCACCCGGTTTGAGGTAGAGTAGGGTTCAGATATTCTACATTTTTAACATGTCCACCCATCCATATGATACATTTTAAACTACTAAATGAGTTGAGTTGAACTTCGCCGACTCATAAACACAATAATTTAACCATTTGACCCATCAATCTCAATACCAATGGCTCAAGAGATTGAGATGCAGTGGAAATGGATGGACAATGGAGAGATGAAATGAGAAGAGATTGTTGTGTATTAAACATGGGAAAGTAATATTGAAATTTCCAAACACGATAAGTTTATTAGAAAATGAGAAATTAAAAGTTAACATCCCATCTCGATCACTTGGGTCATTCCAAACACAATAAGTTAAAATTTTATTGATATTTATTTTAGAGCTGCGATCTTTTGAAGCCGGTCGTAAACTGGTGCTGTTTGCTGTTTGAAACCAGGAAAGTAATTCGTTGGATGGGGCGCTGGCAATCTGCACCGTTGAGGATGGATGCTGGCAACGCCTGCACGTTTGACAGGGGAATTGGGCAGGCAGGCCCCTCTGCCACTGGCATGGTAAAAATCATAGCAGCCCCTCGCATTCTCTCTCTTCCCCACTTGCACTTACGGCTTCATCGAAAATATGTGCGCAACACTCCAGCATGCCCCCCCAACAACTGGTCCATGAAAATATTGAAATAATGCAAGAATAACCTCCTGATCTGTAGGAATAACTATCTGACCTTTACAATATAAAAGGCTATCCAACACCGAATACTTTGGGTGAGAGTGAGGATTATCCACAGGGCCAGATCGAATAGCAGGTAGACTAGGATCATTACGATTAGCCTCTAGCACTTGAGCCATCCAAGGCATAGAAAGTTCAGTCACAGACAACGCAGATAAAGCCATCTGGCTGGAGAGGGCATTAGCTATTACATTAGTACAACCCTTCGTGTATTCCACCATGAAATCGTGTCTAAAAAGTTAACAACACCACCGACTCCTAAGTCCTGGAGTCCTAACCGAACCTTACAACCCAACTG
>JAXCLR010000063.1:42658269-42669376 GCA_035584095.1 Annona squamosa | reverse complement strand
ATGGCAACCATAGGCATGCGGTTTTTGTTGTTGTGGCGATAGAAGAGCGGCTTGGTAATTTTTATTCGGTCATGGCAGAAGACGAGCTTGGCAGGGGATTTTTTTATGATGGCAATATGGATTTAATGGAACAGCCATGTATATTAAGCGCTCCTGAAAGGGAGGGTCGATGAAGCAGAGTGCGTGGGGGGAAGAGAGAGAGCGCAAGGGCCTACTGTGAATTTTTTCATGCCAGTGGCAGAGAGGCCTGCCTGCAAAATTCCCCCATCAGACGTGCAGGAGCTGCCAGCATCCATCCTCGACGGTGCAGATTGTCAGCGCCCCATCCAACGGCTTGCTTGCCCCGGTTTCGAACGGCGCCAGTCTACGACCGGCTTGAAAAGACGGCACTGTGTTTAGTAACGGATAAAATTTCGACCAAAAATTGTGAAGGATAAAAGTTGTCAAATGATGTAATATAATAGAAGTAATGATGAAAAGTAAAGAGAAAAAAGTTAAAATAGATAGGTTAGTTGTATAGATAATTGTGTAGAAATGATTGAAAAGTAGAGTGGTTTATATAAGAATATGTAAAAAAATAATTAAAAAATAAAAAAATGGTAGATAGTGAAAAGTTTTAGATTGAAAAGTTTTAGGGGAAAAGTTTTCATTGTTACCAAACACCCCCTTTATTTTATAAGTTATGAATAATCATTAATAATATAATCAATGTTACGATTAAGAATAAATATAAAAATTTATCTTTTAAATTTAAATAAATCGCTACAATTAGAAGTATTGGTTGATTGTATATCACATTTTAATTTTCAACCCATCAGTAGCTTATTTTTTACCGACCTGGAAGCAACCCTAAGAACCACAGCCCAATTGGTTTATGTCAAATGATCAAGGTTAAGGTTTAAATTTTTGTAAATGAATTATAAACATATTACAGTTTTGAGGTTATAGCTATGTTGAGATATCACGTATGCTTCAGTCCACCTCAGCAACATTCAAATTGTCGCCGCGATCGCATGCGGCCGCCTGCAACCAAAAAATATTTTTAATTTTTTCTACGTTTGATAAATATTTGAGCTCATCTAGATCTTGATTCCTATGAAATTTATCAATCTTTTTAAATTTATTTCGTATTTACTATTTTTGAAATAAACGAAAATGGCATCGATGCATACACCCAGAGGATGTATCCATACCCTTATTGTTGATTTTCCAAATAAAAACTAAATAAATTTTAAAAATTACCAAATGTAATCGAAAGCAAGATCTAGGTGAGCTTACACGTTTACTAAAACTATATAGAAAATTTCTTTTGAGCTCGGTCGATTTCCAGGAGCGATTTCCGGGCAGCCATATGGGTTACGGCCACTCAAATTAATACATATTACATGATTTACATCATGCTTGCCTGTCGGTCTGCTAGCTGTTGGCAAGTTGCGAGAATTGTCGCCAACTGAAATCGCTAGAGGCAGCACATCGCGTTCCTTTTACCACGGCAGGAACTGTTAGTTACCATTTTTCTGATATCGATGGCAAGATTCCTCTACCTTCAGGAAATCAATCCACTGCCCCCAAATTCGTAAGATATGATAAGTTCGATTGAGATCAAATTTCATATAATTCAAATATCTATATTTTCAGAAGATCTCATGGTTCTAGCATTCTCTTTTATAAATAACTATTGATACGAGTCGAGTTGGGAGGAGGTGAGACTGAATTTTAACATTTAAACCACGCTCACAAGGCTTAACGTTTTTAAGCCACTTCAGATGTAACAAACAGCTTATCAACTCCGGATGTATCGGCTGACTGTTCATCTAATTTCGGCTACAAATATTGTAACTATTAAATAGTTTATTTAAATCAAAAGAACAATACATTCTTAGCTACACATTTCAAACATATAGTGCACGTAAATGTCTGATATCTATCTATCAAAAAATAAAAATAAAACGAAGTCATTATGGCCTAAATCGAAGAGGGAACCGATTTACTCGAATCACTGCGGATATTTAAATGAAGCAATTCCCAACCTATAGAAGCAATGCTTTGCAGAGCCGGTTGCGGCAATAAAGAGGTGGTTAGTGGTTAGTGACAACAATCACCGTTTATCTGCAACAAAAGGCAGCCCTAGAAATTTCGGAATGCATGGAACAAAAACAAAGTAATTTACAGAGCATGAAAGTCATCAGCAGCTATTGATTGGGAAATGGGAACAACTTTCGAACTGCAAACACGGCCCAGCGGATTGCAGAAAAAAACTGTTTGACCCACCAATGGATAAGAAATGCATACCGTCAGCCTGGCCATGGGGGATGGATGATTAGCTCACAGAGCAGGGACAGGGACAGGGACAACGGATATATACAGCAGTTAAAACACGTGAAAGAGAATTTTTCACTTCTAGGCCAGGGCACGGCAGCAGAAAAATATACACATACAACCAATGTACATAAAGAACAACTGCTTGGTGCATAATTCTTCTCTCCACCAAATGCTTGGGGCCAAAAGCTATTGAGTTTGCTAGCTTGCTCCCTCAGGGCGACGTCTTTTGCTGAAGTACTTCTGGTTGAATGCTTCTGCGCGTTCTGGGAACTTCTCCCTGACATAATTCTCGACACACTTGAGAGAGGAGAAATCTTCTCTATGACCATTTGTGGAAACAACAAAAAAACATCTGCTGCCGGGGTGGTCTGGATGTTGATCAACCTGTCAATTGATAAATAACAATCCTTAAAAAGAGGATAACAGGAGCATATTCATTGTATGACAAGCAACATTCCATGCAGTGGTGACTAACAGAGCACGAGGATATTATGCAAATCCATCAGGTTTCACCAACATTCCGCAAGTGCATCGTGGTGTGGTGGTGGTGGTCTTGGTGCTAGTGTTGTGGTGGTGGTGGTGGTGATAAAAGGCCATTGTGCAACAGACCATGATATAGTCAATCTCCTTGCTAATTTTTGAAGTTTTCTCTGGATGGTACTGAAAAACATTATCCAGAACCCACGACTGATCTTCTTCTGAAAGCCTTTCACCATCATTGTAGCTGTGTCATATAAACATGCCATGAGATCGAATCAGTAAGCAAGAAGGACAAGCCATGAGATCGAATCAGTAAAGTAAGAAGGACAAGGTAGGAACAAAACTTCATGAAACTAAGGAGTTGAAGAAAGTGTTGATGCAGCTAAGATGATCATATCAATGGCAGGTGGAAAAACACAACTTCTGAGATAGAAGAATCTTGACAATGCATCTTTGCCTCACAAGACTTACAGTTTTGACCAAACTCTAAATTGCAAGATAACACAAAGCTTAAAAAAAGAGACTGAAAAAAATGAAATAATCAACATTACTAATTGCAATTTGTTTGCCCTTGAATGGGCTACTCGTATTTGGTAATTAGAAAAGCAGAACAAAAAAGAGCCTGGCTTAATGGCCCAAATGTTTCAAGGCTTCCATCAAAATGCAAGTGCACAGAAACCACTCAGAAATTAAGCAAGCAGACATGAATCCATGAATCAAATTACGTAGGCAATCAATGAAAGCATAGTTGTAAAAGCAAATCCATAGTAGAAGAAGTTTGTTGCTAATTGGAAATGAATTGCTGCCGATGGTTAAAAACAATTAAAAATATGATTGTTTTCAAAAAATCACCACTGAAAATTTTCCATTTTGTTATCTAATTTTATAACTGAATAAGGATAAGTTGAAAGTGAAAAAATTAGTCAAATCTTCTATTTCTTTTAGTGAAATACTTCAACAGTGCTGATTGCATTGGAGATTACAGTGTTGTCACCTCGTTCTGGCCCACTGTAATGATTAAAGCAAAATCTAATCAGCTCATTTTATTTAGAATCAATAATTTTATTATGGTACCAAAAATCATTACAATCAAAGTCTGTGGGTGGGCCATAGCCACTTAAAATATTACAATCATGTGTGAAATATTAAAATCACTTGGATTCATTAGAATGTTACACTAACTCTTAGAATCATTTACCTATACAAGAAGAATGTTTTAGACGGTATAGGTGCTGAATTAACAGCTCTGAGATATATCCCTATCAGGGAAAAAAAAAAAAAACTTCGACATATAAATCAAACAATTTTATATTTTAGTCACTTTCATCAAATGGGCCAATAAAAATATCAGATTTAAGCAAAACTTGGTTTCCTAGGTAAACAAATAGGTTTTAATACAATGGGCAGATTGAATTTTGATTTGACCATCAAGGTGGGGACAAAATGGGTGACAACATTTAATTTTTCAACAGCATTGGCATCACTAAAGTATTTCCCTTTCTTTTAACCTTACCTTATAGTGGACATCATAGTGATATTGTTGACAACAAATTTAGTTCCATTCAATTCCATTCCAGGCAAATCTACCGTATTGACAAGGCCCATAGATCTATCAGATAGTTCAGATATCACTTGGACAAGGGATTGAAATTCTCCCATTTTCCGAAAATGTAATACCATAAATCAATTAGAATTGGCTAGCTTAGCTTAAAAACTGCAATAGAAGAACCTCTTTTCTCAATAAGCATAAATGATAATGAAAATAGTAAGGTTGTCACATCATTAAGATACCATATCAAGAGTGTGTTTGGGAAGTGATACAACTTTTGGATGAAAAGGTTTTAGAATAAAAGTTTTTGAAATGAGAGAAAATGATGTGATAGGATAGAAGTAATGATAAGAAATAACGAGAATAAATTTCAAACAAATAAGTTAGTTGTATGGGTAGTTGGTATAAATAATTGAAAAATAGGGTAGTTTGTATACAAAGATATGAAGAAATAATTAAAAAATGAGATAGTTATGGAGAGTTAAAAGTTTTAGATTTAGGGTGTGCTTGATAATGAATAAAACTTTTGATGAAAAGTTTTAGAGAGTAAAAGTTGTCAAATGATGTGATATAATAGGGGTAATTATGAGTAAAAAAGAGGATAAAGTTAAAATAGATATGTTAGTTGTGTGAATAGTTGCATAGAAATGATTAAAAAGTAGCGTAGTTGTATAGAAAAATGTGAAAAAATGATTAAAAAATATGATAGTTGTGGAGAGTAAAAAGTTTTAGATTGAAAGTTTTAACTTGATATTTTCTATCAGTTGCCAAACACACCCTTAAATGTTTAGTTGAAAAGTTTCATAAGAAAACAAACACTCCCCAAATTAAAAAGATTCGAAAGGAAGGAAAATTTTTTTCACCTATTTTCTCATTTCCCAAACAGATATTTTGTCTCATCATACATTGATTAAGATTTGCTACTTCAGTTCAAAAATACAAAGACAGGACTAGTTACACAACCTTGACTCCGAAATATCATAGTTTATGCATCCAAGCGAGACATCAACTATGAGATCCCAACTCAAATTTGCAAGGGCTTGTAAGTCTTGATAGGATTGTACCACACTACCATTTGCGCAAGTCTATTAAAAAATGCAACAGTTGTACTAAAGGGGGAGTACCACAATGCAAATATGCAGGGTTGCACTAAAAATTATGAGAGCAACATAATGTGCAACGCCAGAGAAAATATGCAAGTGTTGCGTGAAATATATGAGACTCCATAAGTTGCAACATCCTGAGCACATGTGGATTGTGGTTGCAAACTCATCTTACACACAGGAAATGTGCACTCTTTGCTACTCTGACAAATAAATTGGCATGCAAACCAACAGTCAGTCGTCCGCACTTTAAAATGAAGCAGCCTGTGAAAGGTGTCACCCAGTGGTTCCATATTGTGGGTGCATGCATGTGGTCTAAGCCTCCTGACTACAAGTCCGGAGGGGAGAAAATAGCTTCTTGTAATGTAATCAAAAAATAAAATGAAGCAGCCTGTGAAGGGTGCCACCCAGTGGTTCCACATTGTGGGTGCATGTGTGTGGTCAAAGCCTCCTGACTACAAGTCCGGAGGGGAGAAAATAGCTTCTTGTAATGTAATCAAAAAATAAAATGCAGCAGACCCAAGAACACAGCCCTCGGAAAGTATTAGCATATTTGTCATATACATCATCAATGTGTCCTTTTCTGTGTCCAATTACCTGCCCAACCATAGTTACGAGAAATCTAGGCCATCGCTATAAAGAAATCACTTGGAAGTTGGAAAGACATCTGAGAATGAGTTGAATTTGTTCTTATAAACAATTAGATAAAAATAAGTAAAATACCAAGAAAATACAGAAGGAAAAACTCCCTGTTAAATTACTTATTTCCTTTTTA
Source organism: Annona squamosa (assembly GCA_035584095.1). NCBI lineage: Eukaryota > Viridiplantae > Streptophyta > Magnoliopsida > Magnoliales > Annonaceae > Annona > Annona squamosa. The sequence goes on along the minus strand of JAXCLR010000063.1, from coordinate 42,663,147 downwards.
CCATGCCTACACCATGCAAACATAAGCAGTTAAAAGCATTAGAGATCCCAACCGCACACAAGCAGTATGGCACTAATTTAGAACTGCTTAGGATCTACATAAGGAAAGCCAAGACAAGAAGAAAGTGGAGGTAAAAGACAAGGAGGAGAAATTATGTTTCAACTTGGGCCCCTAACCATGATAAAGCACACCCAAAAAAGTAGGGCTGCAACAATGATCAAATTAACCTTTCACAATAAAATAAATTCAAAAAAAAATTGATTAGGAAAATAAAAATCCCATCTCTCCTATTATAAAAATAATTAAATGTTAAATATTTAAAAAATAAATAAACCACAATAAAAAATAAAAGGGTTAAACATACAGACAGAGAAACAAAACTCAATAGATAGAAGAGATCTTTATCTCTATATATCACAAAACTGATGTTGTTTTTCAAAAAAAAAAACAAAAAAACAAAAAATTGAAGAAACCAAAATAAAAAAAAAATAAAAGGGCTGAACATACAGACCTAGAAATAAAACCTAATAGATAGAGTTCTTTATCTCTATATATCACAAAACTGTTGGTGAGTTCAGTTCTAGTTAAAGAGAACCAAGACCACTGTTGGTGAATTCAAAGAGAAACACACAACAAAAGAACAAAAAAATTTTCAAAGAAACACACACTCAAGAAATTTGAATATTAAAAAAAAAAAAAAGTGTGAAGTTTGCATAAAAATATCATGGGAATTTCATTTATACAGGTAGCAAAAATTCTAAAAAAAAAAAAAAACGAAGAAAAAAACTAACTTGGGTTTATGCATAATCCTCTTTGTTGACTGCATGATGGGTTCAACCTCCTTCAGTATTTCTTCTTCCTCACATGTGAATAAGTCAAGGCGTCTCCCAGTAGCAGTTAGAATTCCATTAGCATTTCGACCGTCGGCCCCAACAGGTAACTGCGTCAAACGGTTCCGCTGGTTTCTGCGGTCACCCTTCCCAGATGAACCCCATCCAGGAGCTTTTGTTGGGCGATTTGACCAATCTTGAGCATTGTTTTTGTTCCAAGTGGTATCTGAGGGTTTCTCAATAGCAGAAGAACCCCAAACAGGGGATCTGGTTGGCTGATTTAACTGATCTTGTTCTCTGTCTTCATTCAAACCGCCAATATCAGAGGATTTCTCATTCTCACCACTCTTTGGGCTTTGATGACCCCATCTGCTGAATGAAGGTGAAGAACTAGATTGTCCCTTATTATCTGCATCCCAAACATCTGGTTTGGCAGATAAATCATTTGATTGATCCAAGCAGTTAACCTCACTGGACTTCCAACTATCCCATGGAGATGATTGATTAGATTTAGCAGGATGCTTCTGGTGAGCATCGGTTCTATTCCAGGAACCAATTCTGCTATGACCCGGTTCTGATGATCTATAAGACTCTGATTGGTCCCAACAATTGGTATCATTAAATTTATCATCTTTTCCCCATTCAATTCCTTTCCCACTAGACTTCCAATGCCCCCAACTAGCATATTGATCTGATTGACTGTTTTGTTTCTCTTCCTGAATAATTTTATTCCAGGAATTCGACGCATTATGCTCCTCTGTTGACAGTTTGTCACGTTCATTTTCACGGGTTTCAGATTTATTGTTGTCCCAGCCACCCCATGTCTTAGACTGGGATTCACCTGCCTGGGATTCCATGTTACTGCTACGCCAGCCAACCCATGCATTAGACTGATCTGACGACTTCTTTGGTTGCTCATTTGCATTTCCTGCATCCTCCCATGATTTACCTCCACGAAACTCTGATGATTTGGGAGGCTCGAGCACATGGGTTTTCATACTATTATTATTATTCCAGTCATTACATGCATTAGACCAAACATTTGATTTAGTCCCGGTTATCTCTGATGGCTGAAGAGTTTCACCTGACAGTGCTTCAATCTTACCATCCCAACTGGACCAAGCATTTGATATAGGCACCTGATCAGATTGGCTTTTTTTGGACTCATTATTAACATCCCAACCATTTGATTTGATTTCTGCAGCAGCTGCTTGTCCCCAGCATGACCAGTTAGATTTCCCATTCTCCTGTCCCAAGTTATCCTCATTTTGTTGAACCTCAACTCGATCTTCAAACTTTGATCTACCAAAACCAGAGTTGTGCTCAGATGAACATACCGGCTCAAGTATGTGCACATCATCTGCAAAACCACTCGCACGCTGGAGGAAATCATAGACATCTGACACAGCGTCTTGCTTTGAGTCCACCTGGAAGAGAATAACAATATGAATAGCATGTGGAGGACATATAGATACACTATACAATTGATTTAAGTATTAACCAGTGACACAGTGAAAGGAATGCCTCCTAACCTTTTTCTTGCTCCACAAAAATTGAAAAGGTGTTCCCGTGCCAATGCTGACATGTCTACCCCATGAACATGATGCCACGATACTGGATAATGAATCGCTGTGGCATCTTTCAGCTGCTTGCTCGAAACATTTTACAGGCCTCTGCCCGCCAAACATTAAAAACCAGTTAAATACAAACCACAGCTTAAAACACTAACAAGATAAAATAAAATAGTCAAATGGGTTGGAGGAAAATTCTTACAACTAATGTTGCTGCTGTGAATGGGACTTGAACTTTCAGTGAATGAAACAGGGCCTTGTAGCCAGAAGCATTGAAACCAATAAGATCTCCAGAGAAAGTCATACTATTTGCCACAAGCATAAGGTGTTCCTTGAGCACGCCTTTAGTAACCATTCTTATAGATGTTGAAAGTCGCTGCAGAAATGCATTTATAATGTTATACAGATATCTTTCAGAACCACAATTTTTAAAAAAAATTATAATAATAATAATAATAATTAAAAATATGCTTTTTGATACCTTGATAGAAAGCCAAATAGATAGTAGCCCATGTACAACAATCAGGCAGAAAAAGGAAGAAAAAAGAGAGAGCCCAGAATTAGAATATAGTTAGATTGGTTTGGCTCAAATGATAACCAAACACATAAAAATAAAGCACAAAGCTCAAAAGTCAGAAAACTAGAAGGGATGAGAAAGAGGTAGCAAATTAGAACAGTTTTCAGAGTGTTCTGGTTGGACAGTCAGGGACGTCAAGCAGACACGTGCGCCAGAAATCTTCTGTGCCCATGTTCAGTGGCATGCTACATTGGTTAGGCTACTCATCACGAAATAGAAGAGAAGCAATGTTTAGCATGCTATCCAATTTAGCATGCTACTAAAGACACGTGACTGTTGGGCAAGAACAGTCAACGTGAAGTCTCCATGTGCATCATTGCAACTGCAGCTTCAAACTTCGTAAAACCAGAGAACTGTTTCTGTATCTTGGATATCAATTGACCAACTACTGCTCCTAGAATGTATCCTCCTCATAGGCCCTCTGTTTGACTTCCATCATATCACAGCCTAGTCCATGCTTAACTTAAAACTTTCTGAGAGAGACTCTGTTTATTTGCATGTTAGTTTCGAGAAGGGGGAATGTCTTGCAATCTCAATTCCAGCTCCTTTAAAAACAAGCGGATGTTTACTTGGTTCCTATTTTACATAATCTTGATCCAAATCTTGTAAACAGCAGAAATGCTTACTTGGGAGTTAATTCAAAAGGCATTTCATAATCTCAATACAAATCTTTAAAAAGCCTTCTAAATCATAAATCAAGACAGCAACCACCTGACAACGGAGCCAACCACATCTAATCACTTTGCATCATTGAATTTGTGAGAGCAGATTTGGGAGTTGCATGTGGTGTGTGACAAACAAGAACAGAATTAGGTTTCAATTGGGATCTACTGAAAAGATACCCATGGACAAAGCATTCATTCTCACAAAACATATGAAGCTTCTGCAGGTTTGGGTGACTATAAAACCAGCCATACTCAAATCACAGCACACAGCCGCATTAGATACCGACCCTTTACTGAATGAGAAAAACTTCTATGCGGACTGCACCGTTTTTCAGTGTTGTTGCCCCATTTTGATTATTAAATAAAAAATTAATCGACTCATTTTGTTTAAAAATCATTTGTTTTATTGTGGTATTAAAAAATCATTTTGATCAAAGTTTTGGCTAGGTCGCACCTACTTTAAATTATGAAAATCACATAGATACTTTTGCAGATTTAGTGGAATTTTATAATAATTTATGGGATCATTTAGCTATGTAGGAAGAATATTTTATATGGAATATAATCAACAGCTTGAAATAATTGTATTACACTGTTTTACACTTTTATCAAAGAGTCTCATTTCTATATTACTTTTTGCATAGAAGTAATTTCATGTAACCTCATCATTTTTCTCACCTTGATGATTGAGCATTTAACATCACTTGTTTAGTTAAAAGAGCAAGTTTCATCCAAATCAAAGATGTGCATAGGAAACGTTTGCTTAAAAATAAACATTATTGTGAAAATTATGAAATGCTTGGTTTCATTCACGTATACATTAGAATATAACAACACTTTATAAAATTGTTTATCCATATAGTAATGATATCCTAGATAGTCTAAATGATGAAAGTACAAGTTCAAAATTGCTATTTATCATAAAAACATTTCATCGCATCAATTGTACATATTTTTAGGTGGAGCTCATGGACAATTACACGAGACAAATGATGGGGTTTCCATGGCAATATAAAATATGTTAAATATAATGGACGAAGTGGAATTTCCATCAATCAGAAAGATAAGAAAAATGGATGTGGTTTCATAGAAGAAGAATTCTTTATGAAATGGGTTACACAAATATTTGATGCTGATGGAACTTGGTATTCTAGTTGAAAAAAAAAACTTTAATGCAATTGGTGGATTAGATTTTAATTTAATCATCAAAATGAGCCAAAACAGGGCAGCAACAC
>JAXCLR010000063.1:42635235-42658169 GCA_035584095.1 Annona squamosa | reverse complement strand
TAAAATTGTTTATCCATATAGTAATGATATCCTAGATAGTCTAAATGATGAAAGTACAAGTTCAAAATTGCTATTTAGCATAAAAACATTTCATTGCATCAATTGTACATATTTTTAGGTGGAGCTCATGGACAATGACACGAGACAAATGATGGGGTTTCCATGGCAATATAAAATATGTTAAATATAATGGACAAAGTGGAATTTCCATCAATCAGAAAGATAAGAAAAATGGATGTGGTTTCATAGAAGAAGAATTCTTTATGAAATGGCTTACACAAATATTTGATGCTGATGGAACTTGGTATTCTAGTTGAAAAAAAAACTTTAATGCAATTGGTGGATTAGATTTTAATTTAATCATCAAAATGAGCCAAAACAGGGCAGCAACACTGAAGATTTCGTTGGTGTGGGTTGCATGGAAGTATTTCCCTCATTTAATATGTACAATGGACCATAAAACTAACTACATGATCCTAAATCCGCAGTAGACATATGAAAAGGATTTACTTCCTTTTACTTCCTCATTGTGCTACAAGTAATTAGAATCAAATAATCATTCCAATGGTTAGAATCAAATAAATAAATGTCTTTCAACCAGAATCCCCAACTACAGGCAAAACAGTGAAAATGGAACAAATCCCTAGCTAGACTGGTCCTTCTGGCTGTTGGTCTTTGTCAATAGTCAGGTTAATAAGGAATGTGTCTTTTACATCCTCAGAATGACACGTATCTGAAAACTATGAATATCACAATTTGAGTAATTTTCAAGTATTTCTATCATACATATTCCAATAGAAGTATGTATTTAAGTAGTTCAATCAAGTCACAACCACTCATACCACTGGTGGAACAGGTTCACAAAGAACTGCTGAACCAACCAATTTGAAACAGTGTATGTTTGGCAATTGATAGAAAATGTCAAGCTAAAATTTTTCAATCTAAAACTTTTCACTCTTCACAACTATCATATTTTTTAATTATTTTTTCACATTTTTCTATACAACTACCCTGCTTTTCAATCATTTCTACACAACTAACCTATCTATTTTAATTTTATCCTCTTTACTACTCATCATTGCCCCTATCATATCACATCATTTGACAACTTTTACTCTCCAAAATTTTTCATCAAAAGTTTTATTCATTACCAAACAAACCCATAAATTTGTTCACAAAATACTGCAAACAAAAAAAGCAATTGCAAAGGCTATATTAATTGATTCATGACTGACAAACAAATGCAAAGGATACCACCTGAACCGATTGGTCAAAAGCGCACGAAATACCCAGCAACTTTTGAATCTGTTGGATACCATATGGTGTTGATCTTGTTGTGTCAATTAAATGAATAACAGGAAGGCACGAATCCATGACAACTCCCCAAGCATCACCACAGGAATGGGCTGAATCTTTCTCAACTACCACCTCTACTGCAATCTCACCCTTCCGCGACCTCCCTTTATTTCTAATCCAAGTAGCTGCATCTGAATCAATCCAAACAATTTTGGCCCTACCCACTCTAGGGTCGCCTGTGTGTTCACCAAAGAAGAAACAATCAATAAAGAATAAATGTTAGCTAACCGTATAGCTCAGATCATTAGTAATGTCATATCGTTATCGCTGAAAAACCTGCGGATAAAAAAATTAAAAAACACACCACAGCAGAATGTCTAAAATTCCTTTAGAATAGAAGTGAAGGAGAACATATGTATTCTACCATCTTAATTTGAAGGCCACAAGATTTTGATGGAACCCCTAATCCATTTTGCAGAAACAGTTCAAATATACAAAAAGATAGACAAGTGTTCACTACCATTTTCTCTACTGTGGTCCATAAAAGTTGCTAGCAAGGATGATTACTGAAATCTTGTAATACCCGATCATCAAAACAGGTGCATATTGCTTTTGATAGACCCAAACAAGCCACTTCCACTGCAAAAATATCGTAACTTTTCTATATACTCCATTCTAATGTGTTTTGAATATCTGTCTCCATGGTTCAACATCTTGACTGCAAGTACTAGGTGAAGAACAAAACAAAAACTCCATTGGACACTTTGATAGGTTATTTTCAAGGCAGTCAATATCAATAATAGACATTTAAGCTAGAATTCTTCCTCTACTATGGCCATCTACCAGCATAGAAAACACTTTGTGGAAGCTTCAAATATGAAACGTTTCCACAGGTGCACTCTGCAGAGGCCACAATGATGTAATGAGAAGATCCATTGCCGCCATTTGTTTGGCCAAGAAACTATCAAATCATATTAGATGGCAGTCAAATTTAGAAAATATCTATCATTTGAGTCACAAAAAATGCATTTTATTACTAATAAATTTATAAATAAAACAATTTTGACCAGACTGATTTCACTGGACGGCACTATCCAACCAGCTGCTATACCAGTTCATCCTCCAGAGAAGTCTTGACAATGCTAGTTTCCAAGTACCGACACATACAAGATGTGCTAGATGCTCAAACTGTACAAATAAAACCCTTTTCCATTGGCACCACAGCTTGCAAAAGTTCCGCCAAAAATACTATTTGAAATCAAAACAACAAAAACAACGCTAAATGTTCCACCAAGCTATCTAAGCTTGAAATCTAAATTTTTAGATTGAAGGCAATTAAATTCCAACAGCCTGCATATTGCCAATGCATATCATTTTGTCATGAAAAGTTACAAAAATTAGGAAGAGTAATAGAAAGTCCACTTAAACAACAAAAAGGGCCAACCCAGTGCTTAGAGTTCCTGCTCAGTAAAGGGCGGAGGTAGGGATGTCCATGTACACAGTCTACCCTAGTTTTACAAATGGCCTGTTTCCGACAATTCAACTTGCAACCAAGAGTCATAAACGCAGCAACTCTTGCCGTTAAGCCAAGGCCCACCCTCAGCTCAAAAGCAAATACTCAAATCAATATTACATCCCAAAATGTGCCCAAGCCAAGAACGTCCAGTCCAATGGCGCAGATAAAACCCACTTCCATTGTCCTCACATAGAGATAGTGGCATTTATTGGTCAGAACAGGTGAAGGGAGGGAGGAGATGCATATGCTCCATGACTGAAATCAAAACACCCAAGTCCCACATAAGGTCTACGCAAATGAATTAATCAGCATCATTTTCGAGAATCAGCTAAATTCAAAGAAAGGAGCAAGACTTCTAGGAAACATAGGCAGCACTGAGCTCCCATGCATGAGACTATTTTTAGAGCCATCCACTAAGAGCTAAGGGCTTGTTTCAAGATGGATGGATGGATGAGAAAAGAATGAGATGGGGATGAGCTGAGATTTCCCGTACCCAAAAAATAATAATAATAATAATAATCTCCAAAAAAGTTTTTCCCATTTTCAAAACATAAAACTTTTTCCATTTTTGATATATAATAACTTCTTCAATTTTCAATACTACTTTTCTCATTCCTATAATTTTCCACATCCCAGTACACAATAACTATTTTTGAACCAATCTCCTCGTCTCCACCACATTCCATTCTACCAACTGAACAGCCATAATTGGGACATGCTAAGAGTTAAGACTTACATTATTTGTACAGCTATCTTTCTGCTGTTCAATGCGGGGTCAGGATTGAAGAAGAAAAGCGACAGAAAAAGGAATATGGAATAGTGGAAATGAGAGGGAATGAGTGGATGCGGATGTGATGGGACATAATGACTACAAATAATTGAATAAAAACAAGTAAGATGCTATTTATCTAAAAAGATAATAATAAAGAACAATAAAAAAACAAGGTCGTTACATACATAAAATATCGAAACACATTAGAAGAGGTAACAAATAGATGTGAAAAGGATGGAAAGCTTTTCCAAGCATTTTTCTTTACTAAACATGCCCCAAATTCAATGTATGTGGCTCATGTCTGTCTGTGGATTGGCACCTCTTACACATGAGTAATGCTTCTGAATTCAACAAGTCCATTCTCAACTATGATTGCAACGCCAACACAAGCACAAAGAGACTAACAAGCTCAACTAGTCCATTGAACATAAACCATTGTTGACATCATCTAGTAAGTTAGAATAATTGATTTTATTTCAACCAAGAGTCCAATCTTTAGTAATGTATAAAATTTTGACAAGCTAATTCCATATATACCCACGAATTTTACCCCTAATTCCACTTATGCCCATGAATTTCCAAAATTCCTCTCATACCCACAAATTTTCATTCTAATTCCACTTATACCCATGCCGTTAGGGATCCGCTAAATGGGTTGTTAGCCTCCTTATAAAATGACGAATATGCCCAATCTGTAATGTAATTTAAGATTACTTTTCTTATAGTTAAATATTCATTCTCAAATAATATAAGATTGTTATGATTGTAGAATTACTAAAAATTTATTATGATATGAATTTTAACTATAAAATCATAATTGGGGATGTGCATATTCTTCATTTTCCAAAGAGTTACAGGCCACTTTAACGGATCCCTAATAGCATGGGTATAAGTGGAATTAAATTGAAAATTCTTCGATATGTCAGGAATTCTTTAAAATTCATGGGTATAAGTGAAATTAGGGATACAATTCATGGGTATATAAAGAATTTGCCCATGTTTAAATTGAATACATAAATGACCATGATTGATCTATCCAAATGTTAGAATACCATAAAGTTTATAAAATCATGTATCAATACCGGAGGCAGTTTTTCTCAGGTATCCACGTATGAGTACCAAGTTGTGTTCTTATATGTGAGAAGAAAACTACAACAGGGTGAATGTTTATTTTAAATGATTGTTACTCTGTTTCCTACTGATGATTTTATCAAGAAAATACTACATAACTGAACAAACATTTTTAAGTGTGACTACAAGTTCAGAATTTAAGTGTGCCTGTTAGTTCAGATTTTCTGATATCTTTCTTGATGGTGCAAAAAAAACCAAAAACAAAAAATTTGCCAGGAAATTTCCATGGAACCAATTCCATAAGATTTGGACAATTACTTGTTTCCACCATTTGGAAGCATACAATTCAAATGCAATACTGCTTGCCTGTCTTTACATGTCATTTATATTGTCAAGGATTAGTAGCAATTCGATTTCCCATCATCATTTCAAAGAGCTTGTTTTCCCTAATTTGAACCTGAGTCCATGAGCCACAAAGGCAACAATTTCCACCAAGGCACTGCCTCATTTTCCAAAATTCTAAAATAATACAAATATAATAAAACTATAGTTTATAAAATTAAATAAAAACAGGGAACAACATTAATGTCATACCATTCACAAGTGCCTCTAACAATTCTGGGAAAATTGTTTCAGCCAAAATCTTCAATGCTCCCTCACTGTCATCATGAACACCAGCCTTTCTGTCTTTATAGAAGAACTGAATGCATGGCAACTCGGACAACATCCCATTGCAATCTTGCTGAAGAGTGCAACATTCACTATGAAGAAAAAACAAATAAATATATAGACATGGTTCCAAGGACAAGGGAAAAAAATAAAAATTCATGAAAGAGGTGAAAGATGCATACAGTTACAAGGAATGTACTACTGACTGAAAAAGATTAATGGATGAACAAAAAGACTAAATTCATCTTCCTGTCTTGTGCTTGGGCCTGATAGTCACTTATCCATTAACTACTTTGTTCAGGAATAAATTTTGAAGGTTTAGTTCCAGTCTCATGTGACAAAGGACTCAGGAAATGAAGGCAAGACTAAATTGGCAAGGCACTTGTGAAGCGAACAAACATTCTAGAAGTCATTCCATTGACGCTTTCTAAATGTGGATGATTATATAGTGAGCAATCCAAAGTTTTCATCCCCTTAGTGGGACACAAATATTTTCCAACAACATTATTATTTTTCTCGTTGTTACATATCTTTTTAACCACAAACCTACTTGGACTGTCTTTATTGACATCAAGCTGTCAGGTTTGACATCAGAGATTAGACATTTAAACACCTGCTCCCAAAGGGAACTTCCATTTCTCTTTCTTTAACTACACTCTAAACATATTTGGGCTGCAACATTTCAAGAATATGAAGGCCAAATTGATGTTTATTGTGTATCATGAGGAATCCAAAGCTCAAGAGAAAATCTTCATCCGCTTGGTGTGACATACACTTATTCTAACAACATTAACTTTCTCATCATTATCTAATCTTTAAACGAAACCTACTTTTCAGTTTTTATTGAGGATTGACATAACCCCTTCAGGTGTTATGTTGTTGACATCATTTACCCATCCATTTCGAACTTTTGCTCCTTTTTTTAACAACCTTTCAATCTATTTTTCCTTGAATTGTTTTTACAAGTTATAACCTTCCAAGAATATAAAGTCCTGAATTGAGATTTTTCGAAAGTATCATCTAGAATCAACATCAAAGGTGTTCAAGGACATGGATAACAATCCAACCAATGGCTTTACGGTAGCCTGCAGGCCGGATAAATAAGGGATGCAGAACGCCCCAAGCTTTGCTCCAAGGAACCTAGCTTAATGCACTTTGTAATAAACTCAAAATATTACCTTGAACTACTTGTTATAATCGCAGGGTATAAAACACAACTGTAATCGAAAAGGGCACAACGAGGTTGAGATTAGATGCAACGCAACGCTAACACATCCAGCCTGAGACCAATGAGCTCGGGTCACAATTTTGGTCTTTCTTTTCCAATGAATGAGTTCTGATGACTTTTTGAAGATCATGCGCACAAGAAAGAACCTACTTTACCAAAACAGTAACTTAATTCTCCTTATCTCTATATAAGTATTTCCAATGACTCAAAAAAAAAAAAAAGAGAGAGAGAGAGAGAGAGTTGCATGCATAGATCAGCAAAAAGTGCTGAGATAATACGTGAGAATAATCAGGTATATATTTATATGTTTTTACCAGTAGAAATTATGAAATAAAATACTAGTGGAGTTCAGATTGAACACCTCAGGCCTCAACCAAGCTCCCATTAATTAGAACCAAGTTGGACCCAAATAAAACTTTTTGACCCATCTTTCAAAGAACATAATCTTACATAAACAAATAAATTAATTAAAATTACATTAACTACAGTGTACAGGCTCATACTGCACCTACCCAAGCTACATCCTGTTGTCAAATTATCATAATCCTAGTGCAACTTCAATTATGATTTGGGTTAGAACCATCCAATTAGGTAAAGTGTTTTCCCACCCAACAGCAAGTTGAATGGCCTGCATTCACGATCTTAAACTTGGGCCAACAATCAACCCACCCCCGCCTGCCTCAGTTGCAGATGATAATAACCTACATCAAAATTCGGCTCCAATGAACACAGATTCATGCCGGCATTCTCTATTGCCACTGCATCCTGAAACCACCTACCTCATGACCATTGACTAGTAGAGGTTCAATTGATCATCCTATCTATTCCAAATAAGAAAGCCGTACGAAAAATTGCATATCATGGGTACCAAGAGATCAATGATATGCAGCAAAACCAACAATGCACTGATGCCACACAGAAAATTAATAATGTTATAAATCCAGCAATGACATTTTCACCACCAATCGCTGCTAAACCTTGGCTGTGTCTCTAGATGAAAGTCAAAAAATAAATAAATAAATAACTTCTATTAAAAAAAATGTTAGCACAGTTCATTTCACTCTGAAAGCTCACATGTTTCAATGCATGACTAACATATAATCAACAATGCAATACCAATCAACAAAAAAAGAGTGCAATGATTAAAAGCATCAATATCTCAGCGAACCTCAACAACAATTGTATCCCCTTAAAATGTCCTCCACTCTTCTTTTTGCCAATGCGATGTGTAACCTCTTGACATGAGTAAAGGATATCATCCAAGCTCCTGTTGAGTCCCTTCAACCTTACCTGAAATAAACAAAATCCAAGCAATGCCTGACAAATTAGGTCATCCTCGAAAGAAACTAAACCAGCCATTATGGTGGGAACAAAAACCTTATCAAGATGAATATGCCCAACAAAGCCTGCATCCACTTCCAAACTTTCAGATATTTCTGGAAGCCTTTGATAGCTACAAATGGCAACATCAGCACACTGGTAAGACATGAAAATTATATGTGCAAGCATATAAAACTTAAAAAGAGAAAAATTACATGTAATTCACTGTATAAACACATTCCGTCTGAATAACACACAACCAGAAATCTTCCCTTCACTGACTGAAGGACGACACCATGCGGCATGCCTTGTAAACATTACGAGCAACCAATATACACATTGACAAACAAAAAGAAACGCTGCCTATAGAATGGGCCATGAACCAACATAGATCGCAAGGGTATGCAGGATCCTAGGAGATGAGGATTACAAAACAGTCCAAATCATTTTCATATGCAAAGTGGCTACCCTTATGTTTACACGTTTTACAATTGAAAACCCGAGGTTTTTACCAATGCACAAGTGCCTGGATATGCTGCACATTTTCAAATGAAATCTCAATGAAAACATGAAACAAATGGGCATAAAAAATAATAACTGCATACAATTTTCTGTGAGGCTTTTGCAGTGTAATTCTGGTTGCATTTAGGGTTCTGAGGGCTTTCAAAGTGGAACAATAGCTTTACAACTGTTTTTTTTTTTAAAAAAAATTTCTAACAATTAGACCTTGACCCCAAGCGTTTGAACTTCAGGGGAATTAAAAAATATATAGTTGCCTTAACCATGACAAGTTAGAAAATTATTCAGAATAAATAATACCACAACAGATTTGTCACAAAAATAAGTAATTGCGGATCAAATCTCGAATGCCATCAATGCATGTTTATCATGACACACGTAGGAGACAAACAAGAATCAACTTGATAACCAGTAAGTATATTTGGATCTGCAGCTTGAAGCATTACATGTGATGCACAGCAAATGGACACAAGTATGATGCATGCATCAAAAGAAGGTTGGCGAAATAAAGAGACAATGTTACTAGCATCTCCAATGATTTCAATGAGTGGCATGAACAAATCACCAGGTTCTTGCTTGAAAATATTGAAGACCACAAATCAGTGATAGAAAAGATTGAAGAGAAGTTACTGATGGAGAAAGACAGCACATTGCAAACAAATAAACATCAAAATTTCAATGAAACATACCCAATCAAAAAGTCCAGAGCGATATCCTTTAAACAAACTTTCTTTAAACAATTGAGGACCAAGTATGCAGCATTCTCCTTGCAATACTTTTTCCCACAGAAGCAGTCATTTAAATACAAAATAACCTTCCTATCAATAATATCATTCTTGAAATTTACTTTAGAAAGTAGTATTTCCTGAAAAAGATGAGCATAACATTATTTAAGGACAACAAAAGTTTAGAGTAATATTTCTGCAGCTTCAAGCCTTTGACCCAAAATGAAACTTTGTTGTAAAGTACCTTCATAGACTCCCATGATGAGCTGTTACTTGGAGAAGAATCAAGAACGGCCTTATATGCAGGATTTGATACTGCAGTAGCAGCCAAGACACCAACAGGTTCACCAGCAAGAGAGGCACTTCCAGGACTATTTTCAGTTTCCTGCCCATACTTAAACTGAATTATAGAATTGCTGCAAAGATTTCTAGCTGTCCCGTCATAACAGATGACAACATCTCTTAGTATTGCCATCAGACTTTTAAATAAGGTTCCAGGTTCAGTGAGGCCTCTTGAAGAACGGATAAGCACTTCTCTAGAAGAAATAGAATGGACCATCTCTTCATAGGGATTCAACCCTTGAAAGAAGGAGCTTTTTAGTAACCCAAAGGCTTCAGCAGAATAGTCAAAGCCCTTGATGGAATACTTCTCTTGAAAGTGCAAATTCATATCCTCAACCAAATTCCTTGTGTAGAATTTTCCATGGTCATAAAGTTGAAGCCCCAGAAAGCCAAGCTGTTGAACTACCTTACTGATGGATGAATCACTTTTGGAATCTATCAGATTGCCTAAAGCAGAGAACCTTAGGATACGAGTTACAATCGGCAGTTTTACCTTCTTCAGATAACTTTCCACTTGCAGTTCAACAAGTTCATTGTAATTTGATCTCAGGTGCAAAAGCAATGGTTTTATCTCCTGGATCTTCTTTTCGATTTCTTCCTTAATCTCCCTCGGAATATCAAAATCATTCAAGCCAACAGTATATCCTTCTAAAGACAAAATCTCCATCAGCAGAGGCTGCAGCTTATTAAAGAACATAACTGCCTCTTCTGGACCCTTATCATTAAGAACAGAAGAAACTATCTCAGTGAAAGATGATTGGATCATATCTCTATTAAAGTTAATTCTCAATAATTCACTTCTACTGATCAAATGCCTATCCCCAGAACAGTCAAAAGAAGAAGGTAAAGCACTCTGGAATATTTGAAAAACAGTCCAGTAAGGGCCAGAATTACAAGCCCTCAGTAATGCAGGTTCTGGCAAAACTTCAGAAACAACCATTGCTAACTGTTGTGCACTTGCTTTCTCTAAAAAAAATGTCCGGAACATCAACTTCAGACACAACAAAGAATCTTGTACGAGCTGTAAATTCAGACTTCCACTGTGTGAACTTCGAATCTGTTTCTCCACACTAAACAATTCAAGAACTTCAGCTTTTGCTGCTAAAGACTGGGGATAAAATATGTGAACACAGTCCCCATCAAAATCCGCACCAAGGGGAGCACAAATAAGAGGGTTGATCTTCACAGTATGGTCATCATGCACATAGACCGAAAATGCTTGCAGGGAATGTTTGTGTGTGCTAGGTGGTCGGTTAATGAAAACAATGTCACCATCCATAATTCGCCGATTTATGACTTGACCAACTTTCAAGTACGTATGACCTTTCGAACCCTCCCTAATGGCATAAGTGGTAGAACCATCTCTGTATGTCACACATAATTTCTCATCAACTAGCTTTTGCAACCGTTCCATGTTGTATGTTGTGACCTTCTCCTCAAAGGTGATCTTCTGGGCAATTTCAAGAGGCAAACCAATTTCTTGCATTCCTTTGTATGCGTCTCCAGTAATCACACTGCGTGAAGAGAACCCTGATCCCTTCCTGATGAACAATGTCCTCATCTTTTCAAGCCATGCCTTTGTAGAAGACTCTTTAGGCTCTTTGACAGCTCCATACCTCCTAGTCATGTCATGAGGTGCCTTCAAGAATGGTATGAACAAATAACATCAACGACACAAGAAAATTACAGCACAAGTTGCAATAGCTATCTAGACCATCAATGCATAAATTTCATCTGTAGTTTGTACACAATTATAATATGAAGGATCATATTACAAAATAAGTGCTAAAATCTGACAAAATACTTCTTCATCAGAACCCTGGGAAAAGATAGTATTAGAACAAAATAAAAATCAAGGCTAAAAATTTATGACAACTCATTTCAAACCCAAAAAAAAAAAAAAAAGAGCCAGAAGGCAGTACAGATGTGCATGTAAATTTGCATGTAAGCATTTAGCAAACCAATTTTTAAAGGCATTTGCAACTCTTAGTTTCATTCACCTAAGAATAGGAACAGATAAATACTTAACTAAATCTTCAAACATAATAATCACATTGACTAACTATTATCACATTTTGTCAAATTATCAAAATAACTAAAAGATAATTATGTAGTTATTATTACTAATTATTATTATTATTATTATTATTTACTAACTAAATACACCCATAAAAAATTAAACAGCTCACATTCTCTTATGCCCTTATTTGCATTGTAAGAAGCCTCCAATTCCCCATAATGATGACATTAAAGTTTTTTTGATAAAAATTAATTTTTAAAGACTAATTAATGCTTAAGTACCTTGATGATGATGCAAAATTCACACCACCCATTACATTTAGAATCACTTGTTTGACTAGGAAACTGAGTTTAATCCAAATCGACAATGTGGATGCCATTTGATAAATGTCTAAAATCAGCATAATAAAATTAGTTCATTTATGTACCAATTTCACAACTGTTAATTCAACATCTAAACTATCTAAACGTTCTTACTTTTTGGATGAATGATTCTATAAATTATTATAACATGATTTTCAGTACCATATTTTAAACAAGGTGAATAGCTGAATTTTGATCACATCGTCATAGTGGGCCCCGTATAAGAGAACCCTGGTTCCTTTGAAGTGGAACCCTTTAAGACATTATACTCATTATCCATTTAGTGTGGATACTATACTATAAACTAATTTTTCAGACCAATTAAAACACTTCAATAAAATTGACATTCTGACCGATAATATCAGTAGCATCAGATATTGTCAATATTACCAACACAATTGAATTACGAATAAATTCAAAACAACATGAAAATCATTTTCAGCTTTCCTTTTTTACTGTGATAACCAGAAACGATTTATTAGGCATACACTTGCAAATAAAATTGAGAAAAAGAACCACGCTCTAGCTATTCCTGAACTCAATTTAGTTTGCTCAAATAATTTACAGCAAGCAATTGCATGTGTACCTGTGTGGTACCCCTGAAA
The DNA here is from genome assembly GCA_035584095.1 of Annona squamosa. Taxonomy (NCBI): domain Eukaryota; kingdom Viridiplantae; phylum Streptophyta; class Magnoliopsida; order Magnoliales; family Annonaceae; genus Annona; species Annona squamosa. Next base: position 42,645,724 of record JAXCLR010000063.1, on the reverse strand, counting down.
AGCATATACTGTGCAACAGCCGACTGCAAGTCATTGGCCTCTATTTGGTAGGACTCAAAATTTGGACAACCAAATCTTGATCGATTGATGATGTCACTTTTATTAAGAACTTTTCTCAATAATGAAGAAGAAAGATCCTGGGAAGCAAGAGCAAAAAACAAAAATGAAGGATTCAGTAAGAATCATTGTTTAATAGCAGAATTTGAAAAACAAAATTCTCATATTGTGCAGATAGAGACAAAATATATAAGACAAGGAAAACTTACGGAAGCCATGATAGTAGTTCCATTTGATACATCTGGCACAGACAGACAATTTGGGGGAACAGGAAGGCACTGCATAATAAACCCAATTTGAGGGAAAAGACCCTTAGCAGCCAGCTTCTTTTTGGTCTCCTCTGGAAGACTTTTCAAAATTTGCAGTGCCTTTAAACAAAACAACAAAAGTTAAAAGAATTATTTATGAGGAAGCATCTGAAGATCACCATCAAAGTTTCAAAGAAAAGGAAAGAGAAAATACATACTAAGAGCCTGAAATTTCATACAAACACTAACCCACATAAAAAAGAAATCAAGAGGCTGACTGTAAGAATGTAATAAGCACTGGCAAAATAACTTAAAATACATTTTTAAAAACCAGTATTAGCCACATCAGTAATTAAGGATATTCAAGTGGACAAAAAAATATACAATCATTTTTACATCAGATAATATCATCTTCATCAGAAATCTAACTTGTAGAATAGAAAATAATGAATGTTCAAAAGAAATTTCATGATAAATTAATAAAATAATTATCTAGTACCAAAGTGTTTTCAATGCCAACATTTAGGGTGTGAATGGCCAAAGCTTTTGGGCGGAGCTCGTCCGCTTATCCAAAGATGCCATTCGGCAATTTGATTGAAATGCCATTTGGTAAAGTAGGATTCTAGTGTGTTTTTTATGGCTAAATTTGGGCAGTAAAAGTGCTGAAACTGAAGATACAAAATCTTGCTTTTTCCCTATGCACTGTTTGATAATCTCAGCAGCCAATGCACCGGCTATAAGCATATCCAAATGACACCTTAATACGTATTTAAAAAATTCTCAGTTTTCCTGTTAAACAAGAAACCATGGTGAATTTTCAATAATTGAATTAGAATAACACAAGTACATATATAGGCATATCAACAAGAATACAAAACATTTAATAATTATTATAACGTTTAATTCTTTATTACTACATTTTAAAACATTTCATAATTATTATCGCATTTCATTCTTTATTACTTTATTATTAATCATATAACTGCATCGCATTAAAAAAAAACATTGACAACCACACCAAAAAGCACCCATGAGTCAGAAAGCATTCATCTAACGATCTAACCAGATCATATTAACACAATTTGTTGATTTTCTCCAAATCCTAATTTATAAATAATTAGAGATGATAACACTACCCAGTCCTTAAGGTTAGAACCTATTGACAACTGCCTGCTATATTACCTTCATTGACCATTATCATCAAGTTGGAATAAGGAAATTGGAATTTTCTTCAGCCATTCCCCAAATCAAAAAAGTGCACAATAAGTTAAATTATTCAAAACCAGTTACACTTGACGTAACTTAAGATCACTAGACGCCACAATATGATCCATCTATTTGACCTCACTGAGATGGAAACAGTTTATGACGACGATGCTTCGGAGTATGATTTTGGATAAAAAGAAGATTTCAATGCATAAATGACAGTCCTATTAGGAGATCTATTTATATATGCAGTTCTAAAGCCTACTAGCGTAAAATTATCCATCTTCCTATGTGTTTATGGGCCATATTTTTTTAAATAATAATAATAAAGCTACAGGAGCTACTATAGGATTTGCTTTATGAGTCATTTCAGTGCACTAAAATACCTCAGAAAACTGAGCAAAGAAAGATCTACATAATCTAGTGCATTATGAAATCAATTGGGACATTCAACAAGAAGATGAATTTCAAGTTTGTCCGCGCTTACAAGGAAGTTTTTTTTTAAAAAAAAAAAAAAAAAAGTAAGAGGAAGAATCCTCAAATGATCACTCGTTAATTAAAGAAAGAATTAAGTGGCTTCTAGATAATTACATCCAATGAAGTTGGAGGAAAACAGTCGGTGGATGAAGATAGTATTAGAAAGGTTATGCCAAAAAAGAGCTAGACCCAAGCGAAAAACAAAAGAAATGTTTTACAAAGATCATTGTACAATGCTAGGTGGAATATACATTATGATCACTGGATGAGGCAAATATCAAAATAAGAAAAACTGGAAACTACCAGCAGTTACGGTAAACAAGAATCCATACCTAATAGAAACTAGAAACCAGAATGGATACATGCTTTATTACATACAACATGACCACATTATTTGAGAAACATGCCATAATATAGATGCTTTGACATCATAAGGAACAAGAAGAAAGTGAAAATATACCTCGAAAGGTAGCAAAGGACGCTTTGAGTCACCACCATGATGAAACCCAAATCTATCTAAAAAGTTCCAGAAGTGATTGAGTCCAACTCGAGCTGATGTTTTCAACTCCAAGCAAAGAGCACCTTCAGATGCCTTGTCTGCCTTCACCTGGACTTCAACTCGTGGAGCTTTCTAAAAAAAAAAAAAAAATCAAGTGAGAAAGGTCACTCTCTCTCAATAAGCATCACTGGCAGTTCTATTGGTTGGTAAGACATCTGGCATCTTTAGAGGCCACCAGGTTATCTTTGAAACTCAAAAGTTCTAGATATGAGTACATGGGCACATCCATATTCTGCCCAGATCATATCTGTGCGATAATGTCTTTTCTGGTGTCACTTTAAAATCTTGCACGCATGGTCATAACGTTATTGACAAGGCCCGAAACATTCTGAAAGTCACAAAAATACTGTATGTCCATGAAAGAGAGATCAACTATCTATGTATTATTGGAAAAACGTTTCATGTAGGAGAAAGATTCAGGTGGGCCAAATGAAAGATGTTATGGAAAGGAGATCCCAAAATTTCTTGATTCTTGCCAACAACTCCCAATGCATGCACAAGGAGCCAATTTCCACATCGAAATATATTGGACCTCAAAGGCAGCAACTGGATACAAAAAGTTGGTCCCAAAGCAATAGTTCAATAAATTTGTATGGTACCTATTTGCCTGAAATTTTTACTAGAATGCCCAAGTCTCACTTAGGTTTTGCAGCTAATTTACACTTCCAGTAAACTTCCATTAGAACACCCAAAGTGTATTAATTTCTCTCAGGAATATGAAACCAAGTAACCCACCACCTTGAATCACCCACAGCCACACTGAGCAACACAGAACATTTTAGAACAATTCAATGTATTCGTGGATTTAATTTTTTGCAAATCCCAGAGAACTATGAAAGAACATCATTGCCATTCGTGACCATGCCAGCACCTAATAATGAAAAAAGCTGCTAGTGAAATCGTTCGGATTAGGAGTGTTAGGAGTATAAACTATTACTATGTTTCGCAATCAAATAACACTGTTTTGAACTCAGGCCTTCTTAAAGCATGGGTAGAGCTGGGCCTGTTATCACTGTAAACTAGGTTGAATAGAAGTTCAGCTGTCATCCTCCCCTTCACCTCATTGCCTTGTGCTTACAAAACCAACCCTACGAAACTCATAGAGAAAATTAAAGCACCACTGATTTTTGCAGAATCTCCAATCCATCTGAATGGCCAAATGCAAATTTCACAGACCTTTTTACAGTCAGCAGGAGCAAAGCAATACAAAACTAAAACTTAACCAACATAAGCACTCAGCTTGTGCAATCACTCCTATAGGCTTGCAGGAGATTCATGTGAATTTTTTAAATATGAGTATATAACAAAGCAAAGAATGGTCAAGGCAAAAAAAAAAAACTCAAGACAAATTACTAAAATGAGAAATAAGATAAAAGCAATTATAATTCAATCTTGCATATCAAACCATAAAATAGTAGAAGTCCCTATGCCAGGATCCAATCATTACCAGGCAAGAACAAACTCCATTTGCCACTCCTTTGTAACCTTGGCCATGGAAAACCTGTATTGAAAGGAACGCTTTCATAAAATAACAATGTATGGGAGAAAAGTGAATACTGTACTACAGCATCAACTCAATTATTAGAAAAATGTATATAGCTACATGCTTCTCCAAAAAGATTAAATTTGCGACCAAATATGTAAACCACATAAACAAGAATGTATAAAATTAGAAACAAAAAAGGATAGCGACATCAGCAGAATCCTTCTTCCACTAGCAATACTGAAGTTAGATGGCCAAAAAAATAAAATATAACAGTGTCATCTACCTGCTGCTTCAATAGAGCTGGGGAGTAAGTTGGATTCAGATGCACACAAAATATGAACACAAGAATACGTTGGTAATTTGTGTAAAACTGTAAACAAGAATATCTTACTTCAATATGTTAAAATTACTTTGGGGATCTAGGCGTCTTTAGGTCTCATGCAGATTATCTTCACTAGAGGTCACTCGACAGAGCCACGGGCACACATGTTGTTTTAAAGCCTTAGCAGCTAACTAAGGAAAGCATTTAAGAGTCCAAATCTCCATTTAAAACAGGCATTAGCTGAGATTATATGGGGTGATATGCATTTTGTGTTAATTGTGATTTGTCTGATTGGATCAAAAAGTCCTTTGTGGTTCTTACTTTTCTTTTTCTTTTAATTAGGAGAAGCTCACAAGAGCCAAATAGGGACAATAACCACAGAAATCTCAATTCATAAACCGTCTCACAATTGAATCAAGAAACCTTATTTATGAGAAAGCAAAGGAAAGCAGATAGGAAAATGTCTTTTCGCTAATTTATTACTGAATTTTTCTTACCATAAAAAATTAATGGAAAACAAACTTCCCCAAATACTGAACAAAAATCCTGAAGTGCGTCCATATAATGCACATCTTCCCCTAAGGCAATGCAATTACCTTTCCCTTCTTGATCCTCAAGCACCTCAAGCACAGCAAGGACAAGATGTGCTTCAACTCACTAACATGAGAGGGATGGTAAATCGGTATCGGCAATTTGATGTATCCAAAGTGACCTGCATTCAGTCAAATGCAATGGTCACTGCAGAAATTATAAATAATAATAACAATAAAAGACTCAATGCATACTGAAAAACACAATCAATGGCAGATGAAACATTATTCTTATGCTCTATATCATCAGTATGCCTCTTCCTCAGCCTCGATAAGAAAATTAATCAACTGAGACTAGCCACAAACCTTCACATTTTCCAGCCTCTGAAGTGCCACAAGATTCACATTTGCCAGATTCCAATGGCAGGCCAAGAAAAGGATTCGCGAGCTGGCTAGGATGACTAATAGCAGAACCACTAATGGATGACATGCACTGCAAAGATAGATAGAATATTAGAAAAGGAACCGGATTCAGTGCTCCAGGGTGCAGTTAGCTTTAGTGTACTTAGTGCAACGCCCATTTTATTTTTATTTTTATTTTTTTTTAAAAAATTATATATTTATGTGGGCCCAAACATGAATTTCCCATATTGGCACATGAGAAATGGCTTATTTTCTTGATTTTTAAAATTCGAAAGAAAATATTAAAAAATCAAAAAATGTAAAAAACTATATACATGGGACATTCGTGATTGGGCCCAAATGAATTTCAAAAAACTTTAAAAAAAAAATTAAAGGATTATGCACCTGGGTGCACTAAAGCTAAGTGCACTAGGTGCACCAGATCAGGACTCATTAGAAAAAGCATTCACAGAACTGCCAAATAGACTGTATAGAGTGAGAGAGAGATTCTGAAGTAAGAACCAAGAATTTTAACACAAGGAAATCTCTCACAAAAATGCTTGAGATATCATATGAGATGAGAAAGGAAACATAGAAAAATGGTTGCTCCATTTATGAAAAAGAATGAGAATCCCAAAGAACAAACAAAGGCCACACAGAATCAGATATCTTTAGCCTTCATACAGCTGAAAGCAAAAAAAATTCTCAAACAGAGAATAAGCGAACTTCCCAAAGAATAACTGACCTTTAACCATCATAAAGTTAAAATTACAAAAGATTTCAGACAGATGAAAAGTAAAATACCAAAGTCAATGAGATACACAAAGTCATTGATATCTAATAAATTTTTCGGCAGACAAATCAAATGATAATATTGCCATTCCACCAACCAAATAACAAGAAAATAATACTGAGGAGATCGAGCGCCATAACCAAAGGCTGAAAAGGAGAACAAAAACTGATCCACAAGAATAAGGTATCACACAAACAATAAGAATAACCAACCTTTAATATTCATACGCCTAAAACTCCAAAAGATTTTGGGCAGATAATAAGTATAGAAGACATTCAACAAAATGCACGAAATCAGCAAGATATAACAAGTTTTTTTACCACACAAAAATAAATGATGATATTCACTTTTTCACCTACCAAATGACAGGAAAAATAAAATTGAGGGGACCAAGTGCAACGTCTAAAGGCCCACAACAAAAGCAAAACTGGATTATCAAGAATATGGTATTATACTGACAACAAGGCACCAACACGTAGACAGGAGTATAGTGACCCACCTAAAAATAAATAAACAATAACATACAATAAAAATCCAGTGTTTGGGGTAATGATTGAATACAGCCAGCTGCATGGAGATGTCCATAAAGCCTCTTTTATTTTAAAATATTATTTTCCGAAATCTAAAGTAGTTATCATGTTTATCCGTTGTATTTATTTCTGATCCCAAAAATCAGATATATTGAAAATTTTATATGCTACATAGACAGAGGTCGAGTTGGGCATGCCTTACCAACATGTAAAGTGACAACAAAGCATAGATAGTAGACAAGAGTTTTACGTGGAAAAAGAAAACTCAATGGGCATGAAGCCTTCCTTAAAAAAACAAGAATACATGTTTGCACTACTCGAGAAAAGAAGAGTACAACGATGCCCCTAGACTGTACTTAGGGAATTGGTTGGAGCCTTACAAGTATAAGGGAGAATGAGAATGTCTTTAGTAAGCTGAGGAGAGCAAGAGTGGAACCCCTTTCCAGGTGCCAAGTGTTGCATATATATGTCTCTCCTGCTCAGATGAGCATGATCTCCCTGCCTGAAGAGCCTGATGCAGACCTCATCATGGGATTAGGCATAACAATGTGTTGGGTGGTTTTGCCAATAAACAAGGAGTTTTTCAGGGCAATTTAATGATGTGACTTGCCCTCTACAGGCAGTTGTGTAATGAGGGCAGCTAAGTCTAGTGATTAGAACAGCTTAGGGAACGCAAGGTGGTATCACGTGGCCCCACATAAGGAAGAGCCAAACCCGTGTGGACACTTCCTTGGTGATGCAAGAAAAGGGCAAACAAGCACCTCTTGGATGGGTGGCAAGCTAATGTGGTTACAGCACTAATTTTTAAACCTTGAGTGCCATGGCCTCCTCTCTGCAGTGGAGCGCAAAGGTCAGTTGAGGCTTCAAGATGGGATATAAACCTTCAGACCTTCAGTCAAGGCCTCGGCCAAGATCATTTACCACATCAATACACTACGCATTTTTCAAGGAAAATAGTACTTATATATCCACTCCCAAATGATGCTAATTTCTCACAAAATATAAGTTTCAAATGAAGGTGATTCCTTGGTAACTTGATAAAATAAATGGTGTCGACAAATAAACAATTTATATTAAGGGAAAGAGTCTTAAATAAAAAAAGGTCTGCATGAACATCTCCATGCAGCCGACCATATTTAATCATTGCAAAGATCTAAGAAGGTGTAAGGAGAAAAATACAAAATGGGAAACTAGTGTTCGTACATTAAAATTTAAAACCCCGGACCATAGGGATAGTAAAGACCCAACAGTCACCAACTGAGATAGTTACAAGCACCAAAGCACGGAATCCCCCAGAAAAGCCATTGGCAATGGTCAACATGCAAATAGGAACAAGAAGGGGATAATGCCATTTTTCCCAAAGACCAGTCCAATCAGCCAGCTCTACTTGTTCTTCCAGTTTTTCCAGCAAGATGCCAATGACCTAATTCCAGTTAGAGAGGAATAATTTCAGAAAATTCTCTCTGGTTCTTATAAAATAAGAAGAAACAATGAAAGAAAAGCCGATCAATTAAAAATTTAGCTCATTTCTGATATTCATGCCTTCATCACATGGCTTTTTTACTTTGTCATGAATTCCAAAACATTGGCATATGTGTAAAGTCAGAAACCCACAGATGCAGCAAAAAGCCATTAAAAAGCAAAGAGAGACAGAGATCATACTAGTCACCTACCCATGACGATTGGCAAGAATGTTATGTCACAGCCCTCAAAAGTCAAGGATGATACAGGCACAAAAAGATTGACACAATTTCAGAAAAGGAAGACAACAGATTACCAAAGGTGCCTCAGAAACAGGAAACTCACTATTTCCTCGACGGTAGAAATGCCAAATCTGATGTCGCGTACTCTTCCTTCCACATAAGGAGGTAACGATGCATTGTCTTCCATCTCTGGGAGTCCTTAGAATTGCACCACGACTAAGAACAACCAAATACCTGCTTAAGAGCACCAAAAATGTTAAATCAAAATTGAACATCAATTTTAGGGGAAAAAAAAAATACACGCCTAAAGCCCAAACCTTAGCATGATCTGGAAACCAAGCCATGCCAAAGTTCATTAGTTTCAACTCAAAATAGAGAATCTGTCTTGTTCTGTCCAGAATATCTATATCATCCAATGTCAACTCAGTAGGGGCAAAATAGACAGTCTTAATGGAGATAAACATCAATCAGGTGGTTTCAAATGGAAATTTGTAAAAATAATAGTAATAATGAACCTAATATCAGAACAAAAATCAAAATGACTCTGTAGTCAGCATAATCTTTTCCCACTACTGTGTTTAAAAAAGAGGGCGCTCTACTTGAGAGTCCAGAATTGATACACATGTGCAACGATGAAGATAGAGACTCATAAGCATGGCAAATCTTCATATACCACGAGTTGATAAGTTAAAAATTACTTGCAAAAGCAACAATGCACTGCAACGACAGAAGACTTCTACTGAATTGGTGTTTCAATTGCCGAAAAAAGGGGACTAACTGGCACTGTTTTTTATTTTCTTGGCTTTCGACAACGATGCACTGCAAACCCTTACAAGCATTCGTGAATGTGAAAGCATTACGATTACGAAACGAAACAAAAGAATGCGGAGTTTTGAATACACAAAATTCGACGTAGAAGAGAAGAATGTTGAACAGGGGGCGCACAAATCCATGCCATGGCACACCACTCTCAGGCCGAAATTTCGTTAAGTCGCGAGAAAGAGCAACAACAAAATCTCTAGCTTTCTTCCAATTTCATGCGTTACTCAATTTCAGAGCAGCACTTCCCACCACAGGTATACAGCATGATCAGCAGGACAGCCGACTCGTGTTATTTGCATTGACTCCGGACTAGCGCCTGGGAGCTCTCGCATTTCACACTTGCCACTGCTCGGTTCTGCAAGCAGCATTCGTCTTTGAGTGGTGAAATCAAAACACTGCAGTTCATGGTTCGAAGCAAACACGAAACGCAGCTGCCTTCAGCATTCGATCACGGATTTCAAAACGAATAAATCGAATCACGCCGAGGCAGAGATTCGCAGAAATGGGTGCCAATGCTGTGAGCATTCAAAGCTCGTTTTACTGCGGATTGCAAACGCGACGAAACAGCGAGAGGAAAAGGACATGCAAAGACATGCAAAGAGGCAGGAGCCCATTTCCAGCCTCGAAGAGCCGGAAAATGCAAATACATTGCGGATTCTACCGAAAACCGCAGGGGAAAAACCCTAGCCTCTGTCTCAGGCCAGCGAGAGAGCCGAATGCAAGAAAATGACTTCGTTCGGCTAGTCGAGACATGAAAAAATGATAGGAGAAGAGGGAGAGAAAGATAAAGGAGAAAAAAGGAGTCCAGCAGACCTCCGGAGGAGAGGTTGGGAATGCCTCGATTCGGAAAGGATAGCAAGATGTTTTGACGGTAGTAGCTGCTGCGAGTAGGGAAGGAAGAAGTGGGGGAGGGGGAGAAGGTGAGGGAGGGGGAGAGGGAGGAGGAAGGAGGGAATTTCACTGCGCATGCGAAATGCGTTGGAGGCGTTTTGTTCTCTCGACGAGAGCCCAACCAGGGTTAATGCTAGGCAGCGCATTTGGTTAAATTCTGCCATAATTTCAGTGTCCCGCGGTCTATTTTTTGGTATTTTAGAAGTGCACATCGATTTCTAAAATAAGTAATAAATTTTTGTTGTGTTTGCCTAGAGTAAAAAAATATCAATAAAAATTTTTCAATCCAAAACTTTCACCTTTCCATGACTATTTTATTTTTTAATTATTTTTTCACATTTTCCTATACAAACTATCCTATTTTCAATCATTTCTACACAGCTACTCATATAACTAACCTATCTACTTTAACTTTATTCTCTTTAATCTTCATCATTACTCCTATTATATCACATCATTTTCT
>JAXCLR010000063.1:42556400-42629117 GCA_035584095.1 Annona squamosa | reverse complement strand
ACAATGGGTGGAGTAGATCATGATTTCATGATCATATGGGCCCCATTTTGGGGCCACTGCACGGCTGTTCCGGTGCAATGATGCTGCACCGGAACAGCTCCCTATATATATATATATATACACAAAGTGCATTTGATAAACTCAAACAACAAAATTTCACATAAGATTTATTGCACTTTTTCATATAACTATTTTGTTTTTCAATCATTCTGTACAATTACGTTACTTTTCAATTATTTTCATACATTCTTCAATAAAACTACTTTTTACTTCTAATTGTTACTTTTACCTTATCACATCACCCTCTTACATTTTTTAAAATCTTTTTTCCTCTAATATCTGTTCTACATTTTTTTTTCAAATCAGAATTTGGGCATTTTTTAACCTTTTTCCTTTAATATCTACTCTACATTAGTTTTTCAAATTAGAATTTGGGAAAAGATGGAGGCAAAGGTGGTAGAAACAGAAGTTTTGAAAAATTGAAAGCAATTGAATATGGTAAGAATAATAATCATGAGTAAAAGGAATAAGATTAGAATAGATGAAATAATTGCATGCAAATATATGAAAAGTGAATGGATATATAGTAATTTAGAAAAGTGTGTGAAATAACTAGAAGACAAGGTAGTAATATAAAAAGTGCAATAAAAAATAGTAGATAAATATTTTCGTGGAAACAGATTAGGACTGCATAAATTATACAATGGGATAGGGGTGTGAATAGAGTTCGTCTCAATCCGAACCTGATTAACGCAACTTGATTTATAACAGTGTTAGATTATGTTTTAGGAAAAAGTAAATTATATAACCTGATTTCAAAAGTGGGTTGATTTAGATTAAATACTTTTCGACCCAACCCGACCCAATTCATATGTTAGTGTACTATACAGGGGCTGTTTGGATAGGAGGAAAACTCAAGGGCAAGTATAAAACTTTTCAAAGTTGAAGGAGGTATGTGAAAAATTGCCAAATCAATGTGCAGCTGAGGAGGAGCAATACCGAGCATAGCAGACGGTCATGGGAGAGTGAGCAAATGAGCTCACGTTAGCCGTCCGTTCTCCCATTTCCTGCCCGTCCACTGGGTAGAAATTGCGGCGGAACGAATGGAATCGGCAGAGACATACGTTGCAGTGAACTCCAGTTCTTGGAATCGGCAGCAAACATTTCTTTTGCTGCAATTAATGCACACGATTTTGCCGGCAAAAAATATTGTCACGGGAGTTTTCGCTTAATCCAAACGACCCCATAATAGATTATTTTAAAAGGTCGTGTATTAGTATATGTATTAACCAGACTTCGTTACTTTGAAATAAAATTATTTTACAATTGTATTACTGTTTAAGTCATAAATTGAAAGGTATTTTTATAAAAGGATGAATTTTTATTTTTCGTATAAACTTATACTTTAAAAGAATTAATTAAGCAAAATATTTTTAAATATTATATATTTATCAACTTGATTTATAACCTGTACAGAATGAATTTCTATATGGTTGAAATAAGATTAGATTAAGGTGTGTAAAACAGAGATGAAAATTCGAGTTCACCTGCTGTAGGGCTGTCTTTGGCCAACATTTTCCCCTCATTTACCCTCGATCAAGGGAGTGAATGGCGCCTGCAAGGTATGAGGGCAAATGAAGGCCACGAACCACCATCACGAGATAGTCCGTGCTCTGTCCTAATCCATTTTCTTTTGTCCGCATTGCTAAACACACGCAGCGAACTGATTTTCATATTTCCCATCCACAAATCCTAACATGCTTTCTTAAAATTCAATGCATAATAACACTTTTCCATACAATCTCCTCATCATATCCCAACATCCTCAATTTTAAGGAACGCCGAAATAATCCAATGATTGTCAACCAACGAAAGGAGAAAAACATAGAAGCTGCCCTGAGCAAATCGTTCCATGGATAGAATAGAATAGATGATGATTCATTGAAGGCTATCGGACAACGAGGCAATATGGCACAAAATGGGCCCCCTTTTTCTAAACTGCACCCACTGCCTGAGGCACTCCCCCTGAGAATGGAGTCTAAAACTGACACTGAAGAATCGGCGGTTCAAGATACAGCAGCTATTGCAAGATCAAACAGGGATCTAAAAGTACATTCTATAGTTCTATAACAGAGAGATTTGTGTAAAGGTTCCAATTCTTGTTACAAGACCAGATCAGCCCATCAAGAAAGAATAGGAAAAGAAAAGAAAAATGGGTGGAAAGATGCCGTTGGCTCGCTGCCCCCTTGCCCCAAGAATAACCCCCCTTGTTTTACCAAATCATAAAAACAGGAGCGCCTGGGGAGAGCAATCTGTGCTGTGATGTGATCCAGCATGGGAACTTTGTTTAGCTCTTGAGTCACTGCAAGCCATTTCCTGAGCAACACACCAGCTGTTCCGTCTGGCAGGCATGTCATACATATTGGCAAAATAGTGTTTTGCACCCACTTATCTGTTGAGCTCATCATCTGCAAGAAAATGATGCCAATTATTATGACTAGAGAGTATTTTACACAATCATCAAGGTGGGCACAAGTGAAGAGATTCCATGAAAGTGCTTTCCTGAGGAATTCGGCCCATACAGAAGGGAACCCATGTAAACAAGCCCCTTTGAAGGGATGAAATTTTAACAAGAAACAACTACATCATGGCCTGAAAGACCAGGAATAGCTATTGGTGGCAGCCTGTTGTCATGAGCACCAATGAAAGTTTTACAATCGAAGTGAAAACTGAAGATTGAGATTACTTACTGGATGGAGGAAGATCAACGTGGACAAAAAAACTGGCTGCTACAATAAGATAGCAGAGGATAAGCATCAGGCCCTTGAAATAGTTAGCAGTGCCTTCCTGAGAAAGAAAACAAGGAACAAAGAAGGAAATACATTAAAGTCAAGAAAGATGAAAAGGAATATTTTAAAAAATTGTATGATAAAGCATACGCATCCACGTTGCCATGTTACCCACTGCCCCATTATACAAAAAGCGGCAAGAAACATGATTCCATCCGAGGTTCTATGAAAAATGGTAGCATCATGCTGAAAAATCAGTATAGTATCAGGGTGGCTTGACAATTACGCATAGAGTATGTCATATTAGATTTGTTCCAAAAGTACTGGCATCTGTCAGAAGTTAGATTGAGTATGCTGTTGATAATATTCTTCTACAGAAGCACCATATAACATGTAAACTCCCTGTAATTTGCATCAATGACATTCAAAGTTTCATGAGGGTGCTCATTCTTCAGCATCCAAGCTAATTACATACAGGCACCATTGCGAATAGGGGCCTTTTATTCCTCCCAAAGAATCCATTGCCCATACCGTCAGTGGTCCATACATTCAAAATTCTCCTAGACAAAATTTGACAGCTATCTGGATTTATCCAACAAAAAAAGGTGAGGGGATACAGCAACAACTGATATTCGGTCACTAAAGGGTAAAAATATTCCGGTCTCAGGTATCGACATGTTGAATTACTATTTTTTTTTAAATTAAGAATTACTAATTAATGCAACGGCTTGCGATTTTACATATGAGTTGAAAGCTCAATGACAAACCTGCAACATAAATGCCACAACCAGTACGGTTATAAAGAGCGAAGCTGTCTCGAATAGCTGAAAATTCAAGTCCATTTGTGTCCCCATAGCCCAGCCAACAACAACACAGAAAGGAATCTATAATGATAAAAGAAACAAAAGAATTATCAGTTCAGAAGTGGAAGAAGACTTTTAGAGTTGATTCAAACAGAATTTGAATGTACACACAAATCTCGAGTATCTTTTTTCTCATACAACAATTTTTGGTTAGCAAAATAGAAAAGCATCAACCCAGTCGCATGCTATAAGATGAGACCACAGCAGCAAAGAAGACAATTTGAAAGGAAAACTATAAGCCAAAAAGATGCAGTAAATGTTTTTGTTTGATTGTTGTTTCTTATTTTGGAGAGAAGAAAACACTGAAATTATGATACTTGCAAACAGATGCTAACACAGATATCAGATCATAGAAAAGCTGTCGAACTCCTAAATCAGAAGTCTTCCTTCCACCACCAGTTTAGAAAAGGAAAGATCTAGACTCAACAATATTTGGTCAAAATGTTGAATTTCTACATTAAAAAATGGGGTGGATGCATCAGATAAAGGGGAATTAACAGCTCATGCTCATTCAATATTAAGGTCTGCATGAACATTGATGAATGATTTCTGACAAAATAATTGGCCGAATTACCACAAACATTGATATCTGAGTAGATGATCCAATTGCGACGCCCAATGTAATGTCCTATAAAAGAAAATATGAAAAAAATGTTAAACAATCACACCAGTTAGACCATCCGGTATGGAAAACAAAATGATGCAAATGACTCACAAGCTTGTTTTTTGTAGCAAACATTATTGCACTTGCGTGCTCTGCAGCATTTCCCACAATAGGAAGCAGAATCACACTGATAAAGGCAACTGGCATGTTCAATGAGTCAGAGGCTCCCTGAAAAACAGCTTAGAAAAAAAAAATCCAATCATCACAATTTTCGAGAAATACTCCTGAATGGAGGAAAACTATAACACATATAAACATTCAAGCAGTGGAATGAAAAGCTCTGGTCATCGACTCTTGTCTGCTGAAAAACAGAAATACAATTCTCCCTCGGATTTCAGTAGGAAAAAGGAGGAAAATTGCTGGTTGTCTGCTAAGTGCTTGATGTAACAACTATCTCTAAAACTGAAGTCATAGAAGAAACATGAAAAAGAAATGCCTGCAATGGGATATCTCAACTAATATCTATAATTGAGATATGCAAAAAATATCTTTTGTTGCACCATATGGATAAAATACAGGCCAAAAACCTCAAATATTACTCAGCTTATTCGCTGTGGACATTTGCTGCAAGGCTACGACCTTTACTTCAAAAGGCTGATGGCTAGATAGTCACCAATTTCCAACAATCTTGGCTATACTTTTCATTTTCAGCGTCTGTGCATATGTACCAAGGAGTAAAACATTTCAAATGTCCTTAAAAAATCAGCATGGGGGGACTAAGAGCTATTTGTTTCAGGGATGAATCAGGCCATTTGAGTATCAAATGAGGTCAGTGACCTGCACTGGGTCGAACTAGAGTCAATATGAGGCCAAAATCATACAACCCCCAAAACACTTTGACTTCTGCTCTTGGATGAAAATTTGGCTGTCAAAGTGTAAAAGTTAAACAAACTTTGCAGCCATCAGTATAGAAGCTATACAGATTCCCTCAATTTTACCATGCAGCATCAATGATGGATAGACAAAAGATGTGCAAAAAAACTTGGATGTTTGTATGGAGGTACAAGACAAACTATGAAGAAACATGTACAAAATGGACTCAATTTCCCACCTAAGTGGGATCAGCTGCATGGATTCTGTTGCACCATTATTGACGATTTAAAACAAAATTTTTAGCAATTTGTAATATTTTTAAATCTTGTTTAATTACTTCCATCCGTGTTTTGTTGGATCTTCCTCTCATTCTCCTACCGCCTTCTACTTGGATAGACTTTGTCAATAAATATACATCCAGAAAATAATAAGTAGCCATATTTCATATTTGTTCACTTCATGAAATTAATAAAAATGAGAATAATCTCTGTTAAAATAATTAATATGCAGGAGGCAAGCAAAACCAGAAATATAAAATATCATGAGAAAAGGAGCCAATAGTGAACCATAAAATACCTGAATTGCGTCAACAAGATACCCGGACACAATTGACACCCAAACTGTCAAAACAGCCAGCCATGCAATTGATTCCCATTGAGTTATCTCAGGAACCTCATCTCCATCAGAGTCTTCATCTTTGTTATCTCCTTCCTAACATTCAGAATTGTTTGAACATCAAATGACTTATAAAAGAATCCCATCCCCAACACAACCTCGTAATGTGCACCAAGCCCATAACACCCAAACTAAACAAACAGAAGAAAAAATATTTAAGAAGGAAAAAAATCCTGAATACAAGGAACAAATGCATCTAGGAATTAACTTGCTGGATGTCTGTTTTGTGTCTGCATTTGCAATGAGACGGAATGAGATCAAGCAAAATAGAAATGAAAAAAAGACAAAACAACATGTTGACTATGGAAAGCAAAATCATTTTTTTTTTGGGGGGGATTGGAATCTTGCTTTTTTTGCAATATCTCATTTTCCTTCAGATATTTTACAAATCCAGCCTAGAAATTCTTACAAATCGAACCCATATATCCTTGTAAGTTCACTAACATCATCAAAGAGGAGACCAAAGCTCTTCATAGGGGAGACTATAGCTCCCAAAAACAAGGACACAGAACCAGCCTCTCTTGCGTTTCAAACCCAGACTGGGCATGTGTTGAAAAAACACGCTGTCACACCCGACCAACTGAGCACAACTCAGTTGGCAGAAAGCAAAATGAAATTTTGATGGTGGGAAAAGATAGAATTGACTGAAGAGTGTTTACCTTGCTTTTATCAGAGTAAAAACAGGTGGTTGTCTTCTCATGTAATTTTACTCCATTCTCCTATAAGATCTTTCCACTATGCCTAAATGAATGGAAGCATATAATGTTCAGCTTCATGATATAAATAGGCCTAAAGTGGCCAGGTATGTGCTGCATCAGCAGATTAGTCAGGACGTGATTCAAGTTAAGGCTCTAGAGGGAATAGAGAAATAGGAAAGTCAAATTTTCACTTGACTATGGTTAATGACAAAGATCAATATCATAAAAAGGAATCCATGTAGCTGATATTATTACTTAAGTTTAAGACAATAGCAACAATGATGGACATTAATAACTCATCATGCAGACACAAGAATATATACACACAGCCAGGTGTTCAACATATAATTTGTTAACACGGACTCCGTGCCATCTCACCTCAATGATGGGGTCATAAAGATTATGATGACTCTTCAGTTGGAAAAATAGGTATGCAGCATAGGCAATTAACATGACACAGCTGCTAAACCTCGAAAGAGCTAGCTCTGATGTCCCTGCATGTATCTCTGTGTGTGTGAAGTGAAGCACAGCTGGAAACATAATGCCCATGACGGCCATCAAAAGTAGTCCCGAGTTAACCACTGCAGTTGCCTGCAATGATGATAAACAGAAACTATTTTAGTTGGATTTTTAAAAAGACAATTCACATGTAAAAGAAGTGTGCATAAAATATACAAAGAAATACTCCAAAAGCAAGACTATTTACCTTGCTAAAGACCTGATCCTTCTTATGGTTACAGATCCCACCAATGAAAAAGGCACATCCAAGCACTAACAACATATTTGACAAGATAGAGCCCAGCAATGACTGTTGAACTACACGAATCATCCCTTGCTTCAAAGCATAGAGTGAAATAATCATTTCGGTTGCATTTCCAAATGTAGCATTTAGAAGACCTCCAACTGCGGGTGCCAATAACCATCCATTTCATTTAGATGTCATAGGGATGAAACATAAATAAACGCATATACTCTACATCCACAAGATGGGATGAAAGGATGTACAAAATGGTGTAGCTGAGAGAAAAGATGCACCTGTTGGTCCAGTGTAGAATGCAAGCTGCCTGTGCCAAACAACAAGTTAAATGTAATTTAACATGCAGGAAAACAACATATAATACCATTTAAAAACATTTAAAAACCTTTATAAGTTAATGTTTCATAAAAACTTACTCTGTTGCAAAACCCAAACGCTCTGCTAAAGGTGTTATGCCTAGCAAGCTGAAGAAGAAGACCCATCCCTGTCCCTGCAATATATGAATCTAATAGCGGTCAAAATACTCAATGTCAACCCAAACTAAATCATCTTGCATCCAAAACCTGATGCATGATCGCGTTTAAAGAAATATAGAAGCCTCCAAAATGAATCCGAAACCTTATAATTGCTCCACAAACATGCCTTTTAGCCAAGAGTTCCATCTTTCAGGAAATAGCGCCACAAAGCTACTATCCGAACTACAAGGTATTATGAATCAATCTCCCAGTTTCGTTCTAATTT
Source organism: Annona squamosa (assembly GCA_035584095.1). NCBI lineage: Eukaryota > Viridiplantae > Streptophyta > Magnoliopsida > Magnoliales > Annonaceae > Annona > Annona squamosa. The sequence goes on along the minus strand of JAXCLR010000063.1, from coordinate 42,621,117 downwards.
ACCAAGGTAAATGGTAAATAGAAGAATTAAGAGCAGGACTTACATGCTTTCCACTAAGATAGTGGACAAAGACAGCCAAAGGACCAAAAGGTAACAAAACATTGATCTTTGCTCTAATCAAGACAATGTAGATGTTCATAAGAAATCTACTGCGTATCTGCCTTGGGGTCCATGGATGGGCAACATCAGCCATGGGCATACAATAAGAAGTCTCAAGAGTGTGTGTTTTTCTTGCTGCAGGGGATGATGTACCAACAAGGACCTCTCCTTCAAATTCACGATCAGTCATCTCTTCTAAGGTTCCCATCTGCATAGAAGTCAGAGTTTGTTGTAGGTGAGAAATTAAAAAAGGAACTTATAATTGAAACATAGTGATATTATTAGGAGCACCCAGTTGCTTGGCTTGTAAATATGAATTAAATTCTACAGCCACAAAATAAACAGTTCAATTTCAAATGTCCTAAAAGTCCAATAATTATATGCTCAGTGATAAATGGTAAGGGATGAGTCCAGTTTACACACACAGTGGGAATTGTTGTTGGGTCACCAATGCCACTTTCCCTGAGGTAATAAACAAAGTGGCCAAAATTTTAAGGCCCTTCTGATAAGGAAAAAAGGTTCCTCCCTTTTTCTACATTTTTAATGTAATTTGACATCTTGACTACTGAATGATTCTACTTATCTATTATTAATTTTTTTAGTCACTGTTTCTCAACTTTTCTATATAAAAGGCAACCTACTTGTCTTTATTCAATTTATTTCTAATCATTATTCTTGGTTGTCTCATATCCCATCATTCCTCCTTTCCCCCCTCAAATTTCCATATTTTTTCCATGAACACTTGTACTGATATCCAAAAGGAACCTAACGGATTTTGCAAGAAGGCAGTATTAGATTTTTCAAATGAAGCCAAAATTGAATGAATATTCAGTACTACTTGGCCTTCACCAAGCTCAGCGATATTTTTCCTTTAGCGTTGAGTAGTTACATGCTCAACAATGATTGAACATCCAGGGGAGAAGATTTCCCAGAAATTTTAGTGGATTTAAAGTTCATTGTTGATTTGTTGTGGTTTCCATTTGTCTTACAAGCATATACAATCTGTGTGAAGAGCTGCTAAGTTTATTTTTGGCTCACACTGGATTTCCTTCTTCATCTGCTGAAATCAAATTCCTTCGCCATTAAAAATGGTGCTAAACACCAATTTGAGAGAGTAGCTGCTTCATAAGGATTTTTCAAAGAGATGATGGGTAAACTCCAATTTACTTACAGCGCCACAAATAAGAGCAAATGAATACAAACAACCCAAAGCATCAGCACATAGCTATTAGTCATAACTCATGTGCAGGAATTCAACCCATTGCCAGATTCAACTGCCCACGGCTATCTTTTGACCGATTCACATGATTCCAGACATTTAATGGAAATGGAATTTCGAAGCTGCGGATCCAGGTATTGTGGGAAACTAATAGAAGAGTTAGGATGGCCTAACTGGGGAGGGGAGCTCCAATAATGAAATATCTAGATATGGTGCTTCAACAAGACACAAAATGAAGTTTCTTAAATGAAATATTGTGCATTTAATCATGAATCTACAAGAACCAAGAGAACAGCAAGATGTGCAATGTCCATCCAAGTCCCAAATTTCATCGTGAAGCGGAAAAAAGAGTAGGTTCTTACGGGCCACAAATACAAGTTTGCGAAATCGATTAAAGAACAAGCCATAACAGACGACTGAGCAGAAACCTATCTGGAAAAGCAAAAACTTCAAACTAACGAAACTTTCGACGACCTGACGGAAAGTGGTGGCCCTATGAATCAAAATTGGCCTCCCATCAACCGCCTCAGTAAATAAAAAACACTCCCTTAATTCAAGTAGTGAATTTTTCCGACATCTATAGATAAAGAATTTACACGGCGACAGAAGAATTTGCAAAAGGCTGAAATTTCAACAAAAGAAGTAAATAAAAACAATAAACTAAACAAAGAACGGCTTAAAAGCCAAGCCCTAAAAATCGAAGGAATAAGCAAACGGAAGATCCAAGTTTCATTCCTCAAAGCCCGAATCTGGATAAAAGAGTTAACGAGGTAGTTGAAGGTTTATTCGGCTGAGTTGTACGTGTGCATACCAGGGAGGGAGATGATGAAATGAGAGAAAGATCCAAACTGCAGAATCCAATGCCCAACCAGGAAAGAAAGTATGACTGTATAAGAAATGGAAGTTGGATTTTGGAAGCAGATGGCCGTAAAAGGAAGACTGAAAGGCCGAGTTTTCCGTTCGATGGAGAAGGAAGCTTCGTGGAAGTGCGGCTACGGGTGTGGAGTGCCCAGCTTCCACTCCACCAGCACTCACCGTGGGTACACGGTTTTTCAACTTCTTGTTTGTTTATCCGGTCCCGGGAATCAGGAAGATCGAAGACGGTTGCTTTCGAACATCCTCACCCTTTATCAGTGATTGAGGCCCACACGTCTTTTTATTGTAATCATAATCATATTCTTGTGGATATCGTGAACGGCGGGGATTTGCCCGTCGCGTTTGTCGCGTTTTCTCATTGTTTCGCGACGGACACGTTAGGCAAAGAACAGTTGTGTTCGGCTACATGGAGACGTTGGGCGTGCTTCTCTACGGCGCCAGGTAACAATGAAGGTTTCACGTTCTGTGGTCACAGGGTGTGTTTGGTGGGAACCGATCTCCTGCACCTGCTCCCGGATGCACACTTATTTTTTTTTAAATTTATTTCTAAAAAAAGTTAATGTAGGTGTATTTAACATAGGTATAAATTTTACCATTTTTGAAGTATTTTAGATATTTATTTTTGATTTTTGAAAATAGTAGCATTTTAGGTAATTTTAAATTACTAAAATGTCAATAATTTTCAAAAATAAAAAATAAATATAAAAAAATCTTCAAAAATGGTAAAAATTTATATACATGTTAAACACGCTTGGGCTAACAAATTTATGAAAAAATTTCAAAAAAAAATAAAAAATAGGTGTATACGCCGGGCAACGTTGTCTGCTTCCGGGTGTAGGAGATCAGTTCCCGTGTTTGGTAATAAATAAAACTTTTGATAAAAAATTTTAGAGAGTAAAAGTTGTCAAATGAAGTGATATGATATGAGTAATAATTAGTAGTAAAGAGGATAAAGGTAAAATAGATAGGTTAGTTATGTGAATAGTTATGTAGAAATGATTGAAAAGTACGGTGGTTGTATAAGAAAATGTGAAAAAATGATTAAAAAAATATAATAGTTATAAAGAGTGAAAAGTTTTAGATTGTAAAGTTTTAACTTGACATTTTTTGTCGATCGCCAAACACACCAGAAGCTAAAATTTTATCCATTTATTTTACAATTAATCATACCACTTCCCATGTACACATTATATATATATATATATATATAATATGTTGGTGGGCCCCAACGAGAGTGGTACCTAAAACCCACTTATATGATAAAAAAAAAATCCTGAAAAATCGTGTGGACAATTATCTAGTCAAGGTCCACCAATGTATAAATTTTTTTTTATAAAAATATACGAGTAGTGATTTCATCGGCGATCACGTGCAGTGAAGACTTATAAAATTATATATGCGCTTAGGGTATTTTTGCGAAGTATAAAAGTTTTCAAACAAAAATTTTCAGGTGTGTTTGTTTACTTATAGAATTTTTTAAATTAAAACTTTTAATTTAAAATTTTTCGTTCTTTATAATGGTCTTATTTTTAATTATTTTTCACATATTTCTATGTAGTTAATATATTTTTCAATTATTTCTATACAATTAATTGTAAATTCACTCGTCTTTTATCATATCATATTATTTCTCTTGTTTAAAATTTTTTACATTAAAAAATATTCATTCAAATATTTTATTACTTTCCAAACACAATATTAATTAAAAATTGTTTTTCAATCATTTACATATATACAACTATTTATACGACTTATCAATTTATTTTAATTTTATTAACTTTACTCATTGTCATTACTTTTATCATACACATCATTTTCTCGTATTTTAAAAACTTTTACACTACAAATTTTTTATCCAAAAATCTTATCAATTCCTAAACATGTTCTTAGTTATTAAATATATAATTTTAAATTAATATATAAACTTAACTATTTGATTAAACTATGAAAAATTTTCATATGTACCCAAGAATTTTATCCTTAATTTCATGTTTACCTACGAATTTTTAAAAATTTCATACATACTCACATATTTTCTTTAAAATTTCAGTTACACTCATGTTAGGAATTTGTTAAAATAGCGGTTAGCATCCTTGTAAAACAACAAAAATATTTATCCCCAATTATGATTTCATTGCTAAAGATTTATATTCAAGTGAATTTTTAGCATTTTTACAGCTACAAAATCACACATTATTTGGAATATAATTTTTTAGTTTTGATCAAACTAATTTCAAATTACATGAGAGTTTGCATATATTCATTATTTTACAGGATTGTCAAGGGTGATTCCTTTAATAGATTACTAATGAAGTGCGTATAAGTGAAATTTCAAATAAAATACATTAGTATATGTGAAATTTTTGAAAATTCATGGATATATGTGGAATTAATGGTAGAATTCTCAAGTACATATAAGATTTGCCTTTAAACTAATTTTATACATTTTCATATAGAGATCATGCACTTTTTACTTTGATAAAATTTAGATGAGTTAGATTTTGAATAATTAGTGAGTTGTCTTGAAAGAGAGGTGATGCATTGAAATCTTGATTGTCGCCTGTGCGGCTGAAGTATTGTATCTATTTGCTTGCAAGTTGTTTGAAATACACTGGGTTGTTACTTGGCCGTGTGGATAGTAACAAATTAACAATCGTAGGTATGGTTTTGTAATACTATTTTTTTGGTCATTCATTTGTTTTTTCTTCTGACCTAAAACTCAACTGATCCTATCTTTAATAATTAATGTTGTGATAATCTCCTTATTTCTATCCAAAGTCTCACCAAAACGTGACTTGCGACGGCATCACCCGACACTTTCGTGTAGTCAGTTACAATTTAAACCATCCGTCCTTCCATTTTGAGTCTGATCACAAATTTTGAAAAATGAGATATCTTTATCATTTTTTCGATTCTATGATAGGGACAAACGACCGGCACGACGGTGCCACTGATGTTACGAAATTACGAGTCGTGAGTCATGACACTGGCTACGAATTAAAATAAGATAAAAATTTGGACGGCTCCGCTCAATTTTTTTAGGCGCCGGCGGACCGGTTAGAGCCGCCCTACTCGGTACTCATCGTGCGCTCTTAATTGTCTCTGGCTCTCTGCTGATTAATGATAGATGGGCATTTAATTTGGTGGGTGTTTTTGTTATTTTTCGGAAGTTTTCGATATAAATTTTTTTAACACCACAGTTGCTTTATTTTTAATTTTGTATATTTTCTTATGAAACATCGTAAATTTTCAATTATTTTTCACAACTTTTCTTATAACTACTCTATTTAGTTTAATTATATTCTTTTCATTCTTTATAATTATTTATATCATATTATGTTATTTTTTTTTATTTTAAAACTTTTCCACCCAACTAGTATATTTTTTAATCATTTCTAACACACGTTTCTATATCTATATTTTTTTCTGTATAATTACTCTTGATTCCTAATCATAGCTCTTATCTTCTTATATCATTATATGCACCTTTTTTAAAAAAATTTCAACAGATTTTTTCCATGTAATGAAGCACACCTCTCTATTTTTCCATCTTTATAGCTTTTAAGCTTCGTATTCTATTAAGGGTATGTTTTTTCCGAAGAGAGGAAGATAAATAAAATGCGAAAGTTTGTACACAACAGTTCTATTAAGGTATTTTTTTAAATCAAGCTTTTTTTTTTTGGATGAACTAAATCAGGCTTTTTAAAGGGTAAAAATGACTTAAATGTACTTGAAATTTGTGAATTTTAAAAAACAAAAATAACTATATAAAAGTATTGTAAAATGATAAACTTGATATATATTTACGAAAAAACCCAAATAAAAATAAAATTAAGATAAAATAAGTGAATATTTTATTTTAACTTAAGATACATCTTAGTGTATATAATCATACTCTAAAAATAAATATGTAAAAATATTATAAAAAAGTAAACTTGATAGGCTAATTAAATACATTTACAACAACATGTTTATAAAGATAAAAAATAAAAATTGTATAAAGAGACTATATATGACTCATCGTATATAATCACGTATCCATAAAGGTTTGAATCGTTGGATGTTTGTCTTTTACGGACTCCAGTTGTATGCTCCTGGAAGCATGCAGCGCTGCATGCTCCCAGATGCATACATCTATTTTTTTATTCTTAAATTTTTTTTATAAAATTGTTATCCCAAGTGTATTTAAGCTTTGAGTAAATTTTTACTATTTTTGAATATTTTTAGATATTTATTTTTGACTTTTGAAAATCAGTGTCATTTTAGGTAATTTTAAATTACTAAAATACCACTAATTTTCAAAAATCAGAAATAAATATCTAAAAAAAATAGTAAAAATTGATATATATATATATATATATTAAATACACTTAAACTAATAATTTTATAAAAAAAATTTAAAAATTAAAAAATAGATATATGCGGTCGAAAGCTCACAGCGCTGCATGCTCGCTGTAACGTACAACTGAGTCCGTCTGTTACACTGCTTCATCGTCAAACGAGAGAGTTCATGTCGAACTGACAGAGCCCATTCTTCACGACTTTTAAAGCAATTTTTTTAGTTTCGAGTTTTTTTTTATTGGAGAATATTTATAACATATCTCAATTCATATTATATTCAAAGTCCTGAGACAATTCTAATAATATTTTCAAAAAGAGACCACCAGCTCTCAAATATCAAATGGGGAGACAACCAGCTCCCAACCGAATAAAGAGGACCACACCTGCCTTCACCTTAATTTTAGTTCAAAGTCACACGCGGGACTCGAACACGCGACGGGCGAAAACGAAAGTCTCGTTTAGCGCCCGTCGACAGTTTCGAGTTATGTATGTTAAGATCTGACTCCATTTCAAAATTTTCGGTTTAGGAATACAGCTGTCGCATTCACATAAGTTGTTGGTGCGTGCCTCGCTGAAATTATTCCCAGGGTCCGTTTGGGAACATAAAAAGCGAAAAAAGTTTCCTACTCGTGCAATACATTTTTTTTAAAGGTTTCTTTTCAAGTATACCCACAATATACCTATTAAGTTTGCAAATATTCTCGGAAATACTCACTCTATCAAAGGCCATTAAGTAAGTTAACCATTATCCATTTAAATGTTGGTTATAATTTCCTAAATGCTAAAAATACCCATTACGTAAAATAACAAAATATGAAATAAAATGAAATTGTAATAAAATTAAAGTTTTCTATATTTAAAACTCTTGTGCAATTAAGATAGTTGTTAGTTATGATAAAATTTTGAATCCAACCTTAAATTTGACGGACACACTAGTAATTTCATAAATGAACTAATGATGTTTATTAACTTCTATAATGAAGTTAATATTTTTTGAATTGCATGCAAACTTAGTGGATATATTTGAAAATTTTGAAATGTAATAGGTATACTTAGAATTAAGGTCAAACATAGTGAGTATATTCAGGAAAAATCATTTTTTATATAATTTGACATTTTAATTGTCTATATTATTACTATTATTATAATATTTTAATCATTTTATATTTTTCACTAAATCTTACTTTTTACTAGGAATAGTATTCTTGTTATGTAATATCATTTTCTCAAAATTTCAATTTTTTTCCCGTTCTTATGTCTTGATTTTACTTTTTTTCATTCTTAAATAGATTCTCGAAGCAAATACATACATTTCTAAATTTTGAATCTTGAATGGTCTTAATTTTATTAGTCACGCACTTTTTTTACCGAAATAAAATTTGTATTTTAGTTGAAAATATATTTATAAATGCAACATTAAATCCCAAAATTTAAAAAGCTGTTGAAAAAAATTATACAATGAACCGGTTTCATCTAAATTAGGTCTATTGAGAAACTAAATGCTCATTTAAGGGTGTTGTACGTGGAACATGATGTTATGCACTGGATGCACTTGGCATCAGTGCATCCAGATGTGTTTAACTTATTTTAAATTTTTTGTGCACAATTATTAATTTAAGTGTATTTAATATGTGTAATAATTTTTATTTTTTTGAAAATTTTAGATTTTTTAGAATTTTTAAATCAGTGACATTAAATTGCAAAAATGTCATTGATTTTTAAAAAATTAAAAAATATATAATATTCAAGAAGGGTAAAAATTAATACAATTGTTAAATACACTTAGATTAATATTCACATGAAAACATTTTCAAAAAATATAAAAAATAAGTATTTGAAAATCGATACACATGTTAAATACATATAAATTAACATTAGTATGAAATTTTTTTTAAAAAAATGAGTATTTGCTCCGTTATATGTAGAGCAGTGCTTGTCATTCAAGATGGATGACACGGTAAAAGAAGGTATTCAAATTGAGATAAACTATAAATTGTTCAAAATAATGAAAAGTTTGCATTTTTGTAATAAAAGCGAAGCAAAAATATAAAATATAAACAAAATTTTTAAATAAAGTATGAATTGGAAAGATTTGTGATGAAATAGAAATTTATTTTATACTACGAAATAAAAATAGCCAAATTACAAGTTTCCAAAGTTAATTCTGTCAAGCTGCATCAATTTTGATTGAGTGAAGCATAAGGAATGTTATCCAGGGAAGGGGCATACCGATAAAATATGCTGATAAAAGGCAAAATAAGCAGAGTTCGGCACTTTTTCTGGACTGCAATTTTAAGTCGAACGTCAAAAGTTTTTTTTTTTTTTATAATTATTATTAAAAAAATGTGTCAAAAGTACGCTTAGAAGGAGCAAAGTACAGCCCTCGGCAATTTTACAGTTTAAGTCATCTGCTGTTGCATTTAATTTGGATGAACTGCTCTGTTACAAACCATATAAGATTTTTAGATATAATCTGTACCTATAATTGGATATAATCTGTATTTGAGATGAGAATCAAATAGTGTATACTGAAAATGAATAAAATTGTATTCGAAATGGATAAAATTATATTGGAAACTGAAAAATTATCTTGAAAATAATAATACATGTCCAATTCAAGAATCCTGTAAGATTTAAAACTGGCTATTAGATTGTGAGAATGTTTTTATTGATATATAAATTAGTATAAACAACCGATATTAAATATACTTAAATTTTAGTATTCTGGATTGAATTATTAATTTCCTTAATCATGTTATGATATAAATTTGTATCAACAACTGATATTAAGTATACTTAAATTTTACCGATTCTGCATTGAATTATTAATTTCCTTAATCATGTTATGTCCTTGGCCATTTCAGCCCGATTCCGTAATCAATCGGTTGAGTCCTGGCCCATCAAAATTCAAAACCCCGGTCCGTACAAGAGGTAAAGCATTATTTTTAAAAATAATCTAATTATTCGAATTAAAGAAATATAAAACAAATAAGACAGTTACACGAATATGTGAAAATAAATAAATAAATATGGATACATGCTATAAATAATTTAGCTATTTATTTTTGAAATTAAGAAACAAACGGGCGCTGGACACACGGGTTACAGTGCATCGTTGATTGAAATTTAACTAGATTATTATACACAAGGAAAATGCTTGAAATTTAACTAGATTATTATGTACTAGGAAAATCTACAATGTAAGTAGTCCAGAGTCTAAACTTTGAAATATAAATCTATGAATGGATTGTTTGTTGAGATAATTGTATTTATGTCAACTCAAAGTAAAATATTGGAATTTAATAAATGATTTTAATTTGTTGCATTGATGCTGATAAATTTTAAAATACTTTTCATTTTGATTCTATTGGCCTCTTTTTACGGAAAATTCGCATAAGTTGTAATGCCTTCGTTTTTTTTTATGAAATTATCTTTAAAAATATATTGGCCTCCTTTATGGCAATTTCAGAAGAGTTTTGATGCCTTCATGAATTTTTTTTTATGAAATATATTTAAAAATGTATTGGCCTCCTTTATGGCAATTTCAGAAAAGTTTTCATGCCTTCATGAATTTTTTGATGAAATGTCTTTAAAAATATATTGGCCTCCTTTTATGGCAAATTCAGAAAAGTTTTAATGCCTTCATGATTTTTTTAAAAATTATCTTTAAAAATATATTGGCCTCCTTTTATGGCAAATTCACAAAAATTTCAATGCCTTTGTGATTTTTTTATGAAATTATCTTTAAAAATATATTGGCCTCCTTTTATGGCAAATTCCCAAAAATTTCAATGCCTTCATGAATTTTTTATGAAATTATCTTTAAAAATATATTTATCTAGCTAAAAATTTGACTATGACATTGGAAAAATCTTCGTGGGCTATAAAATTAAATCAAACGAAACATCTTAATATTTTAAAACTATTATTCTACATAATTTAATTTCATATCAATACTTTTGTTAATATCGTAACTAAATTCTTGAATAGACAAACTTTTTTTTAAAAAAATGAATGAATTAAATTTCGCAAGTTAACACATTAAATTATTAATTAAATCAAGAAACGAAGAACTTTTTTCAACTGGCACAGGGATCAAACCCTTGACCGTGAGAGCCTAGATGTGCTACCATCTGGCCAAAGTAGTGTTCACATCAGTACAAAGAATTTTAGGCCATTTAGGAAGAAGTAAATAAAAGCTAGAAAAATTTTGAAAATGCGAAGAATTTATGCCATATGATAGTGGTAATAATCAGTTGTAAAAAAATAAGACGAATTAGATAAGATAATTATATGAGAAGATGTGAAATAATTAAAAATTGAAGATAATAATAGAAAAAATATGATAGTCAGTTAGTTAAAATAAAATTATATAAAAAGGTACTCATGTGTTTTTGACATTCTTATAAACTTGCCATTCTCAGAAAGTTATCAGTTTAAAGTGGTTTGAGAACGTGACCATTTAAGAATGTGAATTTTTGTAAGATGATGTGAAATTGTGAGAAGTAAAAAAGAAAACATTTTGAAAATTATGTGAATGATATAATATAATATGGTTAAATTTGAAGAAAATTAAAATAAAGAGGTAAAGTTAGAGAAAATGAGATAGTTTGACAGTTAAGATGTCAAATTGATAAAATATGTAGAAGAGGAAGGAAACCATGTGGGTTGATTACTGATTACCAAACATGCTTTGTAATTTTTTATTCTTTGCAACTATATTTTTGACCTTTTTTTGTATTTTCTCATACAATTACTGTACTATTCAATAATTTCTCCACAAGCTGTCCGTACAATTATCATATATATTTTAATTTTGTTCTCTTCATTTTTTACCATTATTCCTATTTCATTTTTCTTATTTCAACCAATTTTATACCAAAAATTTTCTTTTAAAAGTCGAATGTCAAATACGTATAAATATAAAAATTTTCACTTTTCACAATTATTTTATTTTCTATTTATTTTTTTACATATTTTTATACAATTGCTCTTTTTTTAATTATTTATCTACAATTATCTGTGCAACTTCATATTTATTTTAATTTTATACTTTTTATTTCTCATAATTATCTCTATCATACTACATTATTTTTTAGAAAGTTTTGAACAAAATCTCAGTAAAAAGAGTTTTGAATAAAAAATGTTGATTGAAAAGTTTTATCGAATGGCAACCAGGATGGAATGAGAGAGACTGATTTTCGGTGTAACGACACTGGCGGCGGCTGTAAAAGACTACGCCAATGCATTGGCATGGCCGGAGCAAACAGTCGTCACGACGGAGCCTGAGACACATAGATAGTGAACATGCAGCATGAACAAGTATCAGAAATTCTGCAGGCATGCACATTTACTGTTTCGAAAACCGGACCAAATTGGGCGGTACGATACGACCGTGAACCAATTACGTCCCACTTCATTACTATTTCCGATTCAACCGCAGTTTAACCATCGGTTCGATCTGGTGGAAACGAAAAACTAGAAACTGTTATAAAACTGGTTCAGTAACTGGTCGGGTTTTAAAAATATTGGGCACATTATGGCCCCGTCAGTTGCCAAGAACGAAAAATGTCTTCAAAGTTCACCCCAGTTTAGGAAATTCGGAGCTGGTCCGCCATTCCTGATTGTCCACCAAGTCATCTGAACCATAGATCTGATAGTTTATGGGTCTACCGTGACGGAATGGACTAGTCCGATTTTGACTCTTTGTGTCCGTCATTCATTGCGCACCCACTCGCCATCAATTTCCAGCTCGTCACAAATTTTAATTTCCCGTCTGCGCCCGACGAATCGTTCGCAGGTGCAATGTTGAAACTCGAAACTTCAACAGTAGAAGTTGCGAGGAAGCTGCGATTGTTGCGATTTGCAGCATGCCGTTGCGGTGTTGTCTTAGAAGACGGCTGGATCATTGAATGTTGTTTCTCAAGAAATTCGTGGCAGTGAAATTCACTTCATTTATTATATATTTAAAATTATGATTTGTTCAAATCAAATACCTGCACGACCCATTTAAGTTATGTGTAAAATCAAAGAAATAAATTTTTTTAATTCACCTGTCAATTTTAAAACTGCTGATTCAATATCTAAGTAGTGTAAAATATTCTTTTCATGCGATTAAATGATTTTACGAATTATCATAATATTTTAGTGCATCTATAAACAGGTTTAAGTGTTTTTCATAATTTAAATATAAAAGTATATATATCCAGCTCGTGGGTCCCTGTATGATTGCTTATGGTTGTCAACGACCCTATCATGTTGCCATCGCAATTATTTTATTAGCAGAAAACGCGAAGAGATAAGCAAGATTGCCGCAAGTGGACTGCACCGTATCCCCACAGCGTCTATCGTGACATGATGGCCGACTGAATTAAAAAAACTTTTAAAGTAGGGCGATAATTCAATAATTATCGTAAGCTTGTTTGGTTTTCAATTTAAAGTATTCAACTTAAATTATTTATCATGTTTAACACATTTTGTTTTATCATACTATCAAAAATGTCTTTCACTTGAAACTTATATAAAAAATAACAATTTTTTAGAGCCAATATATAACTATTAAAAATTTTTAAAACTATAGAGAGCAAAGAAAACAAAAGCAAAATAAATAGAATAATTGTATAAAAAGATATTTAAGAAATATTATCTATAGAGATAATAATAACGAGGTATGATAGTTAAGTTGCTAAAATGTTACATCACACTTAGATGAGGGTAAAAAGCATTTTTTGGGTAATTTGTAAATATACCAACATAATTTGATAATAATTGTTAGTATATTTGTGTAATTTGTAAAAGTTAAATATACTTAATTTTAAAATAACAAATATTGAACGTATTTATAATTATAATTATGGTCAAATTATGTGAGAATTATTTTTAGTTTCTAAAATTATGGAAATCTATTTGCAATTTTAATTAAATTATTTGAGTATATTTACAAATTATCTCATTTTTTAAAATTTTCCCATCTCACCAAAGAATTGCTATAAATTACTTTACAATAGCTCACATCCAATATGGCGATGTCGAAATTAATTAGAAAAAGTCTAGGTTATAGTCGAGAAATCTAATTTCAATTCATACAACCCTCTGCTTAGAACAAACAAATACAAAATTCGGAAAAATGTAAGCATCGATAAGATTCGTGAATTCGAATCTAATTTGAAAACTTTAATATGGGAATAAGATTAAGATCTAGGTTGAAAGTTTTAAAGCTGAGATGAACTATTAAACGTTCAGTTGACTTTATACCAACTTAATTCCATCAGAGTTTCGTCCACAGTATATTGGCCCTGTCATTCGTCACCTTACCACAAATCTGAGGTCTGAACAGCAGCCCCGTTTCTTCTCGTAGCTCGAATGAAAAGAAATCAAGCATTGTTTTGACACAGAGTCTCCAAAACTGTACTTGGATGGATGAGTACTTAAAGTACTCTGCACAAAGAGTATACCACCTAGAAAATGTCCGGCCAAATATATAAATTTTTATTTTTTTTTGAATTTTTTATAAACATATTAATCAGGTACTTTTAATCTATAAACTAAATTTTATTATTTTTAAATTCACGTTTATATTTATTTTGAATTTTTAAGTAAAATAAAATTTTAGACCCGTCTAAAAAGATCTTAACTCCTAGAAAATAACTTGTGAAAGTACTTATGGAGGGCAAGTTGCACAGATGTTGGCAATTGTAGAGCAGCCGGGCCCTAGATTAAAGGAGGCAAGGATTTTTATGTACAAAAGATTCAATTGATCCAAGGCTTTCCTAAAAAAAAAAATAAAAAGTTTCACTCCGGGGGTAGATTGGGGGAGGCCTTACCATTCAGGTTAAGAGAGGGAACGAGGGAGGGACATTTCTAATGACACATGAAATGTCTTCTGCTTAGCCCAGCTCTCCAAGCCCAGGGATTTGTTTTTCGTCCGAAATAAATTCACTTGCCTTTTCTTTCCGCTTTTGTTTTTTGAGGTTTTTTTTATCCACTTTTGGCCAAGCATAGTTGTCCAATTTTCGGTTGATTTACAAAGAGGGCATTGGAACTTACGTTATCTCAAATCCACTGCTGGGCCTTAATGTCAGAAAGAGATTGAACGAAAATCCAAGTCACCCATTCGGAATTTGACTTGGGGCTCGAATTACGTACACTTCTCAATCAGTCGCTATGGGGCGCCAATTCGTGGAAGTTGTGTGCGCTTTAATTTCTTTCCTTGGAAAAATATTCTTCCGGAAAAAATAAATGCGCAACGGCATTGACGACTGCGGTTTCCATGTTCAATACATGGTGAATAGAGTGGCTGTGATTTTTTTTACGTATATAATTAAACATATAAAACTGAATAGAATAATTATATCTATTTAATAAAAGGTTGTGATGACTGATAAGGTGGAACACAAAAGTTATGTTGAAAAATCCGGTATGGTATCCCGAAATGTTTTGAATTTATGCACACACTACATATAACATACTTCGTAGATATTATAGTCTCTAACCAAATAAAGTAAATTATACTAATAGTTCTTCCTTTTGGCTATTATTTATGTCATTTCAATTTCTACATTGTATTTTTAACACTTTTTGTTTATTATTTCAATATGATTACAGTCCTTTAAAATATTTTTATTGTATTTTTGATTAAATTTGTATCATTTTTTTCTTCCATTAAACTTTATGCTCCCCTTTTTTTACAGTATCTTTTATCCATTCTCTCTCTGAATTAAACTTTATGCTCCCTTTTTTATTACAGTAACTTTTATTCACTCTTTCTGCGTCCAAAAAAAAAAAACAAAAAGCCAAGCCGGCTCAGGGCTTGAAACTTGAAAGGCCCAACTCTGCCACTCTGTTCCATTTTCATGGAGGTTCAGGTTGCCAAATTCAACACTTAAAATGGGCTTTCAGGTTACATACAAGAGATTTTGTGTAAATCTTTTTATTTTAAGGGGTTGATGATTGATACAAAATCAAATCTATTCATTATACTTAACATAATTTGTTTGTCTTGAAAACCAAATTTTATTCAAATCAAATATATGCATGACCAAGTTTATTCAAAAATAGATATATATATTCTTGTGTAAATTAGAAAAAAATTCTTAGATACATTTATATATATAAGAATATAATAATACTTTATAAAATCATTTATAATAGTGATCTTTTAGATGATTTGGATGTTGAAATACTACTTAAAAATTATTTTTTAATATTAAATTATTTTATTATGTTGATTTTACACATTTATAGATGAGGCTTATCTAGAACGAGATTGGACAAATCAGAGGATTTATAGAATGGTATTGAACAAATCAGAGGATTTACATGATAAATAAATGATACTAGATCTACTAAATGGAGTTGATTTTCTATCAACTACTGAAATATTAAAAATAAAGAGGTTACATAAGAATTTCGTTGAAGCAAGCCCCACTTAAAATAGTAGGGGATTTATATATGGGACTCTAGCTTAGAGCTCCCAGGAGCATGGAGTTTCCATGCTTCTTCTCCTAAGGGTCTTTCATATATATATATATATATATGAGTAATATTCAGGTGTAGCTCCACTACACTTTAATAACGACGCATTGGCATTAAAATGAGTTCGACATGATCATAAAATTATAATCTACTCCACATATTATATTTATAATAATGTATTATATTACTATACTAATTTTCATCCAAATTGGATATGCCTATGAACTCCATCTAAAAGTGCTACAAATTCAACGTAATAAAATAGTTTGATATAAATAATAACTTTAAATTGAATTTTTTAACATGTAAATCATTTGTTATAAAATTTATATATAGATAAATAATTCTGTAAATTTTTATTACATTTTAATATATATGGGGCCCATTTTTGGTGCAATTACACTTGATTATTATATATATATAGTCTTCACTTCTATGCGGACCCATGTAACTCCTTCAAAATCTAACATTTTGATCTTTAATAAAAAATTTAATCTATGCATTGTATTTAACATCATTTGTTTATCCAGGGGGTCAATTTTTATCTCAGTCAAGTATGTTTATGAGTCACATTTGTTAGAAAGTGTATATATTCATGTGGAAATTATAAAAAATATTAAAATATAATTTTTAAAGTAGTATTTTTGACATCTAAACCGTCCAAAATATCATTTCCATGTGAATAAATGATTCTATAAAGTATTATTACATTCGAATGCATGTATAACTATATCTAAGCATTTTTCATAATTTGTACATGAATATATATATTTTTGAATAAATATGGACCATAACTATACTTAGTAGGGATGAAACTTAGTCTCTTAGATAAGCAAATTGTCTTAAGTACAATGAATGGATTGAATTTTTCATGGATGATCAAAATCTTAGATTTATAAGGGTTTCATGAGTCCACTATCGGACCGTGTATACATATATATGCTTCACATACACACACACACATATATATGTACGAGAAATATTTAGGTGTAGATTCATTGCACCAAAATTAAGGTGCAACTACCTCAAAAGGGGTCCCACATGATAGTAAAATTATAATCTACTTCACCCTTTGTATTTAGAATTATATATTTTATTACCATACTAATTTTCAACATAATTGTGTATGCATATAGACACCATCTAAAAATTTTACAAATTCAATGTAATAAATATAGTTTGATATAAATAACAACTTTAAAGTTATTCTATCAACAGGTAAACCATTTGCTATAAAATTTATATATGAATAAATAATTACATAAAATGTCAATATATTTAAATACATGTAGGGTCCATTTTGGTCCAAATGCATTGTTAATTATGGTAAGACAAATGCATATGAAAGATTCTTTATGTATATATTGTGGCTGATTCCATGCGCCCGGGTGCAATAACCTATTTTTTATTATTTTTTAAATTTTTATAAAATTATTGATCTAGGTATATTTGACATGTGTACCAAGTTTTATCATTTTTGAAGACTAGTAGATAATTTTTAAAGGTTTTTAAAAATCAATGGCATTTCTGTAATTTTGAATTATGAAAATTTTACTACTTTAAAAAATCTAAAAAAATTATCTACAATATTCAAAAATGGTAAAACTTGGTACACGTTAAATACACCTAGATTAATAGTTATATAATTTTTTTAAAAAATATAAAAAATAGATTTTTGCACTTGAGAGCACTAGATAACGATTATATATATATTATTTTCTTTGTATATTTATGTGGGTCCAAGATTTTTATTAAATATATATTTTAAAATTTATTTAGGCATTTCTTTTTATTTTTTTAAAATAAAAATTAGCATTGTTCATGGGCAACACACGAGCAATGCACATTTTTATTTTAAAAATTAAAAAACAAATATCTAAGTAAATCTAAAAATAAAAAATTATATATTTAGACAATACAAATTGATTATGCTTTTATGACACCCTTTTTCTATGTAATCTAATCCATATTCAAATCTTGATGGTTGATGAAAAATGCATTTTATGCATTATGTTTAGCATCATTTATAGTATTTTGGAAACTCTGTTATTTGTCTAATATCATTGTGCATGTGCCCCATTGAAAATCAATATAATAAAATAATTTAATGCTAAATATTAATTTTAAAATTATATTTTTAACATTTAAACCAACTAAAATATTATTTCTACGTGGATAAATGATTATATAAATTATTATTATATTTTAATACATGTATAAATGGACCTAAGCATTTTTTATAATTTACACATCAATGTATATTTTCCAACAAATGTGACTATAAACATACTTGATCAGCGTGAACTTGGTTTTCTAGACAAACAAATAATTTAAACACGATGATTAGATTAAATTTTATGCAAAATATCAAAATATTAAATTTTGAAGGCATTGAATGACTCCATTTACATAGAAGTGAAGCTCATACAATATCAAGCTTGCATTCCTAAAAATAATAATAATAAAAGAAAAGGGCTCGACCATTCTCTACGGGTGCTCCCAGGAGCATTTGATTGAGTTCTTATACATGCAGGCCAAATTTAATTAATTTATTTTCTCACGTACGTAAGTGTATGACATCTGATAATTTTAAATTTAATATTTTATTTTAATTTTTTAAAATTAATAAAATGGGCATGAGTTGACTCATGGGTTCCCCAGCTACGTAAATAACTCGTGGTTATCGTATAAAGTAATAATTTGGATTCACTCAGCCCTTTGGCATTATTCCCATCACATATTATCCAACAATATTAGAACCATCCAACAAATGGAGTTCTTTAAAAATTTCTAAGTAATACTTAGCTTAATAGTCTAATAGATTAAATTATAAGATCTAAATCATAGTGATGAAGGTCAAACGTGTGATGAGGTCAATTTTCAAAGGAAGTAAGTGCATGTGAATAGGAGAAAAAAGAACAGAAATAAATACCATGATTTATGTGGAAAAAGAAATCTTCAAAGAGTTAATGCCTTGCAAAAAAACGTAGAAAGAGGATGAGTTTAATATGTTAGAATTGATTAAAAAAACCAAGCCTTTAAGAGGCAAATACATATTTTCCTAAGAAGGAGATAGTATTATTAAAAATGTCTTGAACGATGTATCTCTAGGACCCTTATCCAATCCCAAACAATGCTTTATATATAGCTTTTGAGCCATGTTTTGGGCGAATACTCTTATGAATGTGATCATCGTTACAAAATAGGACCCTTCAAGAGCTTCCAAGAGGTTTGCAATAATACCGTTAATGTTTTTCAGAAGATTATGTAAGGAGAGAAGCAGCTAGGTTATTATGAAGGAAATCACACGCATGCTTAACTGTACTTCTGACCATACGCTCTTGATGTTCAGGATAAACGGCTATCCACTTTGTTGTAGAGAGGAAGGCTCTGAACTCCATGAGGCTCTTATCTACCCAGGGGGTCCCTCAGGCTATAGCACCTTATGTTGTTAAAGCTTAGGCCTTAGGCCTTTAGAAGAATCAGTAGCTTGTACCACATGCATTAAATAAAGTTTAAGAATATATATTTAGCCTACTTAAAAAAAAAGAATATATATTTAGCTTGAACAGCTAATGTGAGTGTGTATAGTGCAGTGTGAGTAGGAGGCTTGGGTTTTAATATTAGGTAGAGATTGTGATCTCGTTAGTTTGTTTTGGATTACACCTAAGTTAGGTGCTTTGTCATTCAAAATGGGTAATATAAAAAAATGTCATCTTTTTGACCAATTTTGGTAGAGTACGGTACAAATAGTCACAAAATATAATCAAATTGCCAAACAATCAGGTTGACTCAACACATTAGATCTCAATGATATCTTCTCTTGGCTAAGCCTGTGTTTGTTTAAAACTTTTTACTTTCTACGACTATTTTATTTTTAAATTATTTTTCACATATCTTACACGACTATCTTATTTTTAATCATTTTTACATAACTACCCATACAACTTGTCTGTCTATATTTTATTTTAGTCTATTTTATCATCATAAGACTCCTCTCCCGCGTGGCCCGATAGGCGATTCTTTCGTGCTTGGCGCCGGGTGGAGGCTTTGGGGATTTCGGAGAAGACACAGATAAAGGGGAACAGGCAGAGAATCCTAATCCATGTAGGGGATTGAGGCGTGGATTTAGGAGATTTACTGGTGTGAATTTCCGAAGGACTTTGAAAGGGGTAACGAACTTGGTTGGGATGAATCCGAGTATTAAGGACCTTCTCGAGGCTGAGCTTTAGACAATGGCCATCTCCGGCCCGGTGACAAAGAAGATCACTTGTGGGGATGATGCTGTCAGCCTGTGCTCTGTTTGGACCTCCAAGCTGTATAACAGGGAGTTGTTCAAGTCCATGATGCGCAGGCTATGGAGGACGAGCGAGAGTTTCCAATTTGTGGAGATAGGAGAGAACTTCTACAAGACCATTTTCACAAACTAGAACGATAGGGAGAGGATAATGGCTGGGAGGCCGTGGCTATTTGATAGACACATAATTATCATGATGGACCTGAGAGAGGAGATAGACCATGCCCACCTCGTGCTTGCTAAAATGCCCATATGGTTGCATGTGATGGGAGTTCCTTATCTTGTTGATAAACAGCAGCTGGGACACAGCATTAGAGAAACCTTTGAGATGGTGGAAGAGATTGTTGCAACTGAATCAGAGCTCAGGATGAAAGTTCAGATTGATTGCAAGGTACCATTGAGGAGGGGGCTGTTTATACAAGTAGGTTCACAGGGGAGGAACTGGATTTCATTTCAATATGAAAAACTACCGGTATTTTGCTACTGGTGTGGAATTATGGGGCATGCTTACAAGGATTGCTCAGAACTCACAGACCAAAACAATGAAATTGCAGAAGCTAACATGCCATTTGGGAATGCTCTGCGGGTGGGCACCCTACCCATGTGAATAAGAGCAGGAAACGAGTACGGGAACTAAGTTGCACCACACAAATACTTGGGTGATCAGCACACTCGTGCAAGGGAGATAATAGCCAATGGAGATGGACCGAGGGTAGGTCTGGACTTGCAGGGGGGAGGGACCATTGCTTTTCTTCTCCATCATTGCTCCATGAACATCCTCTTCTCTAACCACCAGTGACGCAGGATCTTTTCCAACTTCCACAGTAGTAGCTTCCTTCCCATCCTCAACCGCAACAACCTTTCCATCTATCACAGCAGCAATGTTCTTTCCATCCTCAACACCAGTAAAAGCAACCTTTCCAACCATCACCACAACAGCAATCTCCGAACCATTATCAATAGTTGCAACATGCAATGTCAAATGACCATTCCCACACCCATTGTAATGACCTTCCCCACACTCATCCGCAGCCACCACTTATAAGCTAGGCTTTAGCCAATTCTCAACTGTCCCATCCTCAACTGCAATTGTCTTTCCACCAATCACAACAGCAATGTTCTTCCCATCCTCAACATCAGCAACAATAACCTTTCCATCCATCAACATAGCAACAGTCTACGGCCCATTATCAGTAGCAGTAACTTGTAATGTGTAATGACCTTCCCCACGCTCATCCGTAGCCACTACCTATGAGCTAGGCCTCATCAAATTCATGGCTGTCACCCTCTCTTCACTGCACGGATCTGCCGATGTTTATTGAAGCCGATCATTAGCTTTACAACGTTGATATGGGGCTGTCACAGCCTCTTGGTGAGTTAGGCACCCACTATGCTTGTGAGCCATCGGATGGTTATTTAGTAGGTGATCCAAGGACTAATCTTGATGGGCAAGGGACATCACAGGATATGAATACGGTCTCGCATTTGGCAGAGGGGATCCTAACTGGAAAGACAAAGGCAGGTAAAAACGAAAGGCGAGGGGTATGGATGACCATTTGAAGTATGGTAGATATGAGAAATCTGAGGTGACAAGAAGCAAGGGAAGTTTAAATGATGAAAATGAGGAGCTGATTCACATTCACAAATGCCCAAAGAAGGACAAGACCCTTCAAGTTATGGAGGTGGAGGCTGAGGGGGATCCTCAACGCCACATCGGTAACATGACTTTTTTAGCATGGAATTGCCGTGGGCTTGGGAACCCATGTGCAATTCACTGCCTTCTCAACTTGGTCAAGAAAGAAGATCCTAAGCTGATTTTTCTTTGTGAAACGAAGTGGTCTGCTAAGAAAATGGAGGGAATCAGATATACGCTTAAGTTTGACTGTTGTTTGGTGGTGGATTCTACAGAAAGAAGGGGCGGGTTGGCGCTCCTGTGGAACAATGAATATCCAGTCCTTATCACAAACTTCTCTAATCATCACATAGATATAGATATTCAAGGATGGCGGTTCACAAGGCTCTATGGTCATCCCAAAACGCAATATAGAGTCTAGACTTGGAATCTTTTGAGTACGTTGAGCAACCGGGAGAAATCTCTGTGGCTTGTCATGGGGGACTTCAATGAGGTGACGGACCCTTCTGAATATATAAGCCAAAGGAACCGTTCTTAAGCACAGATGGATTTCTTCTACAACATTTTAGATAGTTGCAACCTGTTGGATCTTAGTTTTATGGGACCGCTTATGACGTGGAGTAATAACCGAAGGGGTTCTTAACGAGTGGAAGCTAAATTGGATAG
This sequence comes from Annona squamosa, assembly GCA_035584095.1. Taxonomy (NCBI): domain Eukaryota; kingdom Viridiplantae; phylum Streptophyta; class Magnoliopsida; order Magnoliales; family Annonaceae; genus Annona; species Annona squamosa. The sequence continues at coordinate 42,598,512 of JAXCLR010000063.1, read as the reverse complement.
GGGGTGGCAACGCCAACTTGGTTATCACTCTTCCCATATGCAAAAATCTCTCATCCTTTTCAGATCATTGCCCTTTACTACTAGTTTTGAATACAATGCATTGTAAGAGGAAACCGTCAAAGGAATTCAGACATGAGTTATTATGGGCAAGAGACAGAGAGACTCACCGCATTGTCCAGCATGCATGGGATTCACAACCTTGTGGGGATTCATTTTCTCCGGTCCTCCTGGACAGAAAGATCAAGACTTGCAGTTTGTATCCATCTAGGTGGAACCGATTGAGGAGGGGTAATCTAAGGAACACGATTGAAAAAAAAAATAACAGGAACTTGCACACCTTATGGGTCAGAACCCCACCGACCAAAGAGATGAAACCATGAACAGAACTAAAGTCCAAATCAATATGCTTCTGGAAGATGAGGAACATCTATGGAGACAGAGAGCTAAGACCCGTTGGTTACACGAAGGGGATAGAAATACGAGTTTCTTTCATTGAATGACGTCCAATTGCAGAAGGTTCAATTCAATTGACGCCCTAAGGGATTTTAATGGTCATTGGGTCCGTGATCAAGATAAATTGATGGATATGACTGTGACATATTTTTTATCTCTATTTACTTCATTAGGCCCAAATCAGTGTTATTGGGTGAATAATCTCATATCCAGAAGAATTACGGATCAGCAGAGGCAATCCTTGACTAGGACCTTAGAATTTGATGAAGTGGCTAAGGCTGTGAAGGCGATGAGCCCAACAAAGGCTCCGGGCCCGGATGGGATGTCGGGGGGGGGGGGTGTTCCAAAAGCACTGGCAGACGTGGGTCAGGATGTTTCCTCTTGGTGCAAGAACTTTATGGAACAATCCATTTGACCCACCAACGTTCTCAGATTGAGCAGTTGAACTCCACAACCATCATCTTGATCCCGAAAATGGAGAGCACCTAATCTTTGGCTCATTTTCGCTCGATTAGTCTCTGCAATGTCGCCTACAAGATCTTGGCCAAAGTCTTTGCTAACAGACTCAAACTGTGCCTCCACGATGTCATTAGTGAACAACAAAGTGTGTTTGTCCTAGGTAGACTTATCTCTGATAATATGTTGGTTGCATATGAAGTTATTCACTTACTCAGGCGGAGAAAGGGAGGGATGAAGTAAGAGATGACAATCAAATTAGATATGTCAAAAGTGTATGACAGGGTTGAGTGGGCTTTCTTACAGCAAATTATGGATGCTATAAACTTCGGCTCGGTTTAGATTAGATGGATTATGTGCTGTATCTCAACGGTGAGGTATCAGGTGGATGTGAATGGTTTCAAAACAAGATATTTTAAACCTCAAAGGGGATTAAGGCAAGGAGATTCACTATCTCCTTACCTTTTTCTCTTATGTGCAGAAGGTCTCTTAGCCCTTATATCAAATGCAGCTACATGTGGGAGCATTCGTGGTATCAAAATAAACCCCAGACGTCCATCCATCACCCACCTACTTTTTGCGGATGATGCTCTCATCTTTACTAAAGTAGTGAGCCAGGATGTTCAAAACTTCATGGCGATTCTTTAACAACACTCAGTGGCATCTGGACAGGTGGTAAATATTGATAAAATAGTTGTATTTTTTAGTTCAAATGTCAGGAGCAATATGAGAAGTGACCTCACCCATCTGCTTAGATCTATGGGTCATGATTTTGACCATTATCTGGGGCTTCCTGCATGGCTTGGTAGGTCCAAAAAAATGCATGTTCAAAGGACTAAAACAACGCATTTGGAATAGGATTCAATGATGGAAGGGTAGACTTCTTTCTTGGGGGAAAAAAGAGGTCCTAATCAAAGCAGTTGCCCAAGCTATTTCAACGTACACGATGAATATCTTTTTGCTCCCAAAATCATTCTGTAACGAAATCAATAGAATGCTTAGCAGATTCTGGTGGGGGGAACAAGAAAATAAATGCAAAATGAGTTGGGTTGCATGGAAGGATATGTGCACATCAAAGTTATCGGGCGGACTGGGGTGCAAGGAGTTACATTCTTTCAATTATGCTCTCCTAGGCAAATAGGTTTGACACCTCATTTCGTGAACAAATTCTCTTTACCATCAAGTCCTCAAAGCTAAATTTTTTTGTATGATAATATTTGGAGTTGCAACGCAAAACCCTCTGACTCTTTCACCCGGAAGAATATCCTCAAGGCAAGGGAGATTATTCGAAATAGTTGCAAATGACGTATTGGTAATGGGAAGCGGGTGCATTTTTTCAAGGAGATGTGACTTAACTGGCTGACCAAAGCAGGGCCCCTTCCATTGTCGATCCCGAATGATGTGTTGGTTGATCACTTCATAAATTCTGCTGAGCACTCATGGAATATGGACAGGATTGTAGCAGTTGTTGGGGAGGTGGGATGGCAACAAATCAATCAAGTCCCTCTACCTCAAACAGATGATGAAGACCGACTATTTTGGATACATGAACCAAAGGGCACATATTTTGTGAAATCCGCCTGCAGGTTTTTGAGTATGGCTGTGGACAACTCGTCCAACTTGGGCATATATAAAGCAATATGGAAGACAAAGCTACCAAGTAAAATTATAATTTTTGGATGGAGATTATTCAGAGATGCCTTCCCAACATTGAAAAATTTATTTATGAGGGGTATCGAAGTGGATCGGTGTTATTTCTTTTGCAGAATAGAAATGGAGGATGCTACCCACATTTTCACGGGGGTGTCAGTACACGAGATATTTTTTTGAAAGTTGTAAGAATTACCAATTCTTGGGCAACAATGTAGGATATTTTTAGAATCCTTATTTCAATGAACAGGCCGAAGAACCTCGCTTTCTTCATCCTCTATTGTTGGCGAGTGTGGTATTTGCGCAACAAGCTCAGGGAAGAGAAGGTTCAACTAATTTTTACCAATATTATTGTCTGGTGTGAGGATTACCTCGAGCAACACAGGAGGGTAAAATTTCTTATTCAGGATGGGGCGATTGGCTGGCCTTTGGTGGCAAGATGGTCTAAACCACCAATTGGTTTTCTCAAGATGAATGTCGATGCACGAAAACATGAAGATAACCACGCCTTGTGTTTTGCGGCTGTTATTCGGAATTCTTATGGGCGTTTCATTGCCGCAAAGGGCTGGAGACGAAGAGGCAACATGGGTCCTTTGTGTATGGAGGCGACTGCTTTTCTGTTGAGACTCAAATGGGCTCTCCACCTTAGGTTGATGAATGTTCAGATAGAAACTGATTTTCTCCTCCTCTTCAACTACTTGTTGAATGAAGAACACATTCTATCACCTGTGAGGGTTCTCATTGGGGAGATCAAATCCCTCATATCATCTACCCAACACTTTTCTGCCTATCACTTGTTAAGACAAGAAAATGTTGTTGCTCATTCTTTAGCAGATTTTGTATCTATTTCTTTTTTGGATAGCCAGATTTGGTGGGGTAACCCTCCTCAAATTATTCTGGAAAAAATTTGTACAGACAATTTTTTTGGCAATGAATTGCTTAGATTTCCTTATCCCTCCATTCTCTCATAGTGCAGGGGAGAGGGGATACAGTATTTCCTTTCATAAAAAAATTTATTTATCTATTTTAACTTTATTATCTTTATTTTTCATTATTATCCTTATCGTATTACATCATTTTCTCTCATTTTAAAAATTTTTATACTAAAACTTTTTATGCAAAAGTTTTATTACTTTCCACACATGCCATAAGCCTTGTTTAGTATTTATGGATCAGTTAGCGCACCAAATGTTCTATATTATATATATTACTTTAGTTTGAGTTAGCACTTAATGAAAATGAAATTAAGGAGTGCAACTTAGGTAGGTATTGATGTATATGGCCAAATTGACCCACTTTCAAATAGAATATGTTTTAAAAGATTGTACATATATAAGATTGGAAAAAAGTTACTCTTGTTATTGACTAAGTAAGGTTCCATATACTAGGGCACCATTTGGTAACGTAAGTAGGGAAGAAGAGGGGAAGTGGAGAAAAAAAGATTTTAAAGATAAAGTGAGAAGAAATAAGGTAGTTGTGAAAATAATGATTGGAACATAAGGATAAAAATGAAAAATAGAATAGTTGAGTAGTTAAGATGTCAAATAATTATTTGAAAAGTGTAGAGGAGAGAGAACTTTCCACCCACCGTTATTACAAATGGTGCAAAGGTCTCTAAATTGGCTCAATGAGCATCTTGACCATAGGAATATAGATTTGCACATGTTTTATCATATATATAGGACATGCCTCTTTTCATATGGCTTAAATTTATTATTAAGTTTTAGTTTTTCTTATTTCCAAAGGGATTTCTTTTCCGAGGCACCATTTAGCAACAAGGGTGAGTGAGAAGTTATCTTTCTTTGATACACTTTTCAAAAAATAATTTAATATCTTAACTACTAAATTAACCTATTTTTTCATTTTTATTTATATATTCCAATAGTTTCTTATACACTTGCTTTATTTTTTTCACTTTATCCCCATCACGTTACATTATTCTCATACTTTATCCTTCTCCACCCACATTACATGACGATGCCTAAAGTTAAATGTCTTGAAGTAAAGCAACAAGCTTAGAAATGAAACTAAACTAACTCAATATTCATGTGAATTTGTAGTGTAGATTAGGGGTACAACTTGAGTTAGTTCGGTTTGTGTAATGGTCTATTCTAATTTTACCTTATTTCTTAAAAGTCTACCGTACCTTGTCTATTTGTTGGTTAGGTTTCTAATATACTTTACCCTACTTACTATTTATAAGTTTGATTTTGATTCTAGTTCCAAATTGGTCATTTTAATACTCAAATATAATATTTTTATAAAATATTTCTATATTATTTTAAATAGTATAAAACAGTAATTATTTACATTTTGAAATTGTAGGCGTATAATTTTCATATATTATTATTTAGGTTATTATATAAATAAATATATAATATAGGCTGTCCTAACCTAATCATTAAAATTATTTATATATTACAATAACAATTCACAAGCTTGTTTGTAAAAGATTTTCAAAAGTCAATGGCATATATATATAAAATTTGAAATGATTTCTTACTTCACTAGGTGTAAGATTCATTTAAATCTGAATTAGTTAAGATGGACATGCATACTTATATATAAAATTAGTTATTCATATGAGTACATATATATGTCAATTCTAGGTACTCAGTGTATCTACCCTACTCGTATTCTATTTGGTAAGATAGATAATAATTTATACCTTACATAGATCTATGGGTAATACTTCCCGTCCTACTCCCCAAAACTAGAGTTAGGCTAATGGCTACTCAGGAATATCTTACCCAAGTTGTATTCTTAGATAGATAACTAACCAAAGAAGGACATTTACTAGTAGAATACAAACCAACATGAGCTGCATCCCATGAAAAATCCTCAACAACTGAACGTGGCATTTCCCCCGCCCAAGCAACGTTGAAGTCCGCCGCACTCATGTGAGCAGGCAGCTCAGCTGCAGGACAGCTACTATGCCCGATATCTTAAAACTCAAATCTCGAATCCGCCATTTGAGATTCATGCACGGTTTGGTGGCGTTCCTCTCATCTCCAAGGACTTCGACTGCAAGTTTCTTAACATCCAAGAAAAAATTATCTTCCGTACACGCTTGTTTAGCTAACAAACAGCACTGTAGAAGCCCACAACTAAAGTAAAAAAAAAAAGAAAAAAAGAAAAAAGAGTTAAATCCATCCAATAAAAACGTACAAAACCAGGTCCACATATCTATGCACAGCTGGAATCAGGTTCTGCATGAATGTGGGCCAAATGAATGGTGCCAAAATACGAGTCGCTGAGAATCGGAATCGTTCATGGATTGAATTATAATACAAAGAGGCCCATGTTAGTTCATGTCTCTCTGTGTGCTTGCGTGTGGGGCAGACGCCTCTCTTCCCAATACATTGTGTTTGGAGGAATAATTGCCTTTGAGAAGATAATGTAGTTAAAATTACGGCTCCTTCAGCTCCCATCTCTTTTTTCTCTGTACCTTCGTCTTCCGAACACGAAGATCTCGTATCAGCATCCGAATCTACGCAGATCGCCTGGTCGGTATTTGACCTGTGCTGATCCTGCCACATGAAAGGGCTCCCAAGACACGGCCATTCCGATCCCCATCGCTACCGTTCATTTTTTCACAAGAAAGAGACAAATTTAATGGAGGGTTTTGTGTATTGTAATTATCAAAGTCTACGAATAAGCATACTTAGACTGAGGAGAAACTTTCCAGTCTGCACGAATCGCAATAACAAGCAATTGTTTGGACTTTGAACCCGATTGCTTGAACGCCTCTTAATGAAATGGTTGCCGTGATCCCTCAATTCTACGGTTGGGATTTTATTAGGTTTCAATGGATTGCCTTGGGATTAAAAAGATCGGTTCATGAAGCATCCTGGCCGATGTGTTTCGCTTAATTGCTTGTGCTGACAATCCGATCATGTATCTTCCCCCAAAGATTATGTGTAATTGCTTATTTATTTCTTTGATTTTTAGATTGTATTTGGATGCGTTAGAAAAAAAAAAAGAAGGTAATATACTAATTGTTTGGATTGAAACATGGCATGAAACCACACCCTCGTTAAAAATCCAGCCAATCCATTGTGATGATTTGTAAAAAAAGAAATCATGAGCATTTGGAGTAGAAAAAGTGTTAAAATATACATTTCAAAAACAATTTAACAGTTTCAATGGGTCTCATTTCAAACGAACCAGGATTCCTACAAAATTTGTGGGAATCCATTAGATAGGGCCCATTTTAATTAATGAACAAATCAAAATTTAACTATTTATTTTTTTACAATTATTTGTTTTGTGATAGTACCAAAAATCGTTACACTACAAGTATATGTGCAGATTATGAAAAACATATATATCCAATTGCAACTTCATTAGAATATTATAATAATTGATAGAATCATTTGTGACAAGGTTTTGTCACTACTTTGATGTCCAATAATTGACATGAGTGTATGTGGGGTGTGTGGGTTGAAAGTCTAGAGTTTAAAGTAGGGTTGTGACATTTATTTCATTGACTCTTCTCCATAATATACCTCCATTAGTTGCTTAGTATTCTAATGTCGATGACATGATGAAAAAAAAAATTCAGGCAGTTTAGTTGTTGTATCAACATGTTTGAAATTGATATATAAAATAAAATTATATTATGTTAATTTTACACATTTATCAAACGAGGTTTATATACATCTTTAATTTGCTTGAACTTTAATTTATTAGTTAAACATATGATTTTAAAGACAATGGATGGAATGCATTTTGCATTACCCTCTCCATGGATCATGTTTGAGCTAGTTCACAAATAATTTTAAATTGATTTTAGTTGATGTGGAAACACATTTAACTATTTTGTGTGAAGGGGTATGTTAAAAATACACCCACCAAACACATGTATTAGTGGAGGCAACTTGGGCCAGACCGAACTTGAACCTAACTCATTGCACATTAGGAAAAGCATATATTGAGTTGCTTTTGTAAAATCTGAACTAGATGGATTCCATTGTAAATAAGGTTAAGGTTTAAATAAACCCAAATTAAAGAAATTTGAATCTTTTTTATTTAAATTTAATATAAAATATATTACATGTACTTAAATAGTATTTTTATATTATTTATATTGATGTTTGAAGGGATGTTTATCATGTTTAAATTATATTATTGATATTTATATTTTGCACCTTTATAATTGTAATTTTCTTCCTTTGTCTTTCTCGAAAGGATAAATTTTCTTTTTTGAAACATATTATATTATCATGCTTTTTCTTAATTTAACTAGACCATTATTATTATTTTCTGTAGATGACTTATATGAAAATGTTAATTGGTTGCTTTTAAATAAAATAAAAATTTTTTATCCCTAAATTTTATTCTGAACCTAATCTACATAAACAAAATTAGTGTTTAAGTTCTACAAATAAAATTAGGCTAAAGATTTAAGTTTTACAACTAGTCTTTAAGTTTAAAGTTAAATTTATTTTTAACATATAAGATTAGAGTTAAAAATTAGAGTTCATCTGATAAAAAAAAGAGTTTAGGCTAGAATTTGGAGTGAAGCAAACCCAAATTCCACCATCTGATGACAGTGATCATATGCCTGCCATTCAATAATAAGTGGGCTGAAAAATGTTGGAGACTAGGGACAAGCACGGACAAGTCAACATGCTAATTTTGGATCTCGGACCCCAATAAAAGACAAATAAAAATAAGACAGGAAAATATTTTTTCCAAAAAATTAAAAATCGACAACAGCGGAAATAATGATAAAACTATCTAGATTGTTAAAGACGTTCGGCTATCACATGCAAAAATATGGCAAAATCATACTAGGCTAGGAGCAACGGGCCGCGAAATAGCATGTTTAAAAGTTAAAACCAACGTTATTAAAATTAATTACTGGATCTGTGTACAACCTAGCAGAGTCAACCGGCTACTTGTCTGGTCCGATTATCGCCGGCTTGCGGTTTACGCTTTTATATGGTTCGACACTGCGCAGCATCGTGTGCGACAAAAAATAAATATTTTTATATATTTTTATTTTTTTATACACTTACGAGCCTTGTGTATATCTTCTTTCATGTGAAATTTGACAATTTTGAAAATTTATTTTATACTTTATTTTGATTTTTTGAAAATAAAAATAGGAATAAAACTTAGGGGCGGAAAAAGTAAAAACACATATATATATTTTTATTTGTAAAAACATATATATATATATTTATTTATTTGTAAAAATAAAAACATATACTTTGGATTAGATACATTGCGACGCAAAGGATTAAGGATTAGCCTTCCAACGGGAAAAGCCAATCATTTTCCAAATTTTCCATTTAAAGTGAGTGCGCATCCTGTTTAGGTTATTCCTCTTTGAACTAGTCTTAATTCTAATTCACTTTAAAACCTTAATACCATTTCATTTATAATCCATTTATAAAAGCATGTTTCAAACCATAGAAAAAATTCTTAAATTGAATCTATATTATTATTTCTAAGATAATTTTTCAGTTTCTAAGACAACTTTTAAAATTTCCAACATAACTTTAATCATTTTTAATATAATTTTACTCATTCTCAATGCAAATAGTTATATTCTTATCATAAATATAGATTCAATCCAGGAATCTTATATTATTTCCAATCTACTTAACATAAATGAATTAGATTTCAAGTTTGAAGTTGTTCATAAGTTAAAAATATATTAAATAATAAAAATAAACATGGTATAAAATAAAATCTTAAACAATCAACAAAAGCTTCTAGTATTAATGATTTATGCGAATTCAAAATATCAGTTTTCATATTTATTTTTAGTTAGAATGTTGATTCCATTGTCTATAAGTATGCATAAATTGTAAAAATATTTAAAAAATAATTTTTTTTTTTTTTTAAATTTCACGAGCTGTAAACAAGTTAAGTGGGTTGATGGATTAATCAATCAACCCACACCAAGGTATTTATTAGCTTTGGTTGATGGGTTAATTGGGCGGATTAATGGGTGGAAAGGTCTCAACCCACGCCAATGTATTTGTTTAAATGAGTTATTAAGGTTATATACAAATGGGTTGATCAGTTGAAAGTTACAACCCTAATCAGCTAAAATTAGGATTGGTTGACGGACTTTGAGCCAACAGAAAGAAGGACGGATCCCCGGTCGGACAAGTTGAAATTCTGATCTGGTTTTGTTAGCACGTCAGAGCTTTTTTTCGGCCCAGGCCCAAAATTCCTAGGCACCCAGACTTACGACCTTACAACGAGCAGGGTGTAAAGAAACCGAAAGCGTGAGGATTAGGCATTGTTTATATGATTTTGAGCATTTTATTGATCATACACGCCAAAAAAAAAAAAAAAAAAAAAAAAAACAAAAAAGAACCTTCCACATTCAATGGTGGAAGGCAGGTGCAATAGAAATACTTCCGAGATCATATTCGGAAAAATACCCAAGCGGCCTTTTTGACCATTCATTAATTCGCTTAACCTGGAGTCAAAATACGGTCCACTACTCCCTGAGGCCAATGTATTAATTCTTAGAACATGAAGGAATTAATGGTTGAATTTGCAAAATTTTAATGACAAAATTATGAATACGATAGCAACAGTCGTGGGATGCAGTTGATTTTTTATTTTTATTTTTTAATCTTACGCAATATAATTTTGGATGCGGGCAAATGGATTTGACTACATTTGATCTTTGGCTGCATGCATCAACTTCTTACATCGTAGTCGAAAATAACGTTAAGCGTAGTCGTTTATATTTTGTTACAAATAATAGTAGAACTTGATTGCAAATAAAAACAAATATTAACTTCACTTGATACGAAATGCAGCCAAATTTAATTGGTTACAAAAAATTGGCCGTATATAAAATTTTTTGCTGCGGTAGAGTTCCTTACAATTAATGGAATAACATTCCAAGCACAAATAACATTAGTCTTTTGAATTCAATTTATTTATTAACATTAGCATTAGGATTTGAACAGTTTATTATTTCAATTTTTTGTTATTGATCAGCTTGTTTTCAATCCATCACCAATTAGCTATATCATCTATCGTCAACCGCCAACTTGATCTATTTTTGTTAGAAGAATTAAACTTAGAGTTAAGTTTTATGAAATCGGTTGTAAATGCATTAAGCTTGAAGTTTTTAAATTTGGTTTGGATTAGTGTTAGCCTCTAAGCCGTGTAGCTGAACTCAGCTACACCCGGCAACACTATTTTATCAGTTAATTACCCGAGATAGTCGAGTCAACCAGGCCAAGCCAGGGATGTCGGTAGGATCCCATGCAAACTAGATAAAAAGGCTTTTAATTGAGCAGCAAGAGCTTAACAGTATTTGGCTATAAATTGACCCCAACACCCCCCCCAACAAAAAAAAGGAACCAATGCATTTTGGCTTGATTAACCATGTGCTAATTTGTTCCGATATGGCAGTGCTGAAGCTAATGGAAAAGAGAAAATTCCCCACAATTTATTCTTGCAAGACAAGACATTCGCTGATCAACGTAGCTTCGACAGTGATGCTTAACTACTTCATCCACTTCTCCCTTAATTTCGTTGGACGCCCAAGTGAGTCTAGATCATGAGAGGCTGTGAATGAGCTGAGATAGAGCCATTCAATTACGACAGGCCATGGGATTCCGAGCCTAGCTGGTAAAAATTCAATTCAATTCTATTCAACCTTGCCTCCCCACCGTTGATCACTTACCAGCATCGTGTCCCCACTCCACTTCCACTGCCTTGTCCTGCTCAAGCAGCCCTCCTTTTCTCATGCCAACTTCCCTACTTTATTAATCCCACGCACTCATTTTGAAAAATCTCGCAGCCTCAAGAAAATCCAAACCCACGTTCACCCCCCCTTCAATAAAAATAAACCGCTGCGCCTTTCCATGCACACTATTGCATTCCCATGTTCCAAATTTCGAGCCTGACTATGTTCACTCCCCCCACTCTCTTACTAGTCAACCAACCCAAGCTCTATCCCTACTCCCTATATATACGTGTGGGGCGGGTTTTCGTTGCCCAAGTCACCACACGCCGCTAAAGGTCTCCTTAATTAGGTTGTGGGGATTTCCAAAAACCATGGCTGGGGCATATGGGCAAGCTAAGAGGCGAGGAAACGGCTTCTCTAGAAAGTGTGCAGCTTTGGTGAAGGAGCAGCGAGCCAGGATTTACATCCTCCGACGGTGCGCCACAATGCTTCTCTGTTGGTACATCCAGGGAGATGGCTAGCTAGGGCATCACAAGCTGGTTCTTTAATTTTGATTTTTTAGTTTTCCTTTTTCCTCTGTTGGGTATCCTTGATTTGGTTTCTCGGGTTTTGCCTAGGGTAATTGGGGTTGAATTTGTTGGGTCAGTTCAGTTGCCTTCTATGGCCTTTGCGCAGCCGTTTGTTCCTTGTTTCTCCCAGCTTTTTTACCCAATCAATTCGAATTTTGATTGGTTTTATGGCCAACAGGGACTTTTTGGTTGCAGCATTGGCTTTTTACTGAGCTGGCTCTAGGATTAGTCTGCGACGGGGTGGGGGCTGGGCATTAGTATATACATGTGTAAGTTCCTTTTTCTTCTTCCTTTTTCATGTGTACTTTTGACATGAAGTGAACAGTCCTAATTAAGAAATCCTTCGTGTTAATATACACACCATGTTGTAACTCCTTGTCAGTATTGCTTGAATAATTAAGATTTTTTTTTTTTTTTTTTATTTCAATTTCTTTATGTATGTGTTCGTACATGTTCCTGTATTTCATGAATAAGGCCTTCCGTGGTACATCTGTAACCCTATGTACTTTCATCCATGTTCATGAATAAATAGAAAGTTTGTGTCATCTTAGTTTCTCTCTTCAGCACACAACAAGCAACGGCTGTTGATCATGTACAATGTTCTTCTTTCAATAGAGCCGCGTACGTTCCTGCAAGCAACTGCAACGTTTGTAGTGCTTTCCGGCAATCAAGCTGATGCGTGGTACTGATCACATGCAGACATATATTCTTGTGTTAACACGTTCAGATCAATCCCATTAATTATTAAAATGCTAAGAGAATGTTGAGGAGGTGACCATGGTGGCCCCGCCAGGTGCTAGATTCTGACAGGCTGATAAACGTCATTCAGTCCCTAGCATTTTCACTTGCATTCATGTTTCATGGCAGGATATCATCGTCTTTCATTGGGGTGGCAATGGGATCCACACGTGATCAGCAACCCCAACGAAATAAAATCTGAATAAAATGTGTTTCGTGGTTAATTAATTAAAACCCACCTCATGAAAATAAAAGATGATGTCCTGTAACATAGATCTTGTCCCGTGTGCTTAAGTGGTTGAACATGCTTTGCATAGTTTGAGGCCAAATCCCATGTCTCTGAATCAAATAATTACAAATGGTTTATTAACTCATTTAAAAAACCTCAATCCTAACTTATTTATAACCCATTTAATAAACGGGTTGGTGGGTTGTTAACGGGTTGTATAGCAAATAACTTGAAAGCCTAAACTCTCAGGGAAAGACGAGAGAGTGTTTTCAGCACAGGAAAATGGAAATACGCAGCAACGGGAAAATAGAATTAGGGTAGCAGTGTAAAAATGAAAATTAGGTGACTTGAAGAAGACTTTGAGAGGAAAAATAACCAAGGAGTATATAAAACTTTAATGAGTTAAGCAAGTTAAATGAGTTGAACGAATTAAACAGGTTGAACAGGTTATATGGGTTAAATGAGTTGAACGAATTAAACAGGTTGAACAGGTTATATGGGTTAAATGTGTTACTAAACAGGCTGACGAGTTATAAAATCTCAACCTTAATCTATTTATTTAATTAAATGATTAAACGGGTTGGTGGATCATAACTCATTTATTCAAAAATCTCAACCTAAACCTATTTATAAACGGATTTGATGAGTGGGTTGACGGGTTGACAATGACCATTAACACCCCTACATGCAACAGATACAGATGCTGCGTCATATTCTTTGAAAGCTGAAATGTGTATGTGTGTATATATATATATGTATATATTCATGATATATGGGTTAAACTGCGATCAGTAATTCACACAAAATATTAGTAAATCTTTCCCAATGGCCGATGAAATCCAAGTATAGGATAGATTTATCACTAATTTAGAAGGATTTATTATTATTTTTTATTGTTTTGATTGATGGAGATAAGAACACGGTCTCTATCCGGCATATTCTGCTTGATTATAATAATCATATGGAAAGAACTTGAATTTTTATCGTTGTATGATGAGGTGAGTTATACAATTTTTCGTGCTTTTCAGAGAATTAAGTGATATATCAACGAAAATTCGGTCCACATATGTCTCCATCGTTTGCCGTCAATGCATAGCTTTGTGGGCCATAAAACATATATCCCATTGATCATTTGGAGGACCTTGCGTGATAGAAGCTGAACACCCACCAAAGAAAAGTTTAATGAATCACTGAAAGTAAAAGTTTTCATATGTAATCATGTTATGCAGTCCATCTACATTTGGTTGCATATAATAGTTCAGGCATGCAACTTATGTGAACATATTTTCATGGAAATGGAAACTGTTATATTTCATAGTATATTTTAAGCCAAAATATTATTCATATATTTTATTTTACTTTTTTGATTTTTCTTTGTAGATATATCTAAAGTGTATTTAATCAAGATATCGAGTTTTGTCATTTTATAATACTTTTATATCTTTATTTTTATTTTAAAAAATCACTTTCAAGGCATTTAAGTTATATTTCAAACCATTAAAAAAATTTAATTTCTAAAAGTAAAAAAGAAATACGTAAAATATTATAAAATGACAAAACTTGATATAAGGGTAAATAAACTTAAAAGAACATGTTTATGAAGAAAAACAAAACTATAATTAATTATAAAAGTAAATAAATAATGTATTTTAACTTAAAATACACTATAATGTATATAACGGGGCTCCCTTATTATATACTGCCAATTTTGTATTTTAGGTATCTATTACAGTATATGCAGCAAAGTTAAGAAATAACCGCATCTTTTCATTTGTCACCACACTCATAAGTAACAAATTGGGTGGTCGTTAGTTGATTATATATACATATTTACAGTCAAACGAAAGCATCTGCAGTTAGATTTATATTTTCGGCAGCCAAAAGAATGGTTTCATTTGAGAAAATAAAATTTCTTGTAGTTATATTTTAACAAAGTATATCATTTGCTAATATTAAAAACGCATCTGGTCTTGATCAATCAAAACATTTTGGTTCAATTCAACACTGCTCCACAAGAGAAAAGGTAACATATAGATGATGGCCTGACACCTATATTTGAAGGGGATTAGTTGCTTAGAAATTTCCAAAAAACCCTTTAATTTAATGTCTTAATAGATTGATTTATGAAATAAAATATAAGAATTTTCTCAAGTATGCCTGTAAAATTTGATTAATATTGCATATGTGTCCCTATGTTTGCTGAAATTGCAAATATACTTATAAAGTCTATATAAAATTGTAAGCATGTCTCTTTCATTAAAACGCTATTAGATTTTATTGTAAAATAACAAAAATACCCTTTAGATCAAGTAATACACTCATAATGTTTCCAACTATTGTAGATATGTTTGTTATTTATTATTTTATGTATTACATTGTCATAATGGAAGGGACATATTGTGAGCATATTTTTAATTTCGGCAAATTTAGAGACAGATGCAATACTGGTAAAATTTTATAGGCACATTTGCAAAAATTTCTAAAATATAGTATATTAATTATGTTTAGAAATATTTATTTCGATAATAATGTAATTATTACATTAATAAAAAATTTGAAAAACAACAAAAATATAAGAAAGCTTTTATATGCAACGAAATTCTAATCTACTGCATCTGACTATAGGCAACCAAATAGCAAGATCACTTTCATCCAAATAAAAATCATCAGTTGCATCTAATTTTTTTTTGATAAAAATCAGTTGCATCTAATTAATGCAAACGATAAGTAGCATGAATGCCACCAGTCTTAACCAGCTAAGTGTTATGTATGTAGCCGAAATCGTTTCTATCTATTGATATTTCCCATAGTGAAATTATAATCTAGTATTAAATCATTGGTATTGTTTTCGCGCTTTAACTCAAATTCAGAAATGTTTCTTTTGAGCTTTAGTGCTTCACTGAGTTTTGATTAGTGAAATCTAAATTATTTCTCTTACTAGAAATTATTTTTTTAACATTCGAAGCCAAATTCATTTCAAAAATATATAAATTGCATGTATCGCATTTGACTTGAGATTTTTGATGGAATATTTATATGTACCGCCAAAAGACATTCTGATTATTTTATGAAAAATTTATATTTATTAACTAAAAACAATGTATTAAATATAATCGGTGGATTAGATTTTATCATATTACCCTGAAGGGTCTAATGAAGGCTTTCCACTTTTGGGTTAAGTGGAAACGTTTTATCATATTGCTCAAGGAAATTACTTTCAAGTAAATATTTTAACGGGTTCAAATGTTTAATTTTTTGGACCTCTAAAGCTTTTGCCGTTGTGATAATTAGATTGTTTACTAAAAGATTTAAAATATAGCAATCAAATTGAGTGTGTGTTTAAAAAGTGATAGAAAAAGCTTTTGATATAAAAGTTTTCAAAATAAGAGAAAATGTTGTAACGTGACAGATAGAGACAATAATGAGAAGTAAAAAAAATAAAATTAAAATAGATAGATTATTTGTATAAAAATAATTAAAAAGTAAAATAATTACATAAAAAATATAATGAAATAATTAAAAATGGGACAATTGTGGAGAGTAAAAAATTTTAGCTTAAAAATTTTTACATTTATATTTTAATTTAGGTTATAATTTCATTCGATACCTATGTTTAGTATACTAAAATTTGCAGTCTTATTATATAAGGTACCCATATATGGCCTATAGCAAGATAAATCTAATTAAAATTTCAGTAATTAACGTACAAATTTCCATACAACTAGCTTTCTTCTTTTTTTTATATGATATATATATATCAACATATTAATACATTAATCATGCTGAAACATCATGCTAATGATAATAATATATTAAATAATATATGTATATGTATAATTCCTAATTTTCGAATCTACTAAATAAAATTTTTTGAAAATAATATACCTGCTAGGATGTTAAATTAGAAAAATAATTTTCATTATATACGTCCATCCACCTACTTCTAAATACATATTATTTTTATTTTTCTGAAATTTGTATGTTACAAGCTGTTTATGAAATTACATAACAATTCAAAATAATAATATTTAAATAAAAGAAATGTGCCAGCCAATCTATGTACAGAAAATTAAAAGAAAATTCTTGAACTAATCTAATTGTAAACCATGTATAGCAAACGACAAAATGAAAAAGGGGAAGAACACCTGTTTGGACATTGGACAGGATAGAATAAAATTTTTTTTCCGGATGTTATCTTATTTGAACGTACCTAATGTCCTGAAAAAATATTTGTTCCCTGTTTGAGTGCTGTTGGATGTTCAACCTTTCCCCTCCTTTACTTCACCATTTTTTTTTGCCTTTCTTCTTTGCTATTATTTATACCTTGCAATTACCTAATGCTAGATACGCTTTAATATATACGTGGCAGAATCTGCCCATTCATCCTAAGTCGGCTTCTTTTTTAAGCCAATTTTATGATGTCTCTGAAAATGATGGTGCTTAAGTTATATATCTCTTAAGCATTACGATATTAACAAATAAAACATTATTTAATAATTTTCTAAATATGTTCTTTTCAATCTAATCTGTCTATATTTTAAAGTATACAAAATTAGCCATTTATAACAAATTTTATATCAAAACGATTAAATTTTATTAAGATATAAACGCTTGCAATTAACTAATACAATTCATTCAAATTTTAATTTTTAGACTCATTTAATCATATTTTACATAATCTAATCCAAGTATATTAAATTAAGCTTACCCATAGAATTTCATATAAATGAAGTTGTGTACAATAAATAAATAATATCAAAATCCGTAGAAATGCATGGAATAATTCATGCACGAGAGGGTACCCACATTTGTAGACGTACCATGCATGAGTTTGTCAAGGAACATTTTTCAACGTAAATTTTGCAATTACATAAATACTTTATCAAATTATTTTTCATAATCCAATCCATTCATATTATAAAATAAATAAATTTAATCGTCCATCTCAGTTTCCATATCAGAGTAATTTGTATTGTTTAAAATATTGGTATTTAAAATTAATTCATGAAATCTCATCCAACTTTGGTTGTTTAAAAATCTTCTAAATATAATTTTCATGATCTAATCTATCCAATACATAAGGTATGTTAAAACAGGCTTGCCTTTAAAACTTCATGTAAAAAAGCCTTACATATATCAGAATATTAATTTAATAAGCAATTCACTGAAATATATATAAAAAATGTGTAAGACTTGCTAGACATACTAGACTTGCATGGTTTTAAAATTTGGGTGCTTTTTTCTATGCACTTAATTAAGTACTTTAGTTAATTATTTTTTACAATTTAATCCATGTAGATTAAAGAGTACATAATTTAACATTTTCTATTAAATTCTCAGGTCAATCTAAGTTGTACATTCTTAGATTTAATGAAAATAGTGTAATAGATTTAATGAAAATAGTGTAGATAAATATAAGCTTTTAATTAGGATCTCTAATTGGTTCAAATTTTTTTATTTATTTTTATTTTCTGAAAGGTCTTCGAATTTAGACATTTTCAATTGGTATAATTCAGAATTTTGAAATTCTTTTTCAAAAAATTTGTAAAAATTCATTTTCATATCTTATCTTTACAAAATCATAATTTACTCCATTTTTTATAATTCTCAAATTTAACCTTTTTAAATTTCAATTATGCCTTTTTTGTCTCTACTCTTTACAAATTTATCATTCAATCATTTTTTCAAAATTTGCAATTTAGTCTTTTGTGTAAACATACCAATTTTTCTATAACTTTACATTAATAACATATATTCTATACAAGCTTTAAGGGTATAAATGACATGCAAAGGGTATAAATGACATTCACCTATATACTAATTTTTTACAAAGCCTCTAATGATATGGGTTTCACACCTTCTCATTCTTCTTTTGTTTGGGTAGTCCACACGCATACGTGTGTGGCTACATCTTCTTGATTTTATATATATATATATTTTTTATATATATCCCTATATATATTTACATATCATGAATCATAAAATTTAAATTTTATAAATTAAATCCATAGTATGCATTTAAGCCATTAAATCATGACCATTCATTAATTTTAATAATTTAAGTTAATCAATTATATAAATAGGACCACTTGATTGCAATTAATTAATCCAAAATTAATTAATATACTTTGCTATTTTTTAATTCCATAATTGAATCTTAACTCATTATCATTTATTTATTAATGACCTATTTTCTTACTGTATGATTTTAGACCATTAATTTGTATTCAATTTCAATAATTGCATGGCCCAAAATCTATATATATACACATGTTTTTAAGGTTGCAATTTAAAAATGGCCGTTACTACAGAATACAGGAGTTGGACAGATTATCACGGAGGAAAATTTTCTGGCGTCCTTCTTTCAATTATGATAAACATGTACGTACCCACGAATTCCGTTTTTTGGAATGATCGCATAAATATTAGCCTAATCCGACTAATGTAACAGTATTAGTAACAAAAAATAAAAAGATAATTTGAACAAATTAAAAACTCGAGTGGCCAACTAGGCTTATCCCAGTTGGTGGTGGCAGCAGCAGTTTGCCTTCTGTCAGATGAGGTTAGATGGGGATCGGAAACCCATTCCCTGCAGTTTGGCGTGGGATTTTGTTTTCCTTTGTCCACTTTCTTACTGTCTGCCAAGTGCCACTTTAATTCGGGACCCCACGTACATGAATAATCTAGCCATTAATATTCCAAAATAAATGAAGTGGGTTAGTTTTATCCATTTCAAGTGGATTTAATTTAGATGAATCGAAAAGGCCACTATAATACAATTTCTTGTCCGAGGCCACCTCATGCGGCTAAATTTTAATTTGGCTGTATTAGGTGCCGAATGCAACTAATTAAGTCCCCTAGGAATGATTCAATTGCACATAAAGTTTTGTATTTATTGTTATTATTTTGACGATAATTTCATTATTATCATTTGTAGTCAAATCTTAATTCCTGTATTAAACATTGATTACATTTAATGTTGGAGCTAAATAATCAATTATGGCTAAAATACGTCCAATGCAGCTAAATATATATTCTATGCGAAAAAAATTAATTATCCATACTCAATAAAACTTCTTATGGTGCCATTGCCATCTCTTTTCATAGACGTTGCCATCAGATGGAGAAAGAAATCTGAAGAACAGAGATGCTAAAACAAGCATCCATGATAAATGCATGCTCCCTTCACGCTTATGCATGCAGCGCTTAATTAAATATTTATCCGGCAGGAATGTTAAACGTATATGCATGAGTCTAATAATCAATGGGAGAGGAGATGAGGAGAGGACACAAATTGGTTGAAGGCATTTACTCATGGAAAACGAAGGAATTAATGGTGGAAACCTCCAAATGGTCCCTGCCCATGTGTACGAGTACCAAACGCCAGAACCTGAACTAAATAGCATGCGAATATCGTGTGGTGCATGATTTTCAAGATTTTGTTCCATCTTCATTTGATTATAGATGGAAGCCTACACCAATCGTTTTGGTTTCCTTTTCTTGATGGAATAGATATACTTGAAATTCAATTCCCGCATCACTATACTTCGTATGATGGAGCCCCATTTACAGTACTTACTCTAATATCAATTTTCTTACCCTAATGATATTCAATTTAGTGTTGCTATATAGTAAATTTTTGGTGGTGTAAAAGTGGAAATGAATTGAAGGGACGAGCGTAAGTTACTAGATATATTCTAAGAGCAAGGTAAGTAGCTAGTTTGTGCATGTGCATGCTGAGGATCTTGTCTAGATTGAGTGCATGCGATTGTCGTGTGGGTTCTATTCATGGAGGGGCCCCTGGAATAAATGTTATAGGAAGGAAACAAAATGAATAAAGAGTGGGGGAAGGAATTATGAGCCTCTTTTTATTGCTCTACATAATTCCCTTGTCGTCTTCGTGCTTTTATTTGTGGAAGAAATCAAACTTGCGTTCGACTAATTATGAAATCAACAAAAAGAACAAAAAAAATGTCCTCTCTACTTCGTGAGTTCTAAATACCAACCCAAAAGAAAAGTGATAAAATTTTTTGGATAATTTTTTTTTTTATAAATAAGTTGTTGAATTGGTAGAAAATGAATAATGAAGAGCAAAGAAAATAAAGTTAAAATATATAAGTTGGTTTTACAAATAATTCTCTAAAAATTATTAAAGAGTATGACAATTTTAAAAGAATATATGAAGAAATAATTTTAAAAAATACAATAATTATGAAAAGTAAAAAGTTTTAGATTAAAGATTTTTAGTTGCAAATTAAAATGCCCATAAATCATAATATATAATAATTTTTTTTTGATGAAAAGAGAGATTACATAAACAAGAGAAAGAGAGAAAATATCTCTATAGACGGCCCAGAAATATTTTAGGGGGGAACAACCTTCAGCTACATAAAAAAGAAGTCATTACCGTATACATCTTTTATACACTCGGAGAGCTCATTACACCCGCTACATTCACTGTTCCCTTGGATCAAAATCCATTTAGCTAATTGATGAGCACAATAATTTTCAGTTCTAAAGACATGCGAGAAGAGGATCAGCTCAAAATTCGATCGAGGCCTTTTAATCTCTCCAATTAACAACACGACATTTGATCTGATTTTCAGGGAATCTCATTCACAAACAACCTTCTTCACGTCATTTTTTAATAGCCATCTTATATTAACAAAAAAAATTTTTTTTAAAAGAAAAAAAATTTATTGAAAATGAAATAGAAAACATGTTGACGTTGTGACAGCAATTCACCAGCGTTGATTTTATTTTATTTGCAAAAGATACTCATCAACGACATTGCCCTCCTGTCATAGCTAAAAAGTTTGACCTTTACGCTGAGCCCGAATCCGAAACCGATTTATTGACTGCTGCGTCCGTTAGGACAGGGGTTCTGAAACCACCATTGGGGAATATTAATGGGCTTATCGCAGCATGAAATACAAATACACATTAAGCTCAGAATTCAAGCCTCAAGACGAAGAGACCCACCACTTAGAGCCCGAGTTATCAAACTAATGAGAATGGATTAACTGACTTGACCAGATAATAATAAGACTTAAGAGTTTCTCGGAAGAGTCTGGATAATTATCTGGAAGTGATTTAATGGACCTCGGTGCATTAAAATTTTAGCGCATTTAGTACAAAACTCATTTCTTCGTTTAAGGAGTTTTTGTTTCTATTAAAAACTTTTTACTCTTTACAATTATTTTATTTTTAATTATATTTTTATTTTTTCTTATACAACTATCATATTTTTCAATTATTTCTATATCACCATATGTATATCCAACATATTTATTTTAACTTTATTTTCTTTACTTCTCATCTTGATTCCTATCATATCACATAATTTTTTCATATTTCAAAAACTTTTATACCAAAATTTTTTTTTATAAAAAATGTTTATCACTTTCCAAATACAATCTCACATTTTTGAAATTTTTTTATAAATTACTAATCTAAATATATTGAACATATAAATATAGTTCTTAATTACAAATATACCTACTAAATTTAAATTTATTCATACATACCGACAATGTATATCCTTAATATCAAATATATCCAAAATTCTCACCGTCATATCAAATATGATAGGAAATGATGAGATTACCACTACGACTAGGAAGCCACGAATCATTCAAAAATTCTTAACATTCACTCATCGCAAGAGAAGTATCTTCTTCTTCTATTGTTTATCCTCCTTTGACGCTGATCAAGAGGGTGATGGCGGCGAGAAATGATTTGCCAAGCTTGCTGTCTGTTGCAAGTGATTGGATCTATAGAAGCTGTAATTTTAGAACGTGACTGTGATTGAATTGAGATTTTAGAGGATGGGTCCAACAATCGATGGCTTCGACAATCAAATTCTAATTTCATAAATTCAGTGGAGTTGGCATGGCTGTAGATTTGAATCAAGGTTTTCAAGAAGGCAACCACCTCTTCTCTTCTTCTACATTCAAGGCCACCATTGTCACTATTTTCTTTTGGATATAACGCCTCTATTTAGTGCCGATCACAACAAACCATTTCCGATGAATCCTCTAGCCTATCTACCCTTTGATGCTAGTGATATCCTTGTTGACCCAATTCAGCAGTGAACTTTTACATTATCATACCCAAATTTAACAAAATCGACACAACAATTTATAACCATTTTAATCTAATCATCATTTCATTCTGCTATGGCTACTTTCCCTATCCCCATTTTGCCTTAAAAACCACAACAATGTTGTTTTTTCTTAGCTCCAAAACTTAAAATAATAATCACTAAAGAAATATCGTGGAAATTCTAATTTTTTGGAATCCACACCAAAACTAATCAAATGCCAATAACGCATGTCTTATAAGGTCAAAAACTTACCTCCAAAGACAATAATGATCATAACCATGAAAGTCATGAGCATTACAGCTATACCTTAGCAATGATGTTTTGTTTCTACCCTAACCCTATGGAGAAGAAGGAAGCATTGGCAGAAAACAATTAGGAGAAATCTAATTCAGCACATATGGGATTTACGTTGGGGGATGATGAGCTATTTTAGGTGGATCTTGGAGATGAAGAAATGGCGATGGTTTTTAGCCAGTAAAGGTGTGGATGAAGAATATGAAGAATGTGAGACCAATCAAAGGGCGTAGCAATGGCAAAGGATGAGAAGGAAGAATGTTCATTGGATTCTTTTTCCTTCATTCTTATGCAGACGGTGATTAGATCGTCATGGATGCTTGAATCGCAGGCCATCACATGCGGGAATGTTCCATCGCTGCACTACCAAATGAGGAAGATGATGTGCTCATTAGGTATTATGCCGGTGTATTGCCATTGCTACACATGCGATCTTATATTTGATTTAAGTCATGGATTTTAAAGAGGATGTTCGATTCAAGGGTAATTTGGTCATCAAGAAATATTTATCTCGCCAAAATTTTTCTATTTCATATTTAACCAATTGACTATTAGATTTCATGTATATTTGATGTTGAGGGGAACATAAAGGGTCTATATGAAAATTTTCAAACTTAGTAGTATGTTTATAATTAAGAATAAAGGTTGTAGGTATATTTGAAATTAATTTTTTAAAAACAAAGGATCTTAGTCATTCCAAGTGACTAAAATATCCTATTTTTAAAAAAATAAAAAATATATACATCTTGGAAAAATAGTAAAACTTGATTTATAGATTAAATATATCTATATTAATATTTTTATTTTAAACTTTCACAATTTTTTTAAAAAAATCCCTTTTGTACCTAGTGCACTAACATTTCAATGTGTCCAAATGCATTGAATCACTTCCTATACTTATTAACCTCTCAATAAAAAATCCAGGTTTAATGCACACAGTTACATTTAAATTTTTGCGCAATCGAGTACAAAATTCATTTTTTATTTTTTTTAATAAAAATATTCATTTTCGTGTATTTAATCTATAAATTAAGTTTTACCATTTTGAAAATATGTATATATATTTTTAAAAAGGTGTGTTTTAGTCATTTTATCAATATATATGTATCTTTTAAAAAGTAAAATTTAATGCATAAGTTAACTACATCTAAATTAACAGCTGTATAAAAAATTCAAAAAATAAAAAATGAATTTTGAACCCAATTTTACTAAAGTTTCGATACAATTGGGTGCATGACTCAAGTTTTTGCAGTTTTGTAACATTTGCCTCATGGCTTTTTAGTAAATAAAACTTTTTTATTATTTATTCGCAATATTTCTCTATTAGTGATGTTACCACAATAAACTTTTTAAATGTATTAATTAATTTAGTTGCATATAACATGAGTTTGGTTATATTTAATGTCGTTTGGCTATAAACAAGTATATGTAACAAACAAACTAGTTACATATTTGGAAGAAGGTAACATATTGGTTGTTGCATATGAACAAATGTAGCTATTTCTTAAATTTGCTACATATAACGTTATATGCAGCCAAATATAACATTTATGGAATATTATTGCTACATATACCATTATACTCAACCATTTCTGTTTCTAAATATTATTAAACGTTGGCTACGAATGTTTTTAAGTTGGATGCGTCCACCATTGCTTGCAGCCAAATTTTTATTTTGCTCCAAATACATTATTGCACTCATAAACTACAAATCAGACCAGCTATATTTGCTGGAAAAGTGTGGATGATTAAGGAAAGCAAGATGTGCGGTCGAAAGCCGTGAGAATTTTTTTGGTCATTATATTATAGTGCCGGAGGCATGATTATCTTGAATTGGCAGTGATCATTCGGGGAAAATATTTAGAGAAATTTCATAAGTGAAGGGTCATTTGCAAAGGAAAGTCATAGAATATATAAAATTGCAAAATTTTAAGGGGTCAATTGCAATAATCTAATGCAACTATAACATAAAAAATTCGACTTATTCAAATTCTGAGATCCAAGCCTTTTTAAAACATTGACCAAGACTTTAACATCTTAGATACCGGCACCTCTGAAATTAATGAGTCATAAACCATGCCAATGAACGATTAAGGGCAGATGGATTAGCGAACCAATATGTAGAATTTTGTATTCAAATGTCAATTTACCAGAATTCATACAAGATAGTAAAAGCCACTTCCTTTTGAGGAACATGAAGTTTGTTGACTTGTGGCTCCTGGGGCTTCTCTTTCCATGGGTAGTTGGAACATCATGCGTCCCTTAAGTAGCTCCCCCCGCATTGAAAAAGATAGGGCAGACACGAAATTTTTGGTTGGAGCAGGTTCATCCGTACCGAATTATCAATGCTGTACATGGCCCATGCGCCGACCCAGGCATTCCAACCGCTCGTGCTAATTTACCAATTTTTTATTTTTATTTTTTTGATCCCACAACTCGATTTTTCATTAAATCTTCCCCATTCGGAAGTCTAGCTGATCATTAATGTCAACGCATTTCTTGTCCACCTAATCAATGGTCCTGGTCATGATTATGAATGTGTTTGGTAAACCAAAAAATTGTTTCCATACAATTACCATCTTTCCATACAACTATTTACCTTTAAAAGATTTTTAAACATTTTTCAATACAATTATCTTTTACTCCTAATCGCTATTAGTATCTTACCATATCATTTTTCATATTTTTCAAACTTTTTTTTTTTCACTGTAAAACAACCTAAGATTGGCCCACGGGCCTGAGGACCACAATGATGTGGGAACTATAGAGGGGCGGGCCATGACGGCATTTAATTTCTTGGTGATGGTTGTATTTAATTTCGAGAATGAAATGCTATCCAATCCAATTGAATCGTGAAGTTCGAGGTCAGCCGCCGTTTCTTTTCTTTATTTTTATGATTTAGCCATGGCGGTGTGCCTCCTTTAATTTTGAGTTTCTTTTTTTTTTTCTCCTTTCTTTTTTCCAAATTCCTGTTCGTTGAAATTAAATAGCCTTCTCAAAATTCATAGCGCAAGGCCGGGTGAAGCTTGGTGGTGGAGGCTGGAGAGCGAGGAGAAGCCGCCAAATCTGTCGGCAGATGAGACAATTTCGTATATCAACCAGGATTCAGGACCGATCGCAGCTCGTGCATATGTTGCAAAATCCAAACAATCATATCCAACAAATTTCTAGTGCCGTTCACTGTTATTCTCCCATTTTTCTGCGCTGTTTTTAATTAATTTTTTTATTAGTATTATAAACACTGTAATATATGATATTACAATTAAGTACTCGTCACGCTCTCCTCTCATGGAAGGTTTTCTATTATAAATACCTCCGAACATATTGGTGAATCTGTAAATCCCTTGTTATAGGGAAACAAACGGACACCCCTGTTATAGGGAAAATGGAATGACACCCACAGTTGCAAGGACTCGAAGACGCGTTGCTGCATTGGCAGCGTTAACGTGAACCAGGAGGCTGAGACCTCGGTGGCTTAGGATGTTAAACATGAGTGCTCGGTTTAATGTTGTCCATACTCGAGCCTACTCCATTGTAATATCTCCACATTTTTACCCCATTCTATAATCAAATTAAAATTCAATCCGCTAATTGTATTGACAATTATGTGTTTAACTAAGAAGTCTTGTCTCATCTGAATCAAAGTTGCGAATGAACTTGTTATGAAAATGAAAGGTTGTCATAATCTTCATGTATCTAATCAATAAAATAAAATACTTTAATTTATATATTAATTTTAAAGCTATTAAATCAGTAACTAAAGCATCCAAACACCATTCCTACGTACATGAATGATTATATGAAGTCCCACTGTATTTTAACGCAGATACGAATAGATCTATGCGTTTTTCACATTACTTTATATATTTTGAGCTGGTGCATCCAATCTAATACTTTGATTGAAATCAGTTTTAATATTATAACAAAATGAATAATCAAACCCTGAGAAAAGACTGATGATCATTTCAAATCAGTCCAACAAATATACATTCTTTAAATTTTTTATAAAATTATTATTCTATATTTTATTTACTTTGCAAACTAAATTTTACTATTTTTAGAGATGTGCCTATATTTATCTTGAATTTTTAAAAATAGGGCTATTTTAGTCATATTTTGACAATTTAAAAGGACTAAAATACAAATTCAAAAAATTCAAAAAAAGGACTAAAATATCTCTATATTTAAAATATAAAATAAATATATTTTCAAAAATGTAAATTTTGGTCTCTAGATTAAATACATTTATGTTAACAATTTTATTAAAAATTTTGGAGAAATATATTTTTTTTGGACCCATCTAAAATGAGCCCATTTCAAATCAGTCTAATTAAGCAAGCCCCTAAACAAAATGAGTGGATTAGATATTTATTTAGTCATTAAATAGGCTAAAAATGTGATAACACACAACATCTTTTATCTTATTGAATACTAAATTGAGCTGCCGTAAATTCTTCAAACCTAAGAATTTTCGTCATAAAATTAGTTTCGGTGATGAATTATACTTTAAACAACAATTAATTTCAAATATACCCATTAAATTTAAAAGATTTCATATATATATATCTAATAGTATATTATTAATTACAAATATACTTAGAATCAAATAGTTCCTACGTTGACAATTAATATTAATTCAAAATGACAAAAATAACACTTTGAAAATCAAATCAATATGCAAAATCTTTTTACACATTCGCAAGCAAAATTCTTTTTGAAGAAATCTCTAAATCTCTGACTTAAATCATATAATAATGAAAATTACAAAATAAAATGAAGAAAATATATCATTTTTATTTTGGGACAATATTGTCATTTACAAATGCAAAACCAAACTCAAATGATAGAATGTTTCATTTTCGGTTATTTTTCAAAAATTAATGATATACTATTTCAAACTTAATAGGTATATTTATAATTACAAGTAAATATTATGGGTATATTTAAAATTAGCTCTCTATTCAATGAGATACAATCTTTTTCTTTTTTACTAAGTCACCTACATTGGATGATTGAAGACAACTTGTTAACGGATTAATAAGATGTTTACATCTACAATTTACTAAAAAGACAAAGAAAACAACACCAATGGTTATGATTAAAAACCTATTAGGGCCTTTAAGATGGATGATTAGTAGGAAAAAGGCATGAATCTAATGTTCATACTGAGCTTCAATGCCCATGGTCTGGTGAGTGATTCTATTATTTTTTGCAATTCATATGTGAGCTCGAATAATGGAGTTTTATATATGCAATTTTGATATTTTGATATATAAATATTTTTGAGTTTTAAAAATAAAAATGCGCATGAAAATGGACCTTTCAATTTAGAATTAAAAAAATTTTAAATAAAAAATATAAAAACTATACGTATAAAAATTTTATGCTTAGACTCACACTAATGCCAAAAAATGGCTCATGTAAGAGTGAGCATGAGTATGACATGGGCATTGGATTAGAACTCTTTTTCTTAATATTAATTTAATATTTTTACCATTTATCGAATGACCAACCGTTTCCTTGATAATTACTGCTTATATTCTCAATAATCATCTTCATATTTTTTTTTACGAAAGCCTGCATATTTATCTTTACTTTATCTCAGCTGATTATCTATTGTCATAGTACATTATTTTCTCCCCTTTTTTACAAAAAAATCCACCTTTTTTCCATATTTGGTACTTGGGAACGAACGGTACCCCACTTTCATGAACTGGGGTACTCAGGATATCGGAGTTTTGTAGAAGTGTTAGTTGAGCGTGATGGGTGGATTGTCTTCGCGTGCACAATGCTTACAAATTAGTAGTGGTTGGTTTATTGTCGTTATCGACGTACACTTTCTATGCATGTGACAACTGAGTTGACCCAAAATCAGATCTCTATTAAATTAGGTCTATTGGTGCCTTCACATGCTTCACAGCAGGTTAGATTGTTTAAATACATTTGGGGATGCTCGAAGGCATAGGGACGAGATGAGACTGATACGAGATTTCACATTTTTAAGAAAATAAATTTTAATTTCTTATCGTTCAATATAGTATTTTACACTTTTAAAAATCCCTCTTCATTCCAATGCAGTACCCTTGTTCATTTTAAACAGGCTGCAAAGACAGTTGTAGTGCATGTGAACTAATGATTTAATTCTTATTCGGGAATTTAAAATTTTGGCAATCGGTTGTGACTTGTGATGATCTTTGCAAACAACTCTCGGAAGTGGGATTTGCTTTCAAAAAAAGAATTTTTGTCCTCATGCCTATGATTTTTTTTACAAAGATTGCATTTATACCTATGATTTGAAATTTACTATGAATATATTTATTAATTTTTGAAATATTTGCAAATATGCCCATGTTAATGGTCAATTTCTTATTTTTTGTAAATATAGGGTGTGTTTGGGAATGGATAAAACTTTTGATAAAAAGTTATAGAAATGAAAAGTTGTCAAATGATGTGATATGATAGGGATAATAATGAGGAATAAATAGGTTTGTTATGTTGGTAGTTGTGTAGAAATGATTGAAAAATAGGGTAGTTGTGTAGAAAAATGTGAAGAAATAATTAAAAAATAAGGTAATTGTGAAGAGTGAAAGGTTTTAGATTGAAAAGTTTTAAATTGACAACTTTGTGTTGTTGCCAAACACACCCATAATCAATTTTGTAATAAATACGAATTGCTCGTTGTATTTATTAACATGAATTTAGCTAATTTTCCAAAGATTAGCTTAGTTGGACTTCTCACTAATTGGCGTCCATCAAGGAATCCAAACATGATGGTTTTATGTAAATATCATTATAATGGATAATTTGCATATATACCCACAATAGTTTGACGTTAATTACTAATATACATACGTAGTTTCACGAAATGCATATTACCCCCACATAGTTTCACAAAAATTGCATATTTTTCTCACACTGTTACCTGCCGTTAAAATCCGACATTATATTTTTAAAATGACGAAAATGCCCTCATCCATAGTTTCATGAATTGCATATCACCCCCACATAGTTTTACCAAAATTGTATATTACCGCATGAAATTACATATACTAATGAGTGTATTTTTGTTATTTTTCAAAATATAACGTTAGATTTTAACGGTAGGTAATGACGTGGGAATAATATGCAATTTTTGTGAAAGTATGTGGGGGTAATGTGCACTTCATGAAATTGTGCGGGTATATTTGCAATTAGTGTCAAACTATGTTAGTATATATGCAAATTACCTCATTATAATTCACAAAAGAAACAAAACTAGTTTGGATTTATCAAAACGTTAGTGATGTTTATAAAACTTAAGAGGTTGAAACCTGCCATACATATAATATAAATATTGTAAACATCGAGCTTAGTGTCTTGCCCTAATGGTCAAGGCTGTATCTCATCCTTATATATTCTCAAGTGTCTTAGGTTCGTGTCACCCATTTTAAGAGATGTCTATTGTAGTCCTAGTTTGGAATTTGGATATTGGTGGTTTGAGATATTTATCTTCCTACCGATATTTGAGAGCTTTTAGTCTCCTTTGTTGATATTTGAGAGTTTTAAGTCTTCCTGTGAAAATGTGTAAGAATTGTCTTAGAGGTTACAAGTTGGGATATAATGTAAATATACACCAATTAAAAAAAAATATATTTTAAACCTCCATAAGTAAATTTTTAATAAGCTTCAAATCATCGGATATAAAAGTCAACAGATATGAGAGCAAATACCTAAAAAAAAGTAGAAAGAATGTGGATCTTGTACAAGCAAAGTCCAAACGCGAACGGTCATGTGCAAATCAAAAGTTCTTGGGTAGAAATTGCAAATGTTGGAAAACTTGGGGTCATTTCATATATCTCAGAAAATAGATGGGGGAAGAAAAAAACAAAAGAAAAGCCACTGTACCGGCGGTAGAAAAATGCTAGAAGTGCTCCCAGCCAGCTAGCTGTATTGGACCAGCTTTGTACCATGATTATGGAAGTCGGATTCCACTTCCTTCCATCTATTACTTTATTTACTGGAACTTTGGACGAAGACAGAGCGACGGTATCAATTCCTCTTTAAAGTCGTCTATTTATGGAGATTCTTTAATAGCAATTGTCCGGATAATCACATGAAATGCCAAAGTGCGTGGGGTTACTGCCCGCTACTTATTTTAGAAAGATGCCATTTAATTCATGACACTTTCGACGAACAAAAGGGTAGTTGATGATATTGTTTCCCGTGTCCGACTCGGCCCGCTGAAACCTGAAATTAATTCATCGCTAGCAATGGCCATGAACTCGTGGCTTTCATTTTCTTCGCAATTTTTAACATGACGTGACGTCTTTTAACGGTCTAATGTTTTTATCTCTTCATTGTTATTTTCATCTTGCAGAATTTCCTTTGTATCCCCAACATTTAACTATTATTCATTTTCCACCCACAATATTTTACTCGTGATTCTTTAGATGCCCATATCATTATTATCAACCAAAACAGATATAAACTGTATGTGAGAATGCTGATTTTGCCCCTACACCATTTCTAAATAAAGATTTTAAATGTAAGCTCTACTATTTTTTATAAAATAGATTTGATCTAATTTTTTGTTTAAATTATAATAAAACAAAGCAGAAATTTATTTCATCTTTGTTTACATAATGTGTGGGGGCAAAATTATCATTTCTACATGTAGTTAATGTCTATTTGGGTTAAGTTGAAATCATGGGCGTCTGGTAAATTAAGGGTAAAGTATTGTGGGTGTTAGGAAAAATTTTGAAATATTGTGAGCATAAAAGAAATATTAGTCAAATATTGCGAGTGTAAAGGGAATATTCCCTTTACCTTTTAATAATTATAATGAAAAATTTAGCTAGTTTATTTTATTTTTTATTTCAATTCGCCACAACATCTACCAATTGTACATTTTCTTATCCAATGATTTTTTGAAACTTAATCAATTTTTGCAATTTATTCTCAAAAAAAATATGAATTACTTGGAGGAGATTTAAAAATTACAGCACCAAGAGGGTTT
This sequence comes from Annona squamosa, assembly GCA_035584095.1. Taxonomy (NCBI): domain Eukaryota; kingdom Viridiplantae; phylum Streptophyta; class Magnoliopsida; order Magnoliales; family Annonaceae; genus Annona; species Annona squamosa. The sequence continues at coordinate 42,566,349 of JAXCLR010000063.1, read as the reverse complement.
CAGATTCTGAAATTAGGATATAGTAACTTGTTGGAGGAAACTTGGAATTGGGTGGCAAAATGTTGATCTCAGAGAAAGGCTAGCAAAGGACGTACAAGATTCACGGCATTGGTAAGAGACACATATAACACCGTGGTAGTGGTGAGAGGCTGATCGATAGTGGGAGGAGGAGATTTGCTATCGATGGAAACCACGATTCTTATGTTAAGATTACAATGGCTGCATGTAGGGTTGCAACTCTGGCTCATGAAACTCGGGTTCACCTCAACCCTAACCCTAATCCTATTTTTGAAATTTGGGCTCGGGTTGAGTTTTAAGTTGACATTCTCCTATTAATATATCTTCGTTAATCATCCTATATATAATTTTTATCACAAACCTTTTGTATAAAAAAATTTAAAAAATAATTTATTGTACGAAAGCAAGAAAAATTCAAATACCGCTTAAGAGTAGAAAAAAAGAAACCTGTTTTAAGCTTTCTCTTTGCATCAAGTAGAATAATAGCCATATTTTAGAGAACATAAAACTACAACCGTTTTTTATTTTACAATTTAACACCGATATCACAACTATATACATCAATATTACCATTCAATTGTAAGATAAACATTATCATATCAATTACAATAAAATAAAATCATCCAAAACCACAAAATATTAAGTTGAATAAAATTATATTAATTCAAGTATCAAACTCCAAATCACATCATTCAAGTTAACTCCAAGTCGATAACCAATCTTGTTGAGTAAAAATAGATATTTCTAAATTACCAATTACACGGTTTCATACAAGAACTTGCACTCATTGCGCAGCTTGATTTTTTCTTTTGATTTTATTTCATGCAAACCCTATTAGATCATATATTACTGGATTCTATATTAAAATCCTTACATTTTCATTCTATGCGCCCAGATGTCTGGCATTAGGCTATCAAAATCATTGAAGCAAGATCAAAGTTTTAATCATCGGTTTGAATCACTAAACATGGGTTGCATGTGTATAAACTTTCATATATTGCTAGTGCACTATATCAGATACACACCATCTTCCTCAACGAGTCCTAGCCTTACTCTCCTCTCATAGTCGTTGTTGCCCCACGTGCATCATCATCCTCAACAACTAGTCCAGGCCTTGCTCTCCCCTTGTAGTCGTTGCTGCCCCACTTTGCATCATGGTCAACCTTCTATTGGCCCATATGAATAGTCCAAGAGTTTCATTCTCGCTACTTCAAGACTAGAAACTTCGACTGCGCACTGGATCTTGTGTTGTAATCTTTTACGACCGGTTCTAGGAGTCGATGTTTCCAACCATGCTAGGATGTCGTCTGATCCAAGGTGGCAGTCGAAAGGCCAGAGATTGAACCTGAAACCGGCAGCGGCATTTTGGCGAACGGTAGGGGCGTTTTGGCGAAATGCAATGGAGTTGTTTTGGCGAACGACGGAAATGCAGCGGGCAGCGGCGTCGTTTTGGCTAAAGGCGGAAAGGCTACAAAGCTCAAAGCTGGAAAGGGCGCCGGAAATGGAAAGCCAGAACCCAGAACGACAGAAAAGAAAGCTGGAAAGGGAAGGGGCGCTAGAGATGGAAAACCAGAACCCAGAACCCGCCGGAAGCCAGAAAGGAAAGGAAAGCTGGAAAGGGAAGGGGCCGCGAAATGAAAATTCGAAACTGGCCTGGTGCGCCTGGCAGCCTGGTAGTGACAGAGATGGGACGACTGTTGCTCTGAATTCTTATTGACGTATAATAATAAAATATGAATTTTTTCAAATATAGGTTCAGGTTCACTTGAACCCAAAATCAAGAGTTGTTTGAATTCAGTCCAGGTTAGGGCTGATAATTACCGAGTTTCAACACTATTCCCAGCTGGGTTCGGGCTAAACCCAGCCCAAGTTGCACTCCTAGCTACATGAAATGGGATATCAAAAGATTGAAGTGATTCTTTCATCCTTATCCAAATATTGAGAAACGATTCTCAGGTTGGATCAAAAATTGGGATTTTAATGGGTGAGATTTACAGGCTGATGGAGAAGTTTGAATGGGTTATACTCAAACATATACTGTGTGATCAGGGAATCAAGTGGTCTACCAACTTGCAGACTTTATGGCAGAAAACTCACATTAGGATTGTATTTGAACTCTAAGCTTATCCTTTTGCATTGCTAATTATATATGTAAAGACAATTTATGAATTGAAAAAGGTGCACTCTTTTTCCATCTTGATTCCCTTTATAGGAAGGTAAGATGGTTCTTCAAGGGGTTGAAGCAAGAGATTTGAAGAAAGCTACAAGGTTGGAAGAAAAGGCTACTTTCAGTAAGTGGAAAGGAAGTACTCATAAAGGCAGTTGCTCTATCAATCCCAACATACACTACGAGTTTGTTTACTCTCTCAAAAAGTTTATGCAAGGAGATTAATAGTATGCTGAGTAGATTTTGGTGGGGTGCAAATGAAAGAAGAAGAAGGAAAATCAGTTGTGTGGCTTGGAATGATATGAGTAAACCAAAGACTGAAGGAGGTATGGGCTTCAAAGACCTTATAGTATTCAACCATGCCCTTCTATTAGAGCACTTCTAACTCCTTACTAAGAAACAAAACTCTATGTGCTTCAATGTGCTGAAAGGAAAATACTTCCCAGAGAATTGTATTTGGGATAACAAAGCAAACAAGTGGGATTCATTTACATGGAAGTGTATCGAGAAGGTGAAACAAGTCATTGTAATGGTGGACGATGGTGTGTGGGTGATGCAAGAAGTCTCCTTTTCTTTAAAGATAACTGGTTGGATATCAAAATCTAAAAATCAAGCTCCCTTCCTATGTAAGTTGAAGATGACACATTAGTATATCAGTTCATCAACCAATAGCTTGGGATAAAGAACAGATGCAGGCTGTGGTGGGAGAAAGAATCTAGATAAGAATTAACTAAATACTCATCTCTCCAAGAGGCACAAAGGATAGCTAGTTTTGGACCAAGGAAGCAAATGACAACTTTTCTGTAAAATCTGCATACAAGATGCTCAAAACTAACTTTTCTATTTTACAAGGCAACAGAGGCAAAGAAGGAGATGTAGGAATCCTCATTTCCAACAAACAAAACTTCTGAAGAAACTGTAGAAATCGAAACTACCAAGTAAGGTAAAAGTTTTTGGTTGGAGGTTGATCATGGACACTCCACCAACAAAATCAAACCTTAGACAAAGGGAAATGAAGATTGATCCTTTGTTTATGTTATGTAAGAAGAAATGTGAGGATGTCCATGATGCAAGTGCTTGTCGTTAAGAGCACCGTGATCACCAGTTTAATTAAAATTAACTGAAACACATTAAAGCTACCACTATACGGGAGATAGTGTAGAATAACGGTGAGTCGGGTCGAATCCACAGAGAGGCAATGTAGTTTTGAATTGTTTTTAAGAGAAAGAGAGGGTATAGAATAGAGAGAGAGAAAAAAATGAAAGAAAAAGGAACGAAATTAGAAGAGTAAGAGAGAGGAGAGAGAGGAGAGAGAGAAGAGAGAAGAAAATAGAAGGAATTAGAGAAAGACAGAGAGGAGAGAGAAAGAGAAGTGAGAGAAAGAAGTCAGAGAAAAGGAAAAAAAAATTAGATGAATAAGAGAGGGGAGAGAGAGAGAGTTTAGAGAGAGAAGAAGAGAGAAAGGAGAAGAAATTAGAGAGATAAGAGAGAGGAGAGAGAAAGAAGTTAGAGAGAGAAAAGAAAAATTAGAAGAAATTAGAGAGAGATAGAAAGAAATTAGAAAGAGAGAGAAAAGAGGAGAGAAAAGATTTGAACATAAAAGAAATGGAGACAAGAAGTTAAAAGAAGTTAACTAACAACTTAATTAAAACTATTCTAAGAAAGCAATTAAAGCTATGAAATTTAACTATTAAAACATGAAAGAAAATTACATTAAATTTAATCTAAAAATTACAAAGCAGAAAATAAAATAGTAAATCTAATCTAAAAATTACAAATTAAAATTTAACAACTATGAAATGCTACCAACTATAATGCAGAAAAATAAAATTCACATCACCCATAAAAGCGAATCTCCACGTAATGGAATTTTTATTGCTTGGCCCCACCTTCTTGCTACGGGTCCCACAAAATGAGTCCCACCCACTTGCTACGGGGTCCCACAAAATGGGTCCCACCCAAGGGAGAAAAGAGGAGTGTATAGGATTTTTCCTTGGGATGAGTGGAGGGATTTTATAGTTGAGAGAGGGGCCCAACGACCATTTTGGCTTTCGATGTGGGATTCTCATCCCGTCACCTGTAGCTGCCTTTATTTTCTTTTCCACTTGCCGCGTGAACTTAGATGGCCAATGGAAAATTTTGGGCGTGATGGAAGGGCAGCTGCTCGGATTGTGCGGACGACTGGTTGGGCGTTCGCGTTGTCTGCTTTGATTGACAAGGGGAAAACGGTGGCTTTGAATTTGGGATGGGTTTTTAGGGAAAGCTATCGGAAGATGAAAGAACGGTTGGAACGGAGAGAGACTGCTTGGTATTGATTGGATTTCGGGCAATCATGGAATCTGGTCGTGGCAGATTGGATTGGCGGCAAACCTGTAGCTTGTTTGGAGCTCCTCTTGAAATTTTGGGCGGCTAGAGATGTGGCTTGCTGCACTTTCAATGCTTATGGTGGTTTTAATGGTAGCAAGGATTGGAATTTTGGGAGCTGCTGGTGGGTTTGACTGGTTATGTCTCTAATGGGCATCCCTTCTCATCCGGGGTGGAGTTGCAGGTGCCATTCTAGAGCTGTGAACTGGCTGAGAATTGGGGTCAAACGTCTGAGAAGCAAGGTAAGTGAAAGCAGTAACGACATCAGCAATAAGAGGGCGCATGGTGGGTTGTTCCTGAACACACATTGCTGCAACAGCAAGTGCCTGGTACAACCCCCTCATTGGATAGTGTCCATGAAGAGATGGATCAGCCATCTGCGGGAACTTCCTCCAGTCCTTAAACAATGGGCGCGCCTTATCATGCAAATACTCTAGGCCTTTCGCAGCACCAGCTGCAATCTTCATTCTTGTATTCCAGTCAAGGCCTTTGTCCTCTGAAGGAAGGTCTATTGTCAGGGAAGAAGGAGAAAAGGGGAAAAGGCTGCTCATCTGACTGAGCCATCGTGAAGGTGATCTTCCAAAGATCCCAATGGCATGTATTCATATACAAGAAGCCTCTGATCACCATCAGCACAATACCCAATCAGATTGACAAGGTTAGGGTGATGAAGTAGACTCAGCATCAAGACTTCAACCAGAAACTCCCTGTTCCCTTGCAAACCATTCCGATCAAGTTGCTTGATTGCAACAATCAGATTTGGGGCTGCTGGTGAAGAATCCTTCTCTGACGGTTTGGGAGTTGGCGTTGAAGAAGAATCACCCGGAGGTGCATTTGGCTTTGAGTTGGGTGGAGGCGAATCAGCTGGTGGTGTAGGCGGAGAAGGAGTACAGGTTGCAGAAGAGAACCAGAGCTGCTGGAATTTTCCGGTTGGGGCTGAAATCGGGAATGGAAGATGGTGGGTTACTTTGGTTGTTGGAATTTTTCGGACAACTTTCCTGCTGTTGTCCACTCGGCGAGTGGCTGGTTCTGGTCGGATTTTTGGGGAGGTGCGGTTTTCAGCTTGGAGAAGACGGAGATCGGTTTTAATGGCCGTTGGCTTTGATGGAGAAGGGACTCGCCGGAATTGTCTGGATGGTCGTGACAGGCAGCTGAAAGGAACGAGACGCGAGTTGCCGAGTGCAGTCGAATCGAGTGATGTTCTGCTTCGACAGAGGTTTTGAATTTTTATTGTGTAGCTGTGGGATGACCGGATCGCCGAAGGGCTGCTGCTGGCCAGAAGAGAAGGGGACGACCATGGCATTTGGGGATGGTGGGGTACTGAAGTTCGGTGCTCCGGCGGTGCACTAGTAACCGTGCACATGCAGAAAATGAAAACAGATTTAAATACTTAATTTTTGTCAAAATGATTTTAATAAGCTTGCAAAGATTTTTAATTTACTTTTCTTTTTAGCCATTTTTGACTTTATTTATTATTATTATTATTTTTTATCTTAAAATGTTTGACAGTTTGCTTTATAACCATATTTTAAATTATATTTATAATTGTATGTATGATTTTCTAAATTAGCTGGTTTTATAATTTTGCATAAATTATATTAATAAGCTAATACACATTTCAACATTAAAATTTAGTCATAATTTTTATATCTTCAAGAATGTTGCAAAATGACCCATTTTTATAGCAAAATCAAATATTCTAATAAAAATATGATTTTCATGAAATTCCACTTAAAACTTGCATTTAATTAACGTTTTAATATTTAACGGTGTAAATTTAATATAAAATTAAATGAAAATTTTTAGACTTATCACTAGACTTTGTAAATGCTTCAAGTGCGGAAAGATTGGTCATCGACCATTAAACTATGTCGTGAACTTCACGTGTTGCAACTGTGGACAACCTAGTCATATCATTAAGGATTATCAAACAATTAAAAATGTCAATGAATCACAACAGCTGGGGCAAAATTGTCTAGTTGGCAGAGTAGCAGGACAACAGTATTAATGTGGTGATGGACGATAACCAATTGTACCAACTCAAGCATAAGTCCGCGCCCTAATACCTAAGTAAGCCTAAGCACTGAATTAAACTATGTCGTGAACTTCATGTGTTACAACTATGGACAACCTAGTCATATCATTAAGGATTGTCAAACAATCAGAAATGTCAATGAATCACAACAGCAGGGGCAAAATCGTCTAGTTGGCAGAGTAGCAGGACAACAGTATTAAGGTGGTGATGGACGATAACCAATTGTACCAACTCAAGCACAAGTCCGCGCCCTAATACCTAAGTAAGCCTAAGCACTGAATTAAATGTTTGCTAATTTTGCTCGAGTAAGTACGGATAACTCTTTTATATTTGAATAGTTCGTGTGAGAGCATAGGTTGGAAGTCACTGAATTAACTTGGGATGTCCAGGTCACATAACTTATTGTGGGTAGTTTATTAATAAGACATGTTTGTATGGCTTGAACAGTAAAAATTAAAAGTTTAACCATCTCAGTAGATATTTTAATCATATCTATGAAAGATCTAGATGTTATTTTGGGAATGAACTGGTTAGCTAAGTGGGTACATGGAATTTACCCTCGTGAACACCATGTCAGCTTGCGAGGATTCAATGAGTAAGCTATTGATTTCAAAGGAAGTCAATTAGTAATAACTCACCTCATATAAGTTTTTTAGGCTAGAAAACTTCTTAGAAAGGGTTGCTAAGGATGTTTTGTTTCAATTCTAACAATAGAGGATAAAGATGTTAAGTTGGAAGACATTCCAGTTATTCATGAATTTCCAAATATATTTCAAAAGAGTTGCAAGGATTACCCTCAGAAAGAAAAATTAATTTCATCATAGAATTGATGTCTAGTACTACCCTAATTTCAAAGACTCCCTATCGAATGACTTCTACGGAATTGAAAGAATTAAAAATACAGTTGCAAGAGTTGCTCATTTTGGATTTATTCAAACTAAAAAGTCACCTTGGGGAGCATTTGTGCTTTTTATAAAGAAAAAAGATGATAGTATGAGATTGTGCATTGATTACAGAGAGCTGAATAAGGTAACAATCGAGAAAAAATACTCACTGCCCTGAGTTGATGATCGTTTTTATTAACTACAAGGTGCATCGGTCTTCTCCAAAATAGACCTACGGATAGGATACTATTAGTTAAAAGTTCAGGACGAAGATATGCCTGAGACAACTTTTAGAACTCGGTATGGTCATTACGAGCTTTTAGTAATGCCATTCGGGGGAACTAATGCCTCAACAACATTCATGAACCTTATGAATAGGGTATTTCAATAGTTCTTAGACAAGTGTGTTATGGTATTTATTGATGATATTTTAGTATATTCCAAAGGAAAGTCAGAACATGTTGATCATATAAGGGAAGTACTACAGACTCTAAGAGAACATAAGTTATACACCAAACTCAAGAAATGTGAATTTTTGATGGATAATATGACCTTCTTAAGTCGAGTAGTTAGTAAAGATGGATTGTCAGTAGACTCAAAGAAAATAGAAGCTATAACCAATTGGGGTAGACTGAGTACAGTAATTAAGGTTAGAAGTTTCTTAGGTATGAGAGGTTATTATAAAAAAATTGTGAAAAATTTATCAAGCATAGCAGTACCACTTACCAGGTTAACCCATAAGAATGCTAAATTTATCTGATTAGGTGCTTGCGAGAGAAATTTTCAAGAATTGAAGAGTCGCTTAACTTTAGTACCAATTTTAGCTTTGCCGATCATCGGCGAAAACTATATAGTGTATAGTGATGCGTCTAGAAAAGGCCTCGGCTGTGTACTTATGCAGCAAGGTAGGATAATTACTTATGCATCTAAATAGTTAAGACCTTATGAACAAATATCCTATCAATGATTTGGAGTTAGCTGCAGTGGTGTTTACTTTAAAAATATGACGACACTACTTGTATGGTGAGAAGATATAAATTTTTACAGACCACAAGAGCTTGGAGTACATTTTCTCTAAAAAAGAGTTGAACCTTCAGCGAAGAAGATTATTGGAGTTACTAAAGGACTATTACATCAATATCAGTATCACCTCGGTAAATCAAATGTGTGGCCGATGCTCTAAGTTATAAATTTTATATTGCAGTTTAGATTACTCAACAGTTGTCTCTGATATGAGAAATTTTAAAAATAAGTGCTTGTAAATTCAATCAACCCTGATTGATTGAATAAAACAAGTCAAAAATAAAACAAACTTATTCTTCATATTTTAGAAAATTTAAAAAACAGAGATTCCTTTGATTTCTATTATAGTTCCGATGGTATACTACTTTTTCGGAGAAGGTTAGTTGTACCCAGAGATAACATGTTGCAACGAGAAATTTTAGAAGAAACTCATCATTCTAAATTTTCTATGCATCCTGGTACTACTAAAATATATAAAGATCTAAGATAAAATTTCTGACGAAAGAGGCTACGTGTCGAGTGTGCCAAATTTGTGTCTTAGTGCTTGGTATGTTAGCAAGTCAAAGTTCAAAGGAAAAGACAAGCAGGATTGTTGTAACCTTTAGAAATATCAGAGTAGAAATGGGAGCACATTACCATGAACTTTGTGATTGCTCTCCCTAGGATGCAAGCTCGTTTGTGATGTTGTATTGGTAGTCATGGATAGACTTACCAAATTTGCTCACTTCTTACCTTATCGCATGATCTTTAGAATGGATTAAATGACATACTTGTACCTGCGAGATATTGTTTGTTTACATAGTGTCCTTTTCTATTGTGTCAGACAGAGATTGATGGTTTATTTTGTTGATCATATACTTGCTTTAAGAAAAATTAATTTGATTTTGATGATTAATAAATAATTAAAATATCATTAAAATTTTTTTAATGAATTTGTCTAAGTGTGCTTAGATATTTTGTATCCAATTATAAGTATGAAAATGAACATGTGAAATAATTTAAGTTTCAAGAGTTCAAGTTCATGAATAGCAAGTTCAGCAAAGTGAAGTCTCAACCCAAGTCGACTTCACTTGCGACTTGGGTAAAGTTCTATAGCCAAGTCGACTTCGCCTGCAACTTTGGACAAACAACAAACTGAAGTCACAACCCAAGTTGACTTTACCTATCCCAAGTCGACTCTATTCATCCCAAGTCAACTCTACTTGCGACTTCAATCTATAACGATCGAAACTTCAAACATTAAAGCATTAAACGCACGTCAACCTCAACTCCAACGACTAGATCTTTTTCCTCTACAAATATGTGGAACCCTGACCGTATACGCGTCATTTCGACCATATACACGTCATTTCGACATTTGTAATTTTGAAGATTATTTTATGAATAAATGAAAATTCATGAATTATATTAATGAGTACGTGTATTGGAGATTGAAATAATGCAATTAGAAATTTTACC
>JAXCLR010000063.1:42532167-42551771 GCA_035584095.1 Annona squamosa | reverse complement strand
TGCTCCAACTCTTACATGTCATTTTGATTAGAAAATGTTCTTTTAAAGCAAATGAAAAAATATATCCATTTTAGTAAAATTTTAAGGAAAGATGAATGTAAACAAAATTTGTGGCTTCTAAGAAAAAAATAGGTCTATTTTAATTATTTTCATAAAAAATATGAAATAAATAGAATTTAGTCTTGTATTTTAAAGTCTTCCATATCTACTTTGCAAATATATATATAAACTTTGAAAATAGATATATATTTATCCCATAAAACTTCCTATTCTTATTTTTTTGGGATCTCAAGTAAGTACATATTGGTTAATATTATTTCATGAAGATTTTATGAAACAATTTATTTATTTTAATATGGTACTAAAAATTATTTTAATTAAATTCTCAGATAAGTTATACTTGGTTAAAAATATATATAATCATGTATGAATTGTAAAAAAATGCATAGATTCATTTATAAATGTATTAGAATGTAATAATGATAATTTGAGGAATCGTTTATCCATTTAGGAATAATATTTTACACAATTTAGATGTTAAATATATGAAATTGAAATTGATATATATATATATATCAAATTATTTTGTTAAATTGATTTCACATATTTTTAAAATGGTTCATGCATATTTTTTATTTAGACGAAACTTGATTTCTTACTTAACTAAGTAACTCTAGACAGATTAGGTAAACTAGATTTTTTACAAAAAAGTATTGATCATTCTTAATAAAATAATTTGAATTTTGATATCTTTTAAGGTTATTTGATACCATAAAAACTTTTGTAAAAAAATATCTTTAATGGTGTAAAGAGAGTGGGTTTTTTAAGGACTAGTTTGGGTTGACCCGAACTCGGTACTCATCAGCTCTGGATCAGGTCGAACACAATACTAATAGACAAAAAGTATTTTTGTAAAAAATTCAAAATTGAGTTTTTTAAGGTGCCAGGTCGGGAAAACTCGCCCAGCTTGCACCCCTATTGCTTAGCTTAAGATTTTCTTCAAGCAAATACACCCTACTTGGCATTCCCAAACATCCTGTGATGGGTGTGATGCTAAAGTTAAACATCTCAAGGAGTTTAACATTTATAGTTAAAATAGCAGCAACTTAATTGTGTACTGTATATAAAATCTCATTCTCCTATAAAATTCAAGCTCATGTTGAGTACAACAAACAATTTACATAGGAACAAATTTTCACATCGGAATTCACTAGCCTTAGATTAAACACGCAATCATTCCCATTCATACAAACTTCAGTCCATCCATACAACAATTGAAAATGAAAAAGAAGAAGAGACGAAGAAATAATCGTTATATACATATATATATATACACACACACATATATATATATGAAGGCCGTTCCGGTGCAGCATAATTGCATCGGAACAGCGGTATATTTGCCAAAAAATGGGCCCCATACATATTAGAATTCAATGAAACTTTATACAATTATTTATTCATATATAAATTTCATAGCAAATGATTTAAATGTTGAAAAAACTACTTTAAAGTTGTTATTTATATCAAATTATTTTATTACGTTGAATTTGTACCATTTTTTGATGAGGTTCATACACATATCTGATTAGGATGAAATTTAGTATGGTAATAGAATACATTATTTTTAATACAATGGGTGGAGTGATCATCATGTGAGGCCCATTTCAACAGTGCAGCATGGAAATTTCCGGTGCAACACTGCTGCACCTGAATATTCCTCTCTCTCTCTCTCTATATATACAAGGAGTGATCCTGTTAGCCCGGACTAAGTAAATGTCCCACTTAGCCCACCTTAAAAAATTTATTTATAATAATTTTTTTCTACTTTTCTCATCATGCCCTTGTTTATCTAAGTATATTTAATATATACATCAAGTTTTATCATTTTTGAAAATGTTTATCTAATTTTTTGAGATTTTTAAACATCTATGTGTATATGTATATTTAAAATACCCTTATTTTTAAAAATCTAAAAAATATATAAACACATATTCAAAAATAATAAAACTTGATTTATATATTAAATATACTTAGATAAATAAGTGTAGGAAGAACAAAATAAAAAAAAAGTTATTTTAAATAAGATTTTTGAGGTGGGCTAAGTGAGACATTTACTTAGCTCGGGCTAATGAGATTACTCAAGAGTAATCTTGCTAGCCCGGACTAAGTAAATGTCTTACTTAACCCACCTTAAAAAATCTATTTACAATAATTTTTTTAACTTTTTTCTTCTTGCACTTGTTTATTTAAGCGAATTAACATATAAACCAAGTTTTACCATTTTTGAATATGTTTATCTATTTTTTTGAGATTTTTAAACATCTATATGTATATACGTATTTAAAATAACTTTATTTTTAAAAATCTATAAAAATATATACACATATCCAAAAGGGATAAAACTTGATTTATATATTAAATAAACAAGTGTATGAAAAAAAAATATTTTAAATAAGATTTTTGAGGTGGGCTAAATGAGACATTTACTTAACTCGGGCTAATAGGATCATTCCTCTTCTATATGAACAATTGTCAATAGTCGAGTGCTTCTTTTGTGCCAAGTTAGCAATATTTTGGGAAGAAGTACAACCGCTAATTAAAGCGCGGAGTACCAAAGACAGGCTATTGAAAATGAGGAGTGATGGTAGTAGCTCATGTGAAGTAAATGCTCCACTTAGCCCACCTTAAAAAACTTATTTACTACAACTTTTTTTAAAAAAATTTCTTTTTGCACTTGTTTATTTAATGTATTTAACATATAGACCAAGTTTTACCATTTTTGAATATATTTATCTATTTTTTTGAGATTTTTAAATATCTGAATGTATATATGTATTTAAAATATCCTTATTGTTAAAAATCTTAAAAAAATATATACACATATCTAAAAATAGTAAAACTTAATTTATATATTAAATACACTTAGATAAATAAGTATATGAAGAAAAAACAAAAAAAATTAAATAAAAATTTTAAGGTGGGCTAAAAGAGGCATTTACTTAGCTCGGGCTAACACTATCATTCTTGATTGAAAATAACAATTTGCTCGTTGCCTAGGAGAAATCAATAGCTGAATATAGAAGGGTAGGCTGGTAGCATCACTCGTGCAATAAGTTGGATAAGAAAATGTCAAATATGACACGATCGAATGAAACCTCGCAACCGACATAGTCTAACCAGAGACGGAGGAGAAAAAAAAATTGTCTGCTATCCATTGTGTGGGATTTTATATCCATTATGTGGGATATATCCCTTATATGCGTGTCCCCTAGTTGGGAGTATTTTTCAGTTGGCCCCATTAACTATGGGGGGTGTTTTATAAGTTGTCCTTTTATAATGAGGTTAATGAATTGGCTTGATTTGTAATATTATATCACAGTGTATATAATAACAAATAAAAAATTAATTTTTTAAAAAATGAATATTCATGCGTTACATCATTTGAATTGGTATTACAAACGAGGTCTTGAGATATTCTTACACTATCCAAATATCATTTTACAAATATCTTATAAATATTTTATTTTTCCTTACAAATTTTCCTAATCGGTCATGCAACGCTTAAAAATCTTGCCGCCGCGAAGACTCAAAGCAGCATCACCATGCGCCTGGGTGAGAGCCGCTGCCACTGAGGCTCTCAAAGGCAGAACCAAATTGTTTTTTTCTTTGTCATTGATGGCGATTTTTCATCGTTGAGAGGAAGCCCTAATTTTGCTTCCGTCGCAGTCTCTCTTTTGTGGGCCTATTTTGTTCATCGTTTTAATAGGAAGATTGTAAAAACTTAGCTAGGTTAAATTGAAAATTTTCACTCAGTTTGAATAAATGGTTGGGATAAGAAAATGTACTGCCGGACAATAGATACACAGTGGCGCATTGAATCGCAACGTTTTTCTGCTTGTGTTTTTTTATAGGTTTTCTTCCGCCTATATTTCTTGTTATTCGTTTGGGCGCAAAGAAAATAAAATAAAGTGAAATTATCTTAAAAAATACGAAATTGTGGAACAATCTTTTTCTAATTATCTGATGCAGCAAAATCAACCCGACGAAGGCTTTCGACTCGCATTGTCAACTAACCTCCTCGGTCTTGTAACAAAGCCCGGACATAAAAAATTATGACTTAATTAAGAATTTTTACAAATGTGCTTATAAGTTCTCATCAATATTGCATCGGTTTTTTTAAGTTCATTGAAATTGTAAAAATGCCTTTAAGATTTGCGTAAAATTACAAGTGTTTCTTCTGTCAGGACACTGTTAGAATTTTCTATAAAATAATAATAATACCATTTAAGCCAAGTGATATACTTATAATTTTTATAAATGTTGTAGATATATTTATCATTTCATTATTTTATATATTTTTACATATATTATCATTTTAGATTTTTTATAAATATGTTTACAATATTTGTAAAAATTGCACGTGTATTACTTGGCTTAAAAAAATGTTATTATTATTTTATAGAAAATTCTAACGATATCCTAACAAAAAAACACACTTGTAATTTATACAAAATTTGAAGGCATATTTGTAATATGACAAACTTATGGACACACATGCAATATTGGTCAAACCTCATTAACATATTTATAAAAAATCTTTTACAACTAAGATTGGTTCAATACGTGGCCATGATGCATGCAACATTGTCGTAACTCACGAGCCTAACAAAGGGACAACATGGGTTTGAAAATGATAACACACAGTCTTTCCATTTGTATGAAAGTGTCTACCATATGAAAAATTTGAATTATTTGTTAGATGCATGTTAGAATATTATATGTAATTTGTAAGAATATCTTAGAGCTTAATTGTATTACTATTTGAGATAATCATAAATACCTCATAGAAAAGTTTGGTTCAACACATGTAGCACATGAGTCCAACTGCAAGTGTAATTCACGAGAAAGACATGTCCCTTCAACCATTGTATCTCTCATGTACTTTTTATAACCATTTAACCAATGGATGTGGATTAGAATAATATTAACATTGTTTATGGCTTTATGCATGATAGATTTTTTATTTGTTGAGTAGCATATTATATCGGTTAGCATACTATATTCATATACAAATGTAATTTTTTGTAAGTTTATGTCATTGATAGAAACATAATTCTCCGGGGCAATGCAAATTTCTTCCCCGTTTTATTATTTATAAAGTCTAGAAAGTGGGTCCAACATTATCTATACGAGGTTCATATTCCGCGGCGCAAAGTGCCTGTGACTTGATAAAAGATCATCCAAATCCCACTTTCGTGTGGGGTGGGCCATATAAAACAAAAATTTTATGAATCAATCATACCACTTCTATTATAAAAATTTGAATTATTTATTTATCTAATAAAGAACTAAATTTAATGATTTATGTGATACGACTTATAATTATAAAATATGATGCTATACGGTTCGATGAGCATGGCAAGTGCGCCTCATTATAGTTGCAGACCATCACTTGAACGCAGGAGCAGCAGGAGCCGGTGATTCCTACGCATCGAACGTGGAAATGCGCGCGGATTAACTCCCCAAAACGAGGAGCGTCTGTCAAAGGTACGTTTGTTAATTTAGAGACGTTTTCATTAATATTAAAAACTTTTTAATTTAAAATTTTTATTATGTATAATTATCTTATTTTCAAAATTTTTTTATATAATTATTTTATTTTTTAATCATTTTTATTTATACATTTAACTTATTTATTTTAACTTTACTATCTTTTCTCCTTGGTATTACCTCCATTATCTCATATCATTGTTTTTTGTTTCAAAAAAAATTATCATAAAAACTTTTTCATCAAAAATTTTATCATTTTTCAAAATACACCAATCTATTCGTCTTTTTCTTAATTTTTCTCTTAGTTGTGCATTTTCTCATAAATAAGAATTACATTATTTTTTTAATTTTACTTTTCTACCCCAATCATTTTTTACAATTATTATATTTATTATAACTTTGTCTTTATCATTTTATATATACCGCATAAATGTTAAAATATTCTGTTTTCAACTTTTCACATAATCCTAGAATTTGACCAAAATTCACGTTAACAAATGTCACCGAAAATCAGCTCCCGTGGTTTTTCTGAGCCGTGTGCTCCCTGTCATGGAATCACCGCCATGTGAGACACATCACATTGACGGTCCGGATCCACTTGATCTTAGCCGGATGGAGGCTGATCTGATTCTGATATCATGAATTGCCGTGCGTGCGGAACCGTAGGATATTGTTGTTGGACGCGGATTGCACGTAGTTCGGGTTACATCCCTCACGTGACGCGCTTGATGTGTACCAATCAATAGATATCAAATGATGCTGGTGGAAATTGGTGGGCTTAATTCGACTGTATACTTTTGCTACACAGCATGTGGTGCTTGGATCATATTTAAATAAAAATTTTACAACTCATGTACATTTGATTGATGTATTTTTATATGATAAATAGATTTATTTAATATTTATAATATTAAAATAGTAAAGCATAAAGTTCTGTCAATAATCCACTTCACACAAATCAAATAGATAAATTTACATGCTAGTATATTTTCAAAAAATGAAAATGAATATTTTTTTCAGTTATGTACTTATGATACAGAAAATTTTAGGTATTATATACTGAATATTAATATATTAGTTTAGATATTTAATATTCAAACCAAAATATAGATCGAAATTATGAATATCTGTTAAAAATTAAATTAGTGAAAATATACTTTAAAATTCAGACTCGCATTTAAATATCTAACCGTGTTAAGATAATAGACAGCAGGTGATAAATTTATAGACTATAGATTCATAGAAGAAAAATTTATAAAAAATAGTATTTTAATTCACAAAAATTGGTTTTCATATTTTGTTATTAGAGATGTGAAATCTAGAGAATATTTATAATAAAAGAGATATATTAAATATTTCATAAATATGTAAATTTATCTAGTTTGTTTAGATAGGTTGATGTTCAATAAAATTTTATACTTTAATATTTAAAACCTAACTATCATGTAAAATATATGATTCGAATGTGTATGGGTTCTTATTTCTAAATGGTTAAGTTTAATAAGTTTAAAAGAAGTAAATAATAAAAAAAGTTCACTTGGGCAACTTTTCCGAGATGTAGGCTGAAGTTGCAAATATACATAATGAGCCTTTGCTTTAACGCATCCTTAGGTAAAGAGCCCATTAACATCCATGCGGCGTTGCATAATTAGCAGTTGGCGCACTTCAGTCTGTCAATGAAGGGATGACAGCCTGGGTTACGGATGATCCGCTTCCAATACTGTTGGACCAGCATTCAAGTCAATGCTCGTCTCTCTCTCGTCCCCCTTCAGGTCCAACCGGTTGCACGTTGGACATAAATTTCAATTGGATCTGCTTTTTTTTTTTTTTTCTTTATATATATATATATATTAATGTTAGGCTATTGCCGCAATTCAGATTAGAATTTCCTAGACTTTCACGCACAATAACGTCAACCACCCACCCCTTAGCAAGCAATTAGTATGGATGGCAAAGAGATCGATCTCGGTACAAGAAGTCCTCAATATGAGAATTGTAAGCACCATCCTGCTTGTATAAAAACAATCTTTTCAAATGTGGAAATCATCGGATGGCCGATATTTCAACTCTATCCCAACATACCCAATTAATTTTTTATTGCTGGGATCGATCATATAGTGGATTTTGTGCATTTAATCTATCTTTCCCGTACTTGGTGTCAACAGTATATTGTGAATGAATTAAAATTTTCTTATTCATAACTAAGGAATGCCACAAAAATCATTTATCATGAAATCATTGCTCCTCTATTTCCTGATACGTCGAGCTACGTGTGAACAAGTCCAAACAGCTTTTATGACTTTTTCTTGTCTTCTTCCATGTCTTTTTCTATCTTCAATTTCAGATCTGTGAGTGTGATTACTGGATTTTTATTGATTGTAGTGATAGTAGTAGTTGTGACTTGTGGTGGCGTCGCACGTGGCCCACCTCTTCCCTCCTCCGCAAGGTAGTGGAATTCGACTTGTGGGGAATGTGCAGACATCTGCCTTTGATTGATATTCCAGTGAACATTACCAAATTGCCCCCTTTTTCCTTCCTCCCAACATGCTCTTCGCATTCGGACTATATTGCCCCTGACGATGGACAGCCTTGCTCTCAGTAGGCGGATTTTTGGCACGTGAAGGTGGTCCCGTCTTTTGAGGTCTCCCAAGACAGATGGCCCAATCGCAAGCTTTTCTGGCCCACCGCCCACCGCGTTCCGATCAACGGCTCATTTTGTCATTTTAGAAGAAATAAATCTTACCCACTATCCCACATGATTCGAAAAGAAATTCAATGGGCGGTCCAATTTCCAATAGACCTCGGGAGTTGTATCACTCTTTTGCAAATTCATGGCACGCCCATAGTCGTTATTAAATCACCTATAAGAGATAACATTATTTTAAGTTGCCGACCTCCAGCTGTGGAATAAATGTTGAACTGTTTTCTTGCAAATTACGATATTATTTAGCTTTTAAAATGAATTCAAATAGAGTTATTTACATGGATTCAAATATGCTCAACGGGTTTTTGTTGTCGCGGGACGAAGCCCCTCTTCCGCATAATCTCTTCTATTTTCAATTTCGTGATAATTAATGGAAAATTTATTCTATTTATTATTTAATATTATTATTATCATGATAGAAACTTTTTATTTTTTAGTATGGTGAATCCCATTTATAAATGTGCAAAATTAACTGAATAAAATAATTTAATATTAAATAACACTTTTAAATAATATTTTCAATAGCTAATTGTCTAAAAATATTATTACTAAGTAAATAATGATCCTAAAAGTATTATTACGTTCTAATATATGTGGAAATAAATTTAAGTATTTTTTAAATTTATGCATGAATGTACCTACTTCGATTAAATGTGGTTTGCACATATATTAAATTTTGACGAAACATAGTTTATTAACTAAGCAAATTATGTTAAATATAATGAATAGATTGATTCTGTATCAATTATCAACATTTAAAAGATAGACAGAATGACATGAAATTATTTCAACTTACCTTTAGAAAACTTAAATTTTCATGAAGAGTCTATTTAGATATTTAAAAAAGTTGAAAAAATCTATATAAAAAATTTTAAATGTAAGAGAATAATGTAATATGATAAGGTAATATTAAAAGAAAAGAAAAGAAAAAGAACAAGTAAGGTATCTTTAAAGAAAATTGTGAAAAATAATTGAAATATAAAAATAATAATAAATAAAGTAATAAATAATTAATATGACAAATCATATCAAAAGATATTTTCTACACTTACTAAATAGACCTACAAAATAAATTTGAATCATTAGATAATTCCAAATATAAATATAATTATTGATTTGAGTTTAATTCAATTATGAAGGTTATGGCCAAATAAGAAGATAAAGACGAATTTTGCTACCCATCCCTCAAGTCGCAATAGTAGCTTTGATGGACTATTTCACAAGGCTAAAATTTGGAATGCTCTTTCTTAATGAAATACTCATAGTTGAGACTAAATTATTGTAGGTCTCAGCGCACTTAGTTCTCAAGGTTCTATTTTACTTATAAACTCTCCAAGTTGTAGTGCTCATTTTATCAATTTATCTGAGAATTCAGTTGTTACAATGAATGCCTCCAAGTTGTGATTTAGTTTTGTGAACAATTAAAACTTTTATTTATGCCAAAGCTACTTTTTCCGCTTAACATATACTTTATAAAAGAAAAATGTGATCTCTTTGCATCTTATGAGTCAATCTATTAATATAACCTTCACAAGTTCATTTTATTCGTTTGCGGACACAATCATGGCCTAGTTGGTGCACATCCCTCCTCCATGTCAAATGGTCAAGGTTGGATCTTAGGTGAAGAGCATTTGTCTTTCACCACGAGGAATGTTGTCTCCTATTATTTGTGAGATAGTTGTGATTAATTAAAAAAAATGAAATGTAAAAAAAAATATATAACAAACAAAGATATTATACGACAGTTTTCAGGTAGAACTAAAAAAAATAAATTCATACTATTCATGCAAGGAAATAGGCATGCAATTGATGACAATGGGAATGTTATCTCAAAAAAATAAATGTACATTCTGTGGTTAAAACAGTTCAAAGATTGCAATTGATGGGACATTTAATTAATTAATTAATTATTTTTTTGATAAAGATGGGACATTTATTGTTTCGCTAGCAATGAGGTTTAAAACAGTTCAAAGGTCGGGTTGTTCCATATTACTTTTAAAACCAGCTCAGGGAGCCCAGGCAAGATGCAAGCTTGGCATCAGATTACACACGTGTGGCTGTGCAGCGTACGTTTCGCATCTCACTGGCGGCTTCGTGAGTCGCCGGTCATTAATTACTTCCCAGATTAAGAGAAGGATCATCGTATTCATTTCTGCACCTCCAAGGATCCAACAGGTCAAAGGGCAATTTCGTCCCACACCCAACCTAGAAAAGGCCATTTCAGTCATTTGGCGGCCTTTCTCGGCTGGCCTGGCCGGTGCAGTCTCGATCGCGCTTTCGCGTTGCTTCGCTTTCTCGAAAGCGAGGAATAAAGCGTTTCTATTGCAGGATCCAAACTCAGGCAGTCCGTGCAGCGCTATTCTACCTTTCGATTCTCATAATCAGGCCACAAATCGTAGCCATCCTCACCATTGATATGCATTATCAGTCATCAAATAGACTATCAAATACAAATAATTTCAAAACTCAGAATACATTGTCATATTTGAGCTCAGAGAGGAAAATATTTTGGACGGCCTTCATGCAAGGATCACCGGAGCACGTGCTCCTCACGGATCCCACTACTGAGAAGCAAAAGCCGAGTATGTTCCTGTTCAAAAAGCTACAGGTCGAGTACGGTATATAATTGCGAGTTCATTTTCTTACACCTCTCCGCCTGCTTCTGCTGTCGTCGAGTGTCGGCGATTTTGGAGCTGGTTCCAGCGGGAGGATTGGAGAACGAAGAAGGGAATTCCAATGGCGGGAGGGGGAACTGCTGCTTTCGGATCCGTGATTTTCTGCAGCAGGAGCTGCCTGTCTTCCGTCGTTCACGTCTGATCTTTGATTTCTTCTAGGAGTTGGCATGCGGAGATGCTCTGTCTGAAAGCGGAGGCGCTGAGCAATGAAGTGTTTGGTTCACGCGGCGCGATTCTGCCCATGAATTTGTAGGGAACTGCAGCTCTAATCCCCTTCCGTTTGCTCTTGGGAAATGTGGATTTTTATGTAGAGGTTGGTTTTTTCTTCTGATGAATGGCGCTGTGGCAGGGGAAGCTCTATACAGAGATACTTGAGGGGGAGGAGAGATTCCCGTCTTTCGTCCGCTTCTTCTTCTGGAGATGACTCTCCAATCGCTACTGCATTGGAGGTGTATTTCCGTACCTTTCCCCTTCACTCTAACGGCGGTTCTGTTGCTTCGTCGCGCTTGGTTTTGTTGCTTCTGGATTTCTTTTATCCCTTTGTTGAACGGAAGAAAATATGGATTTTGTACTGGTAGCAAACAGAAACAATGCTGCAAGCATATAATCTGTTAATAAAGTAAGAAATAATTTTCAATATTTTTCCGTGATCGGTACGTTTTATAGAGCTTAGAAAGTGGGCTTCGATTTTCTGTTAGTTGGTTTTGTTTGTAGCATGAAGTGAAGTGTAGCATGAAGTGAAGGCATTTATAATAAAAACGGTGGAGTCTAAGGTCCTTGGTGATGGAGTTTTTGGGCCTCTTGATGCTGGGAGTTCTGTTTTTGCTGATTGCTAATTGAAGGGTTTGGAAGTACTCTATCAAACATCTAAGCCAGCTACTGCGTACTCGAACCGGTGACTTATGGTCTTTATTAGTGGGTTGTGCAGCTGATCTGTAGAAAACGAGGACCGGTTGCAGTCATTTTCTGATGCCTCTCTTTGGTTTTGTTTTCTGGGAAAATGAATGGTTTTTTATTTGGTATTCGAGATAGTGTCAAGCCGTTATTGTTGAAGAAGAATAATTGATGTTGATATTCTTGTATCTTTCGGTTATTGTTTCTCGAAATCAACACTGGGTTTAGCTTCAAAGGCTATCTTTTCTCTACTGCTAAAAACGGGAGCTTTCCGAAAGTAAATATCTGATTCTTTCCCTCTTCTGACGACAAATTAAACTCAATAGCAAGAAAGCATTGGTCTCGGAGCACTTATATTTTCTTTTCTTTGTAAATTTGTTTTTAACAAAGGAAGCAGATTAGGGGGAAGATGCGATGTTATGCTAGGTATTGGTGTAGGTTATTGCACTTGAGGAACTATTGTTTTAATTGTACTACAATTACTCTGTTTCAGGAAACTAGGAACTCGGAAGGCAATAAAGAAAGGGTCGGGAGTGGGAAAATGAGCCTTTACAGGTCCCTGCTTGAAAAGGATGTAAGTACACTGTAGTTCACTGTTTCTTGTAGAGGGAATGGTATGACATCAACGTTCCATTCAGACGGAACTGGTATACAGAAATTAGTTTGAATGCATCAAACGCTAAGTGCTAGTCACCTAAATCAGGCCTTTACCTTATAGGGACTATAGGATTTTGAAATGTGGCTTTGCACTTAGCATGGCTAAATAAGGCCTTCATGTTACAGGGGCTATAGGCATTGAAATGTGCCATGCTGTGCATGACATTACATTGCTGCATTTCTTTGCTTAATGTTGATCGTTGTAATTACCAGATTCAAAAACTGCAAAAGGAGCTGCAAGAGGAGATAGATTTGCATATTGCTTTGGCAAATGCCACTGCAGCAACTACTACACCATTATCAGATTCTCTCTGTCAGATTCCTGATAAGGTAACCTCCCATATATCCAGCTTCTGAGATCTCTGCGTTTCCTTGTCATGTAAGTCAACTGCATGTTGACAATGTCGGGGTCCTTTTTCTTCACAAATTATATCTGATGTCATGTATTATGCAGGCCCAGGATCTGTTGAATAACATAGCTGTACTTGAGATCACAGTTCTGAAGCTCGAAGAGGAATTGGTTGCATTGCATTTTCAACTTAGTCAGGAAAGGAACGAGCGCCGCCTTACAGAGTATCGTTTAAGACATTTGTTGTCACCATCGCTGTCGCCATGTTCATATTCTCCTACCATTTCACAAGAGCTGGTACCATCTTTTCTCCCCTTTTTGGTGCATGTGCCAATGTTATTCAATGTTTTTGCCCATTTTATAGATAATTTTTTCAACTATGGTGCATTGATGGGATATTCTAAAATGTCCAGCGTATGTCACCTCAAAGAGCTACACAGCGCATTGGCTTTCGGAGATCTCAGACGTTGGAGTCATATTTATCTGCTGAGAGTGAATGTTCACAACCAATTGCAGCAAACAGGCCATCCACAGAAGGCACTGTACGAGAAGTCTGGCACTCTCCCGAGAGCTTGGAAAAACAGGTCTGTCTTTATGTTTATTTGTTCTTCATTTTTGGATAACTGAATACTCTGCTTTTGTGTGAGTAATTGAGGTTCATGTATTTGAGAAAAAAATAGTCTTGAATTGCAATTAAATATTTCTTTCAAGTAAAATATTGTATTCTTGTTGTAGCATAGATGTAATCTACGGCCCTGAGATCAAATTACAATTTCTAGGCCTCTAAGGGGCTTTCAGCTTGGCTATTTCTGGTTCACTATATTCATATTTGAATTTAGTTTGAGAGTCAATCCTTGCATAAATCCAGCATAAATGCATAATTAAGACATCAAGCTAATCATACGATCATAATTGTTGTATTACAGAATTCAGAAACTTATGTCAGAGACTTAGAAGAAAAGGAGAAAGATGTTCCACGTTTGCATCCAGAAGGGTTGGACTTAGATAAGGTTTCTCTTATGGAGGATCTTTCTAACTACCCAAATAGGCTTTCAAAAGAAATGGTGGAATGCATGAGAGATATTTTCCTTCATCTAGCAGATTATTCCAGTCCACCTTCGAAGTGTTCTTCAGAATCTATCTTTTCTCCATTGTCCCCACATGGGCACCTTTCCTGTTCATCCATGGCATCTCTATCAGATTCATCCATGTTGCCACCATTTCAATGTCCTGCATTTGACCTGCATCACAGCTGTGAAGTCATGGGAACAGAGAATTCATTTGATCCTTACAAAATTCATGAAAAGGTCAATTGGATAAACATTGGTAAATACAGCTCAGCAGCTGAAGTGTCTTGGATGTCAGTTGGGAAGCAACAACTTGAATATGCTGCTGAGGCTCTTAAGAGATTCAGGTATGTGCTTCTAGCCTTATACTTAAAGTGTCTTAAGCTTTATTTCAAGTATTTTTTGACCATCTCTCAAGTCTTAACTAGCACGTGCATGGACTTTTTTTTTTTTTTGCCCACATATTGCAAGGTCTTGGTGTTTTTATGCATAGTTGAATTGTTTTTCCTTGCGATCAATTCTGAAAAGTTGTTGCTGGGTTCATGGATTCTCAGTTTTGCATGAGAATAGTAATTGCTCTAGAACATGAATTTGTGGCATACAGCCTGTAGCCATCCTGGTCTAACCATCCTGGTCAAATAGCCATGTTGCTTTTTGATGGATGGATATTGCTGGAAACAAATTGTACTTACTGAAGCCATTTTCTCTTTGAAATTAGTGCTTAAATTGAAACTTTTATTTGGAATGATAGCAAGTAGCTCTTTTTAATACATTTAACGTTCATGTCAATGCAGGGTGCTTGTTGAGCAATTGGCAAAAGTAAATCTTTCTTGCATGAGTGGCAATGAAAGGCTTGCGTTTTGGATTAATCTTTATAATGCCTTAATTATGCATGTAAGTTATGCTGGAATCTTCTGAGAGCACAAAGATTTATACATCTTTTTGTATTAAATTCTTTTGGTTGAGGTTTTGCCTAACTCAAGGTTGTTAATTGGTTTTCCAAAAGATTACAACTTTCGCTGGGGCCACTCATTTGAAGATTCTGAAGATGTGAACTCTTGATTTGATTATTTTAAAACCTAGATTGGGAAGTTCATTTTGAAATTCAGATGTCACTATCTTTGCAAAATTAAACCATATTGGGCTCCTTGCACTACTTTTGCAAAATTTAACTATACTTGGTTCCATGCACGTAAATAATTTGATGAGAGATCATCAAAAAGAAACTCATCCCTAACTTTTCTAAAATTGTTTTCTTGTATGCATCAACGGAACATTTCATATTTATTCATATTGTTTTTGGGATTTCATTTTCTTTCATCATTATTATTTTTTAGAAAAATTTAATTTTTAGATTTTAGTTATTAATCGTTTTTATTAAATGCTAATACTTGATGAAATTTTTTTTGGATATATTAGTATAATCTTTCTAGACGATTTCAATGTGTTCTTGTCATTTTTGGTCTGAGATTTATAATTTCATGAAACTATCAGGCTTACCTGGCATATGGAGTCCCAAAGAGCGACATCAAACTTTTTTCCTTGATGCAGAAGGTTTGACTCACAATATTTCTTATGTCTGATACTGGAACATATTAGTAGCATCACTTTCATGCTTTGAAATACTTAATATTACACTTGACTACAGGCAGCTTACACTGTTGGTGGGCATTCATTCAGTGCAGCTGACATTGAATATATTATGCTAAAGATGAAGCCTCCAGGTCATCGCCCACAAATTGTATGGAATCAATGATACTAAACTTTTTCCTTCTTTAAATATGTTACACGGATGACATTTTGACCTGGCCTTGTTCTTTTTTGTAGTGCTTATATCAAGTATGTGATCATAAATTTCTTTTAATTCCTAAAATTGACCTGAATTTTCCTTCCTCCAAGTTTATCTATCTCAACCTGGCCAAATTTGAATTTCTTTCCCTTTTTTGGTTTAGCATGCTGGCATTTGTTGAAGTCGCAATTTCCTAAGCTTTTGTAAAGTTTCTTAGTGTACACAATGGAGTTCTAATGGATATGTTGGTTATGCTACTGAGAATTGTAGCCGAATAGAAATCCAGATGTACTCTCCACTGGCTGAGCCCTGTTTCATGACCATTTAATTTTATTGTGCAAGATCTGTAACTTGACTCCCATGTATTGCCAGAACTATCCTGCCGGCTTGTGTTTCTGCCAACAATGAGATATACATCTTTATGTTTAAGTGGAATAATGGATACTTCCCTGCCTATAGTACTAATGAGCTAATACTTGTTACTTGTAAATGATGTGCCTCTGTAATGTGCAACTCCTAAAAAAAGTTAGGACTGCCAGTCTATACATTGAAGGATAATTTATATATATATATATATATATATTGGTTTGGTTTAATTGACTTCTTCATTTCACTCTACAAAACCTTGTCATTGATCTGTGCTTCTCGCTTGTCTATATCATCTATCTTGTCAGGCTCTGGTTTCAGCCCTTCATAAATTCAAATTATCTGAGGAGCAGAGGAAGTATTCTATTGACAATCCAGAGCCCCTAGTAGCCTTTGCTCTAAGTTGTGGGATGTACTCCTCGCCGGCTGTAAGTATTCAATGCTACCCCTGGCTGTTTTCTCATCTGTTGATGGTAAATGGCATAGTGGAAATTCCTAGGTGTGTAGGTCTCAGTAGTTGTAAATACTCTTCTTGTGATAGCAAGCCTAATAAATTGTAGACTTGGGAGTTAATTATGAAACTTAGAAAGAATGTGTTTCTCCGTTTATGTTATCACTGCTGCATTTGTAAGTAGGGATATCACCATGTGCACATGAATCAGTAGGTGCTGACTGATATCCTCAGACAGGCTGTGGCGATTCTCAATTTTTTTTCCCTTGGAATAAAGTTTGATTAATAGAAACTGACACACTTCAGCCAGCCCCATCAACTTTAAGCATAAAGATGTTAAGATTCTTGCTTTTGCCAAACCACAGTCACTGAGTTGTCAGGTCTGATAGGCATCAGATGGGCATATATATGAGACAGATCTGAAAGGAATGGACCAGGAAAACTTTGTTAGCTATGAATTGTCTCAGCGAGTAATTTATGTTTGCAAGCTAAATCAGGTTGAGGAAGAGGGATCTTTAATAAATATTTTTTACTGATCCATACATGTCAAGAGATCTTTTTGCTATCCAGGTATGCTTTGAGGTGGAACTCCCAAGATTGAGTTGATCCCAACCATGTGATTGAGCTTGATACTGTGAGTTGATTGGGAAATTTTGGTGCATGGACCTCATATAATCAACCAACTGGCAAATGCTGAACTACAGTTGCTGTTGGTAGTGGCAATGGTAGGAGAAAAAGAAACTAGGTTTCAGAGAGAGTCCATAGTGACCTAATGAGGTTTCCCAAAAGATATTTTACTATTTGATCCTGAGCAGATTTTTTAAATGAAGCAAATCACATGTTTGAATTTTTGGCTGAAATGGTTATATATATATATATATATATATGACTTTGCAAATACCTGGTCTCATCCATCTTTCGCACTCTCTTTTTTATTTTACTTCTGATGTAAAATGCCTATTAAATTATGCAGGTGAGGATCTTCACAGCTGATAATGTTATGAGGGAACTTGAAGATTCTTTGAGGGATTATATTCAAGCATCTGTTGGCATAAGCAGTAGTAAAGGGAAACTACTAATACCTAGGCTCTTGCATTGTTATGCGAAAGGCATTGTGGAGGATTCACTGCTGGCAGACTGGATCTGTAGATTCCTATCTCCTGAACAAGCAGCTCTGGTTCAAGACTGCACATCCCACAGGAAGAGACTATTGGGTGCTCGAAGCTTTGGTGTCATCCCCTTCGATTCAAGGTTCCGGTACCTCTTCTTGCTGGAGAATGACTGCCCCCTGGTCCCAAAACTATAGTGAATCTGAAACTCGAGCAGCTGTTTTCCCATTCAGAACTATCAATTGGTGAGTTTTTATTTTTTATATTTTCTCTGGTCGCGCGCATTG
This sequence comes from Annona squamosa, assembly GCA_035584095.1. Taxonomy (NCBI): domain Eukaryota; kingdom Viridiplantae; phylum Streptophyta; class Magnoliopsida; order Magnoliales; family Annonaceae; genus Annona; species Annona squamosa. Next base: position 42,533,870 of record JAXCLR010000063.1, on the reverse strand, counting down.
AGTGCATGCAAATGCTAAGGTGGTGAAGTCATTGCTAATATGACTACCAAAAATATCTAAAAATCCATTACTCATTTACAATTACGTGTAGGATTCTTAGGGGGATGTTATTTACTATTAGGGCTCCTAAAAGGCTCGTTTGTGACCTTGTAATACACATTCCAGGTTGGCATACCGGGCACGATGTTTGTTGGAATGATGCCTCAAGCAGCAGGAAGTTGAACTAGAAAAAAGAGTTCAACGTGCTACGCAGGATGGTTAGGCAATTGAGCGGCTGTGTAAATAGCTTTAACATTTTTGGAGCATTTGGTTTTCAGCTTTCTGGGGCTTTCTGCACTTGGCCGTGTTGGAAAGAATTCCCTTTTGGGCGTGCGTTAGCGGAAGTTGGTTTTGCTTTGGAAGAATGGGCTGTTCGCGTTGCATCTCTAAATTTATCCAGTGCTGCTGCACCATCTCTGCCTTTATGTAAATTGGTGTATGTGCCTATAAGGGAGAAAAAAAAAAAAAGATAAAACGGTTGTTGGGGCTGTTGTTCTTGTTTGTTCGATGCAAAACTGCACATTTTTCTACCCCTTCAATTGGAAAAACCATCAAGATGGTTAGAACGGATGAGTTTGTAAACGGTTGTTTTTTCTGTGGCGTCTTGCTTTTAGAGTTCGAAGAGTTTCTGTCAAAAAAAAAAAAAAAAAGTTTGAAAAAGAGTTGCGAAGTACTGTGTAATGTTTTAAAACCTAACCGTGAACTAAACTGTTTTTTTTTTTTTTTTGTCGGTTCAGGTTTGACGGGTTCAACAGTTGGTTCAAGTCGATTTGAATCGTGAGGTCAACATGGCATAATTATGATATAATAATTATATTTAATTTATTTAAAAATTAAATATAAATATAAATTTTATATAATAAAAAACTCCACATGATGTCAACAGCACATTCAAGTCTATCATATTAAAATTTATTATGCAAATTAACGGACAAATAAATCATACATGCTAATCAAGATGAAATTTTAGAAATAATGACAAATTCTAATAATTTAAGAAAGAGCGCATTGACTTGGAATGGATGGAATTCTTTCATCTTTCTTCATTCTTGTATGTTTAATTAAAATATCTACAATGAATTTGTAAGTTATTAATCAGTAATTGGTAGATATACTCACTTAATTTGATGCTAATTGTAGATACACTCACGTAATTTTATGATGAATTGCGTATTACTCTTACATGGTTTTTTCGAAATTACATGTATACTCATAAAATGTCTTTGTTGTCAGCGATTGTCAATAGATGGGTTGGAAAATTATATAATGAAAAAGATGTTCCTATCGTAAAACACGTCCTGCATGTTCACAAATTAAAACGGTATGCTAGACTATCAAAATTTTTATCATCTCCCTTCTGAACTGGTCGTCTAAATCAAGTCAATGTTGATTGTGGAATGGTGGGCAATTTTTCCTTGTTGGATTGCATGGGTAGACCACCAGCTAGAACAATCGGAGATAGGATTGATTTATTGATTTTGGGCGAAGTTCAAATCATCAATTACTATTGATTTTGAAGACAATGTGATAAAAATAGTAAGAAATTTTTCAAATCTGTCTATTTTAGGCGCAAGAATTTTGTAAAAGGGAAATAATCTTAGGATATTTTAGAAAGATTTTATTTTGCTATTTTTGAAAGATATTAGAAGATTCCTAGGATATTT
>JAXCLR010000063.1:42514819-42532067 GCA_035584095.1 Annona squamosa | reverse complement strand
TACCTTCTTTCTTCACTTCTTATCTATAGAGGTTCCTTCCTCTTTCTTCTATTTTCTTCTCTACCCATCCTACATCACAGTGGATTTGGATTTTTAAGTTTGGGCAGCCAGTCAGTAAAGATAGTTTATGCTGGGCTTTAAATCAAGGTTGTTGTTGAGTTTAGAGACGACAAAGAAGACAAGTTCGTCCGCGAGTTGGGAGATGACCGGAAAAGAGGAATTCATTGGTGAATTGGGAGACTATGGGAGGAGAAGAATTCGTAGGCCAGGACAAGACTAGAGAAGATGAATTTTGGATATTGCAGTAGCATGCTTCTTTGCTTCCAATTGCCATGCAAATCTAAACCGACTAATTGGGAGATTATCAGAGTAGCATTCATTGTAGACACCAATTTCTATTAGCAAAGTTCGAAAAATCGGCCAGCGCATTCCAAATTTGAAAAGTGACAGTTCACCATCTTGCCCGAAACTTCTTCTAAGTTCCACATTGCCACCTTCCATCTTTCCAACATTGACCGACCTTACTCAAATTTCAATCATCCACCAATCAAGCAACAATGAAGACCCAACTAGCAGCTGCTGGCAGCCAATCCAAATTCGTAGATGATGCGGACGACGGAGACGGGTGTTGTTATCTGTGAAGGGGCAATTTTGGAATGACATATTTTATTTATTTATTTATTTTTGATGGTTTATATTTACATACATCTCAACTCATATTACATTGTAGTTCTGAGACATTTTACAAACAAGGAGATACATAACTCTTCCAAAGAAATCTGGAGACACAGCTCCATTAAAGAATTAGGAAGAACAGTTTCCATCCAGCCCAAGGGAGACAACAACTCTCACCCCACCTCAAAGGGAGACCACAACTCCCACGCCATATTTCCGGGCCGAAATCTCAACGTGGGATTCGAACCCATGACCTACACTAAGGGCCCAACACCCCTGCCACCTGCGCTAGCCGCAGGTGACAGAATGACATATTTTATTTAATAGCCTGTTTATTTCTGTTAAATGGTAGTCGTTAACATGGGTACACATGCAATTTCGATAAAATTATGTAGGGTAGTATGCAATTCATGAAATTGTGTGGATATATTTGCAATTAATATCAAATTTAAGCGGGTATATCTGTAAATTTTCCATTATTAATAAAAGATAAATATAAGGTATCTATAAAATTGTAACCTTACTCAACCTAAAGATATTATCCATCTAAAAATAACAGAAAAGCAACCAGAACATTGCATGATATTTAAATATCTAAAGTAACAATTCTAATTTACTATACAACTTATTATTCTAATAATATAGAAAAATGCAAATATATCTACTAATCTACAACATGCCAAAACATTGCATGATATTTAAAAATTAAATAATATAAAATGCATCCATATGCATATTCGGTCCTTTCTAGCATTTCTCTACGCCACATGGAGTGTGGCCCACATTATGCCTATAGATGCCCGCCACATTTGGTTATATGTCTCGACTCTGGCATCGGATGCATAGTTGCACACCAAGTTGTGTTTTGTGGAGCACATGTTTTGTATCTAAAAAGGATTACCAACAAAGAACAGGTGTTGGCTTGACAACTAGCTCGAATGAGAGAACAGAGCAACGATGGCGAATTCGAAAATTGCATGTGAGCTTACCTCGCTGCCGGCGATGATGCCAGGGAAGAGAAGAGGACTTGCCAGTGACACTAAAGGGAAGAAGAGAACCCCTTTTTGTTGCTGGAATAGAAAACAGTGAGAGGGAAACAAAATGATGGCGTTGCTTGCCGCTATTTTTGCTGCCATTCGCTATTGATGTTAGAAAATGGTGACCGAGAGGAAACCGATGCAATTGCTTGTTTAATAATGGCAGCTGGATGATGAAGGTTGCTGTCGGAAGACGATTTGTGCCAAGTGATCGACGAGTAGTTTAAGAAAACCCTAATCAGACGCTGGAAGGGGTGAACGGGAATAAGGGGGATGCGACGGGAGTCTGGGCTCTGGTGGAGTCCGCTGGGTTGTGGTCCAACCGGTTTTTACGGTTCAAACGGTTCAACCGAACGGTTTTCTCCAAAAGCTATAAACCATCGCCAAAAAGTACCGTGATTCTGCCGGTTCATAGTTCCACCGGTCAAAGTGGTCGGTCCAGACCGGTTTCGAAACATTATTTTGGACGTGGAAAGGCTCTTTCAGGAGTCTTGGCGGGTGTTTGGCAATAATAAAAACTTTTCACCTAGAATTTTTCAATCTAAAACTTTTCATTCTCTACAACTTTTCTATTTTTTAATTATTTTTTTTACATCTTCCAACATAAACTATCCCACTTTTTAATCATTTCTATAAGATTACCTATACAACTAACCTATCTATTTTAACTTTATCCTCTTTATTCCTCATCATTACCTATATCATATCACATCATTTGACAACTTTTATTTTTCAAAATTTTTCACCAAAAATTTTATTTATTCCCAAATACACCCTTGATGTGACATTCAATGAACTCACGTGAACTTCATTCCTTGCGCTCACGCATCTTCTCCGCGACAACCCAGACCATCCCGTTAACCCAAATGGAAGAGAAAAAGAAAATCAAAAGCATGAAGAAGACATCTTTTCCGGTAAATAAGAATTAAAACAAAAAAAAAAGTCAATAATCGAGTGAACATTTTTTACACCTGAAAAACCCCTTTCGGGGACAATTTCCTCAAAAGCCACGTGCCGGAGACAACAATGCCTCTCTCTCTCTCTTTCTCTCTCTACTGATTCATCAAGGGGACTCAACATCATCAACCAGTAGCGGTGGTGTTGGAATCTAGTATCGTCAGAGGTAGATGCAGGTGCATGTGCAAAACAAGCCTCTCCCCATCAACAAGATTGCCGTACGGAACAAGCAACTGCTTGTGCCCAATGCCTAAGCCTCGTCTTCACATGCTGTGGATTGTCTCCTAAACACAGCGAAACATCAAAGCCATAAATAACCAGAAAGAAGTAATTTTGTTAGCTTAGCTGACGGCGTGCTCTAAGTCATAGGTTATATAAAATTCTGAAATTGAATTTGTATCACCATTTTTAATATAATTTTTTTAATTTTTAAGACAATTTTTTAAATTTCTATTATAATTTTACACATTTCCGAAACAACTTTACTCATTTTCAATATACATCATGACATCCTTATCATAAATATAGATTCAATTTAAAAATCTTGTATGGTTTGGAACACCCTTTAAATAAATAGCTAGCTTCACCTGTTGTAAAATTTTCATTTAAAATAATCATTTTGTTTTTTTTTTGAAACACATGTTTACCAAAGCACATTTAATATATAAATCGAAATTTTAGTAACATTTGTTTATATATTAAATATACTTACCTGTATAAAGAAAAAGTAAAAAAAGTATTTTAAGCAAGTTTTTTTTTTAAGGTAATCTAAACGCGCAAGGCGCTGAAGAAGAAATTCAAGGCAGAAAGAACGAAAAATACCAGGGTTGCAGATTTTCCATGACTCGTCGGTGCTCGTGGGACTCGACGATTCGCTAGACCTGGGGCTGTCGGTGGCGCTAGAGATAGATGGAGAGTACTTAATCCTGCTGTCGGAGAGCTGGCGTGTCACAGCAAAATACAAATCTAGAGCCGGAAGAGTGTCGCAAAGCTCCTGCCCGTGCTCCTCTTTGAACCCAAATCCCAGCTCGATGCTGCCTTTCAGTTCTCTGAGGTCCTCGTCGGTGATGCTCTTCCCCGTCAGCCGCGGCGACCGGAACCCATCCTCCTTGCAGGGCTCCAGCCCGCTCCCCGCCGCGTCCTGCTCCGCCCTCAGTCTCTGTAGGCGCCTCCTCTCCCATGCTGCCTCCAGCGACGTCTCCCGCATCGACAGCTGCTTCGACAGCAGCTTCCGCTGTCTCAACGGTGACAGAGGCATTCGCTTCAGCTCGTCCGTGGTCGTCGACGAGTCGGTTGTCAGGACCATTGCGCCGGCGCCGGCGCTTAATCCTGGGTCCTGCATGGGGAGGCGGCTGGCATTGGTCGGCGGATCGCGGAGTGGGTTTGGGCTGGGAGATGAAGTGGCAGGGCGGGTCGGGTCGGGTCTTGTGCTTCCACCTTCACCCTTTCCTTGGTGCATATGTACATGTTTCTTGTTTTATTTTTGGAGGGTGGTTTTTCTCGTTTGTGGCCGGTGGCTCTGGTTCAGAGCTACCCTGCCAGTTCACGCCGCGCCGTCTTCTTCGCCCTTTTCACGCCTGCTCCGTTGCCTCGCACCACACGTTTCTAACACCTCTTTACATTCGAGTCCTAAAAGCGAATGTGATACCCACATTCTCTGTCCTGGTGGTTTTTTTGCGGTTGGAAATTGGAATGCACATGGCTGGATGCACTCCATCCCCACTAACCGAAACGGACCTCTCCTGCAATTCGAGCCCTTAATTACCAACCATTCAATTAACTGACGCTTGCGATTTTTTAATATTTTTTATATTTCTTTCCGCAGCTTTTTTTTTTTTGTTCTCCTTTCCTTTTCGACAGTTAAGATGGACGGTTCAGATTTGTCAGGCGGGATGATTTGGTTGGTTGTTTGCATGGATGAGTAGCCACTTCCCCGCGCCATTTGCGTGGGAAGGGAAAGTCTAACGTCATCTCATTGTTTCCCGGCATTTGTGGAAGAAACTAATAAAGCCAAAAAGAAATTAGTTTAAAATATAGGAAAAACAAAAATTCTTAAGATAAATGCAAGTTATGTCTTATCCAAAATTTTTTCAACTTAATTATATCTTTCTGATCCAGCACAATACGTCCAATGATCGTCCAACTTGAATTTCATATATTTTGGGTGCCTTTTATGGGTAGAGATGAACTCATTCTAATTGAACTGGATTAAGAAGAGTGGATGCAATTTGATTACTCCAAAATTAGCTGGTGATGAAATTCAAAAGAAATATCTGCTTCCTGGGCAGTGATTCAATACACACGGCTGCACGGGCACTTGTTTCTTCAATTTTAAAATAGAATTTGGAAAATATTTATTATATATATTCATATTCATGTGTATTTATTTAAGATTTCAAAATTACATGTATTCAAATTTTTTATATCCTATACATTTTTTAAAAATAATATTTTTATATAAACTCTTAAAATGTTAATTTTTTAGAGATATAAGTTTTTAATAAAAGTAATTTTTCATAGCATCACTAAATAAATAATGCTAAATAATATAAATAGAAAAATAAAGTTTAAAATAAAAAAGTACTTCCGTGCGGCCCGGTTTTGGTCAAGGAATTAAATATCTGGAGATGTAATTTCGAAATTTGAGGCTCTTTGATGATGACGAAAAACACGAGAAAATTTTGAAAAAAAGGAGAGAATAATACGATTTAACAAGTGATTAGGATTAGAAAAATAAAACATATAAAGTAATTGCTGGATTTTTCAAAATTATGTCAATAATTTTTTTGAAAGCTTTACCCATGGCAGTGGCATATTTGGTTGCCAAAGTCATAATTTGGGTTCGACTTTCATGAATAGAGTTTCATGGTATTTAAATTTCACATGGTCGCTTTAATAACTTGCAAAGAACGGATTGAAAAATCCTTTGATTATGGATTTTATCTCACTAGCTTTGGAGTTGTGAATGGATGTGCGTAGCAGTTCAAAGTCATCATGTGATGCGGAATAGTTGAGTGCCCGATCTGTGTAACCGACAAAAATCCCACAATGAAGTGAATTAAATTGCGCAGCACATGCAATCCTATTCCTCCCATGACACAAATTCAATTGAGCCAGTGATGTGAAGTGCGCACCATCAGTTGTACCTATGAAAGAGATTCAATGGCGTTCGATTTCAACGATCCTAAAATTAGCCATTATCAGATAGTGTGTGCTTTGTGAAATATTAGAGGATGCTGAGTAGAAAGAGATGCTCGTATTTAATTGAGATCGTTATCATTTTGTGGGTTTCAACTCTATTAAAAAGCTATTAAGCATTTGGCAAATAGTTAAAAAATGTCAAATTAAAACTTTTCACTCTCTATAATTACTTTGTTTTTTAATCATTTCTTTACATCTTTATATACAATTACTTTACTTTTCAATCATTTTTATATAACTATCTACACAACTAATCTTTCTATTTTAAATTTATTTTTCTTTACTCATCATTACCCCTATCATATCATATTATTTTCTTTCAATTAATAACTTTTATACCAAAAATTTTTTGTTCAAAAGTTTTATAACTTTTCAAACATATCATTATTATTCTAATGCTAAAAGATAAGCTGCTTTCTTTATTTGATATTGATTTTCCTTTTTGTATCTTGAGAATATTAGCAATAAATATCCTAAGTAGTTGTGAGGGAATCATTTATTGTCTTGAAGGTAGTAATGTTGTAACATAACTAAAGTGAAGTTGTGTTTGCTTTTTTGTCCTTACTTTACTTAACCTTTTCTATTTTTTTAAAGTTTTCTCATAATCCTACTCCAATAGTAGTGATAAGTTCAAATTTGGTTCGATGATATCTGAAACAAATTAAAGACTTAATTTATAAGAGACAAAAGGCAAAATGAATGGACACGGGAGTTATGTGAAAAAAGTGATATATGAACACAGGATCACTCAAAGACCATGGAGTTGATGAGGTTAAAGTTACACTATTCAAAGATTTCAGTACATAAGGCTGGGGTACATGACTATGCAAAATTCTTTCTCGTGGAATCCGTCCCCAAAGAAAAGTCATATGAGAAGATTAGCTAAGTTGAATCCCCTCTTCTAGGGTGATATTGTTTTACTTTTTTATATGACTTGCTCTAGAATAGCACAAGCTTAGTGCTAGAGGGAAGTTTGTAATAATTCGCATTAGATCCTTCATATGGCGATGTATATATTCTTGATCAACAGAGCATAAAACCTGGCCTGTCATAGATGGATTCATGATTTCTAAGTTGACTTCACCTTTGATAGCCATTGAGGTTGCCATTAATGCGCTTTACTCGATGACCGCCATATTAATGATCTTCTATTGGTAATAACCTTTGTTAATATCGGGATGATATCATAGTGTTAGTTCAATCCGTGTATCTTGTAAAGGGGCTTAACTTCTATATTTGAGGGTATGTTCCTTAGAATTGGCCAAACATTGAGATGATAGTTTTGATCTTTTAAAGGAAGTTTACTAATACAACTAATGACATCATGGGTCGGTGTCTCTTGGATACCAACAAGAGGGATTGGCTTTTTGGCTAACCTCTATTAGATAGTTATATAAAAAAAATACAAAAATAATTAGAATTTAGAAATCTTAATTAAAAAAGTATGATACCATAGATGAGTAGTAAGATATAGCCTCAGATGAAAAGGAGTGTAGAAATTAATTGAATCATTTTTTCTTTTTCTTATTATGAAAGGCAGCCTTCACATTTATTTTCATCATTAATATATTAAAATCTATCACCTATGAACATATTTAATAGGCAATTGCTTGATCTAAAAAGACTTTTGTAAGTTAAAACAAGCAACTTCATTTCATGTAACCATGCCTATTTTTCTTATCTTTATGATTGGCGAAAAATTCACTAAATCGATAGTATTTAACTTTATTTATTCAGCTAGGAGATCAAGATTTATCCAAATTAAAGATGCGCATAGGTCACATTTAATTAAAGATATATCTTCTATGTGAACTTTGAAAATATAAAGATCCATTTACCTATAGCAATATTTTATAGGATCATTCATCAGCAAAGTAATAATATTTTATATGATTTGGATGTTAGAAATATAACTTTAAAATTAATATTTATCATCAAATCATTTTATTACAATGATTTTACATATTTGTAGATGACACCATGCAAAATAATTCCAAACAAATAAATTGAATACAAATGCAACTTAAAATTTTGGATTAAGGTTGATCATGAGTGGAATTTTTGCAAAGAAAGTTAGGGTTGATCATGAGTGGGCCGTGGCTTGTTTTAGCCTATCCTATTTAACTCTAATATAAAGTGAATGTTTTTTTTCTTTTAAGGCTCAAGTGTAATAAAAAGGTTCCCACTCCGCTAAGATTATGTTGAGTTATTTTGGATTGCATTCTTCTCAAATTTGAAGTAATTTGCATATATATTTATATCCATACAATTTGATATGAATTACACATATAGCGACATAGTTTCATGAACAACATATTACTCCCACATAGTTTACTGAAAATTTTCTAATGATAAAAATGACCTGGTTGAAGACTATAATAGGCCCCACAATTATAAAACACAACGTAGGTTGGGGTGAGATTGGCAGGAAGATTGGTGGAAGGAGAAAATTCCATGCGAGATTTTCTTAAGAATTACCGTATGAGAAATATTTAGTATGGAGATTGGAAAACTTCGTAGCAATTATTTTAAAAAAAAATCATCTTAAAATAGATGTTGATCGAAGACCATTTTGGAGATGGAATATGAGATCGAAATTAACAAACATGTTTGCAATAGATCCTCATGTGTTTTCATTTTTTTATGAAGAGGTGTCTGCATTTTTCAAATAGATAACATGTTAGCAAATCTGACGTGTTTGCATTTTTTGAAATAATAGATGTTTATTAAATAAGAGAAAAACGCCCATTTACAAAAGCATACACAGGTCAAGAATGATTACATCGTCTTCATTAAAAAATATTTGCAGCTAGAGGACGAAGAATAGAGATTTTTAAGAAGGAAGAAAACTGAGTGATGAGGAGAGAAGGAAAATGATGGGTGAAGAGAGAAGGAAGTACGGATCAATGAAGATGGACGATGACAAAGGCAGTGCAGCAGCGACGACGGAGTGAGCTCGCTCTTAACTTTTTCAGTGGTGAGAAAGGTGGGGCAATGTGAGAGAGGAGACTGATTGCTCATGCCTTAATTGAAATGGCATTTTGGGTATTGGATATTTTATTTAACAGCAGTATGTCCACTGTTAATTGTCAGATGTTAAAATGGGTATAAATGCAATTTTTAGTCAACTGTACCAGGATAATATGTTATTCGTGAAACTCTGTAAATAAGCGTATATACAATTCTTGTCAAATTGTATAAATATATGTGTGTGTGGTGGAGTATACCAGCATTAAATTGGAGTCAAATAAACCAGCATTAAAAAATTACCTTCAAATTGGAGTCAAATAAACCAGCATTAAAAAATTAGATTAAGGTCGAGTACATAGTTCATCATTGAATTAATTGCATTAGAATTGAAAGTCATGAGGTATGACAACGTTCTCATTCACTAATATAATCTTTTAACTTACAAAAATCAATTTCTAAAATTCATAGGCAATAATGAAGTGGAGTGATTGAGGGCCTGCTTGGTCTAGCGTTCTTACATAGTAAAATATCATCGTCAACAAGTTTATGTACAAATACTTTGCAAAAGTGAAAATTTTACTAATAACAACACTTTTCTAGAAGATATGGTAATTTTGGACACCACGAAATGCTCAAGCATTTGAAAAGTGTTGGTGGCTAGAGATACATAGTGCACACAACTAAACAAACTTAGAGCAGGTGTGTTAATGGATCGGGTTGAACGGGTTGGAGTCTAATCATAATCTTAACTCATTTAATATATACTGACCTTAATCCGTATATTAACCCATTTAAAAAACTTCAACCCTAACCCATTTACAACCCATTTAATAAACGGGTTAACGGGTTGTGTTTTTTTTACTAATTTTAATGCTAAAAACTTCAACAAAATCTGTAAAATTAAATAACTCGAAGTTAACATACCTAAATTTAATATATTTTGGCTTGAAAACATCAGTTCTAGTGCGTGTGTGCAGCGGCAGATCTGTAGGTAATGACGCAACGGGTGCCGACATTTGCTGAGTCTTCGTGCTTGCGATGATAGATTTGAAGGTCGCAGTGGTTGCCGACGTTTGCTGAGTCTTCGTACTTGCCGCGGCAAATCTGAAGGTCACAGCGGGTGCCGACGTCTGCTGAGTCTTCGTGCTTGGGGCGATAGATCTAAAGGTCGCAACGGGTGCTAACATCTGCCAAGTCTTCATCCGTGTAGCGCCTTAGATCTGAAGGCCATAGCGTGCCGACGTCTGCCGAATCTTCGTGCATGCACGGCCGATCGAAGGTCGCAATGGGTGCTGACTGCCGACATTTGTTGAGTGTCGAATATGACACCCATTCCTTTGCAGTTCGCAAGCAATCCCTTCGACGACTCAACGGACTAGAGAGGTACACAATGATGAGAGGAGGAAGCAAGCTAGCCTTTCCAGTGGCGAGAAAGAGAAGAGAGGAGAGAAGAGAAAAAGAGAGATGAAGAGAGCCAGCGTAGTCTACAAATCGATGACAGGCGAGGAGCGAGAACCGGAGCAAGCAGGAGAGACAAGGGAGAAAAGGTTGGGCAAGGGAGACCAACATTTTGAAAATCGGACCAGACCATCTGGTTCGACCGGTCGAACCTCAAACTGGCAAAAATCACGGTCCGGTTTAGAGCCGATTTATGGTTTTTGGAGAAAACCGTTCAAACCAATTAAATTGTTTGGTTGAACCGTAAAAATCGGTTGGACCACGGTTTGGTTCAATGGGTTTTCCAGCTTTAAAAAAACGAAAAAGCATCCAGCTGACTGAGCTAGACTCCTTACCGCATCCCCCTATTCCTAATCACCCCTTTCAGCGTGCGATTAGGGTTTTCTTAAACCACCGATTGGCAAGCTTTACCGACAATCAGCTGGCGCAAATCGTCTTCTGATAGCAACCTTCATCGTCCGATACCATCAATTTCTCATATCTAGCCACCATCATCAACCTTCATCGTCAACGGCAAATGAGAGCCGAAATAGCGGCAAGCAGCACCATCTTTTTGTTTTCCTCTTATTGTTTCTGATTCCAACAACAACAAAGGTTCTCTTCTTCCCCTTAGTGTCGGCGACAACTCCTCTTCCCTTCCCTGACATCATTGCCGGCAACAAGGTAAGCCCATGTGCAATTCTCGAATCCACCATCGCTGCTCTGTTCTCTCATCCAAGCTAGCTAATGAACCAACTCTTGTTCCTTTTCTTTATGAAAAACACTGAATATGTATACGTGGCTGTATTTTATATTATTTAATTTTTAAATACAATGTAATCTTTTGCCATGTTGTGGATTAGTATATATTTGCAATTTTCTATATTATCGGAATAATAAGTTGTATAGTAAATTAGAATTATTATGTTAGATATTTAAATATCATGCAACGTTTTGCTTGCCTTTCTCTTATTTTTAAGTGGATCATATCTTCATGTTGAGTAAAGTTACAATTTTATAAATATCTTATATTTATCTTTTATTAATAATTTATGATTTCATTGCAAATATTCTTATTAAACATGTAGGAATGAAGAAAGATGAAAGAATTCAACCATTCCAGGTCAATCCGCTCTTTCTAAATTGTTAGAATTTATTATTATTTCTAAAATTTCATCTTGATTAGTATATGTGATTTATTTGTCCATTAATTTGCATAACAAATTTTAATATAATGGACTTGAATGTATTGTTGACGTCATGTGTAGCTCTTTTCATTATATGAAATTTATATTTATTTTTATTTTTTAAATAATTAAAATAAATTAACTAAAATTATTACATTATAATTATGTCATGCTGACATCACGGTTTAAAACAATTTGAACCAGCGGTTGAACCGGACAAAAAAATGGTTCAATTCACGGTTCGGTTTTGAAAACATTGAGGGAGAAACTCTATGCCCTTGAAAAATGCTCTGGTTGATGCAACTGCAGCATTAAATGCGATTCATTTATTTGTATGTGGCTTTGTTGACAGCGCAGTGTAGTGCGGTTGTCATGGGTCGTTGAGCGGGGGAGTCAAAAAGCAATTTGTGCTTTTGTAGAAGGGGTCCAACTCTGAAATATGGTTTTGCGTGCGACAGTAAATCTAAGAAAACTTTAGATCTTAGTTTTGGCTACGACTACGGAAGTTAACATCATGCGTGGGTGCTGGGGGGGATAGAGTGCCGAGAGCGGGAAGCCGGGAATCGATTAAATTTATATATATAATTATATATAATATATTATAAATGGGTTATATGAGTTGGACGGGTTATATAAACGGGTTGGATAGGTAGACGGGTTACAAAGTCTCAATCCTAATTCGTTTATTTAATTAAATGGTTAAATGGGTTGACGGATTATAACTCATTTATTCAAAAATCCCGACCTAAATCCATTTACTAACAGGTTGGACGAGCGGGTTGACCATGACCATTAACACGCCTAGCTCAGAGTACGAGACAATATAGCGGGATTTCGGGAGAAAATGGGGCTTGGTTCAGATCAAATGCTTCCCAAAAAATCGAGGGCGGAGATGTTTCAGTAAGAGTAATCACAAGCACACAATCAGGTGGTGTCCAGCTGCACCTAATGCAATTGAGGAGATGGTTGAGGCCTACAAGAGAAGTGTAGGGAGGACGAGGATTAGAGAGAACGAGTTGCTTCCTTGCATGAGAACTTGCAATTGCTTGAAATTGCTCTCAATTTTAGTGTTAAGTTGAAAGAAACCATGGCTAAGAGGATTATATTAAAAGTACTTCCAATCATCTCAAGCTTTTCGTATCAATAATACTACAGCTCGTATTATAAAAAATAAAAAATAAAAAAATAGTAGATCTTGGCAATCGTCATTGGATCTTCTGAAATAGAAAAAATTTCTCTCCATGGTGTGTAGGCGTAAATGTGATCCGTTATAATATCAGAAGGTCACCATGTATGATGTATAAAAATATTTTTAAGAAAAATAGAAAGAGAGAATCAATAGAACAGGCCACCTATTACCGCAATCTTTGTCATGATAAATGAAATAACCTGATTTGTAGGATTCCATGAATAGAACCAACCTTTCTACCAAGTCTAATTCGTGGAACCTCCTAAGTTAGGACCACTTTGTTTGTCAAATTAAGATTTAATTTCATCATTTCATTAAAATAATTTAATTAGGACCACTTTGATGCAGTATGATATATATGTAAAAATGTTCCAGTGTATGCGATTGCACCATGCAGTCCACACACTGTGGGCCCCACTTAATCATGAATGGAAAATTCACCCCACTCATTGTATTTAGAATTGTTCACTTTATTAGCATATCAATTTTCATTTAAATCCAACATGTGTATGGTTCTCATCTTAAAATGGTGCAAGATCAATAGAATAAAATAATTTAACTTAAATATCAAGTTTAAAGTGGTATTTTAATCATCTAAATCGTATAAAGTATGATTTTTATATGAATAAATAATTATATAAAATTTCATTCCAATCAAATATGTGTGAGACCCATTTTACAGCAGATTGTACAAGATCAGGTCTATCTATATATATTTGAGAAAACAGCTTAAGACAATTTTATCCATGTTAATTTTAGTTTTTATAAAAAGTTATGGTTTCGACTATGAGCTTTAAATGTCAGATTCAAATAACATGAATTCTAATTAAAATTTTATTTTATATGACCAATTAGTTTTTTATGTTAAAGAAATATTTTATGAGTGATATGATAAAATGACATGATATAACAAGAAATAAAAATGTTAAATTAGTAGAAAATGATGTGATATGATAAAAGTTATGAAGTTGAGGTAAAAAAATTAAAATAAAAGGTTAGTTGTATAGAAATAATTGAAAAGTAAAAGAGTTGTATACAAAAAAACGTAAAAAAAAAAAAATAAAAAAAAATTGGTATTCCCGTAGGTGGCGTGTTTTATAGATACTGTTGATAAAGATTAATTACTGCATTAAATAACGACCTCCGTTGTAGTCTAGTTGGTCAGGATATTCGGCTCTCACCCGAAAGACCCGGGTTCAAATCCCGGCAACGGAACTTTTTTGCAAATTCGCAATGTCGACTGGTCAACGTTTTGCAAATTTGATCAACCGTTCATTAGTTATCTCTTGTAATCGAAACCGTGACGAAGAGATAAAACTCGAAACGGATTACCAGATGCACTAAAGCAATGTAGCCTGCAACCTCACAGGCTAACACCAGTGATTGTCACGCCAGAACAACAGCAATCTACACATTGTTCTGCTCCTCGTCCACTGGAGAAAATGGGAACTAGCTGCACGCGATTCTGCTGGATGGATTATTGGCACGTGCAAGGATAATGGAATTGTGAGAGGACAGCCTAGATTGCTGCGATGAATGGCCCGTTTTGGGAATCGCCGCTCGCTTATGACCCATCGAGCATGGCAGCCGCTTTGACGATGCTGTTGCTGGCCGTAAGCATCGGTTTCGCCGCCTTTGATAAAGGCTAGCTAGACTTAGTGGTTAGGCGTGAGCTGAAAGCATCGGACAGCTTGGATTTCTTGATTAGAAGTCAGCCAGTGCCCCATCTGGAGCAGATGGGGAGACTGTGATAGGATCTGGGTTATGGGCTCTTGTAGATGGTCTTGGGCATGGTGGGCTAAGTTGTGGGTTTGGTCCTTGTTAGCCATCAGTATAAACAGGGAGAGAGATGAGAAGGGGGCTTGATTTTGTATTCGTTTTCCAGTTTCTTGTTCTTAATTGCTAGAAGAAAGGAAGAGAACACCGTCATTGCCAACAGTAGCGTCGGTGCTCAATCTCATATTCTGTATTACCTTGATTGAATTCAATAAGCAGATTTTGATCCTAACAGATTGCCTATGGAAGCACTGCTGCTGATTACTGCCTAGGGTTCGTGGACGAAGGCGGTTGTGGGTTTGACGAAGCAAATGGGTTATGGACTTATGGGTATGCAGTATGCTCTGCTCCGCGGGGCTTGAATATGACTGTCAATGACTAGATCTGGCAATGGGCGCGGCGCTCGACCACGGCGGCGAGATAGGGAATTGCTGGCGATAATGGCGGGCGGTGGGTGCTCGGAAATGTTGAGATTTGGCAAGGGAAGCAGCTTCGATTTCACCGTCGTTGAAGAGATCGTAGACGGCGGCCATGGTTGCCGTCTGCATTGAGAGGATGGAGCACCGTCTCTTATGCTCTGGCAGTTCCTTTTGTACCATGCACTTGCACTACTTTTTTTTGCGATTGAAAATTTTAAGCATTAATTCATTAGACTCAAATTTTTGTAATGGAGCGTGATTATATACATTATAATGTATTTTAGGCTAAAATACAATATTTATTTATTTTTACAATTAGTTATATTTTTTGATTTTTCATAAATATGTTTTTCTAAATGTATTCAATTAATTTTGTCATTTTACAATACTTCTACGTATTTATTTTTGAAAATTATCAATCTCAAGGGCATTTATGTCATTTTTCTCCTCTTAAAAACTTGATTTAAAATAAAATAAAATATAAAAATATATAAATATTGTAAATTGGAGAACTTTGTATATAAATTAAATACACATAGATAAACATGCTTATGAAGAAAAATGAAAAAAATATAACTAATTGTAAAAATAGACGAATGTTGTATTTTAATCTAAAATATATCATGATGTATATAATCAAGCTCCTATTTTAATAGCCTAAGAATTTTTTTGCAATTTATTTCATGCCCATTTGATTTCATTGAGAGTAAGTTATTACTTAATTCAAATGAAAAGATGATAAAATTATTAAATGCACTTGAATTAAATAAATATTTAAGAAAATATTCCATATGTCGAGGTTCAGACTTTTGTAAATAAAAGTTTTATTAATATATAATTTTCAAAAAATCACAAAACTTTTTATTTAGATATTGATTTTTATTATTAAATGTAGGGTTGATTTCAAATAGTATATTTATATTTAGAAGATACGATTATATATTTAAAAAATGACATAATCATATATTTTATCCTTAATTTCAAATTAGACAACGCCATTAGCTTTAGTTACATAAGTGGAAACTTTTTTAAAATGTCAAAATGATCCTTTTCACATCTTTTTAAAAAAGGACATTGTGTGCGCTAGTTGCGGAGGAAGAGGGTCGAACCTTTGTGGACGGAAGCACAACGTATATTGTTGGCTATAACATAGGTCCTTGATCTGTCTCTTCAAGATGTAATGTTTGAGTGCAATTCCCTACTACTATTCAATTTTCTTTCCGCTACCTCAATTGGGGATTTGATTGACGGGATCGAGCATTATTGTAGGCAAATTAGAAAGTGTGAATTCTTCCACGTGGTAGGATAGGCAACACTGTAGCTATGATACAGGGCTCATCCATATTTTCTATAGTTGGATGCATCCCCTGCCTTCTTACTCACGGCTATGTGTAAAGACTTTCTAAGCCTACTTTGGATTATATTAATTAATTTTAGACTCGTTTAATGAAATAGTGCTATTTGAAATTATACGTATGGTATGGATTAATTTGCAATTAAAGGTGCATCACTGGGACATGTTTACAGAGGAGGATTATTGCAAAATGATTTGATCAAGCAACACATGAAAATTTGCGGTCCGGATCATTTGCACATGGCTGCATGTGTAAGCGGACCACCTTAATCTAACCTCATCTTTCCAAATTGCACGAGTTTTCATGGCTGCCCATTTGCGATCACCTCCAATAGCCACCGGACGGCCGATCAGAGTTGTTCACAATGTTGCCAGCATCGAGGTACCACCATGTCTTTTATCAGCGTCTTCCACTTCACCATCTCCAGTAGATCCACCCTCCTCAAGATTCCGCCCAAAACCCATCTCCTCTCATCTGTTGCTGCACTGCTGCTCTCCTCGCCCAATCTAGATTCCGGCAGCAACCTTTGTGGCAACATCTCCTCCGGATTCGGCTATGCAACTCCACACTGGCGACCCCCGCTTCCGTTTTCAACATCCATGACGCCACCAAAAACCCAACGCCAGCATTCATGGCGAAACTTCCAACGAGCAACACTCTTCCCATCCATCAGGGCAGTAGCTGCATCACGACTCCCACCAACGATCTCCACCATCCAGCTCCGTTGCTTGGTCGCCAAGCAAAATTACTTGGGGACAAAGTGACTAGCAGCCAATTGCAGTGCGCCACGTCAGCAGCCATTGGCCAAACGCCTATGAATACCTACCTCCAACCCAGCGTCGAAGTCGAACAGAATAAGCTCCCAGCAAAGGGAAGAGGAGACGCTGCTCTGCTTGGCAGCCATGCTAGCTCAGCCTCCTTCGTCTCCGCCTCCCTCTTCCATTCTTTAGCTTCTTTTTGGGTGCGTCTGGCAATCCATAAAAAATGTCATCTTAAAACTTTTCAATCTAAAACTTTTCACTCTCCATCACTATTATATTTTTTA
>JAXCLR010000063.1:42501524-42514719 GCA_035584095.1 Annona squamosa | reverse complement strand
ATATCACATCATTTGACAACTTTTACTCCTCAAAACTTTTCATCAAAAGTTTTATTCATTACCAAACACACCCAAAAAGCCTGCCGCCTCTTTATTCATTATCATAAAGCCTGCCGCCTCTTTATTTTGCTACAAAAGCAAGTCTCTGTAACTGCTCTAGAAATACCATTGTCGTCCCCACCACCGTTCCAGCCCTCCATTTTAAAAAAACCTCTCTCTGTCTCGTAAAAGCCTCGGTCCAGCTACACATGTTCCAGCCCTTTCAAAAATGCTCAATTTATTTTTATTACGCTATAGCATATAATTTGCCTGTAATCCACGTCTCTGTTTATGTAAATCAGTACTTTATCCATCAACTCAATATTTGGGTTCTAATCTTCCTAAAAAGATAAGTAGCAACTCCTCTTTTTATATTTTTGTTATTCTTTTTATTTTAATATTTTAATTCTTATTTATTGCAATAATATCTACCGGAGCACATGCCACTTGTGAAAGGGGCGCTACACTTTTAAAGTGTTTCTTTGATTGTGAGGCTTCTCCACCAACCTCTCTACCAATGTGGCTGGTGAAGGGAGGCGGGCGGAGAAACTAAGATTGGTTAATAAAAAAAATTCACTTATTTTTTCTATCATTTTGTTTAGTGTACTTTGTAAATGAATAGAAAAGATAAATTATTTTAACTTTAATTAGGAGTCATTTTGTAATTTTACATTACTTTTAATGTCAATCTAAACTGCATTGTCATATTTAGAATTAGGAGTAAAATATATAATTATTTGTCATTTTTATAAAAGTTTTTATCTTATTTTTAAAGAAAAGTGGTTTTGTTAGCTTGGGCTAAGCAAATGTCTGGCTTAGCCCGCTTTAAAAAACTCATTTATAATAATTTTTTATATTTTTTCTTCGTATACTTGTTTATCTAAGTATATTTAACATGTAAACTAAGTTTTACTATTTTTGGATATGTGTATATATATATTTGAAAATTTTAAATATCTTTGTATTTATAATATCCCTATGGCTAGGGCCCATAAGGGAAGGGTGGAGCAAATGAAGATTAGAGAGAAAAAGTCACTTTCTTGTATGAGAATTTTTTTGATCAGTGTATATTTTATATCACACCTTAACTAATATTATAAACAAGTATTGAGAAAATTCTTACAAAATTTTCAAAAAAAGATAACTACAAGCTCCTGTATATCAATAAGGAAAACCACAGGCTCCTAAATACAATAAAGGGATAATGTAACCCCACAATTAAGTAAGAAGATATAACATCTATTTAGTTTTGAAAGCAAAACCACACCTAAGGAGACAGAGCTTGTGGCCATCGTGCTAGTCACATATGGTTTTTGTATGAGAACTTGAAAGCATTGGTCTGAATTTTGGTGTCAAGTTAATAGGAACTATGGCTAGCAGGATTACGTTAAAAGGATTCTTACGGTTGAAAATGCTTACATCAAACTTTTCTTATTAATGGTATTAGAGCCCAGCTATATAAGTGAGATCACGAGTTCGACCTATAACTCAACTCTGATTTTAGAAATCAGATTAAGTTGTGTTTTTGTCAGTGTTTCAAAAAGTTTGCAGTTGAACGTTATGAAATTAGATCGATTAGGGGTGGAGTTGATTCTAATTATACAATGGGTTGCACCCGTACCTGCCACAAATGATTTATAAACAATGAAATGAGTGGGAAAAGCCTAGGGATGTGCTTTTACAGAAGCCTGCGGCAGCAATGATTTGCCCGGCAGCACGAGAGAAACATGAAGGGAAAGGATGGCTCTAGGCAGCAAGTTCAAGTAAGTTCTGCATGCGTTCCCATGTGAATATCTCCCACTTTCTCCATGAGAGTGGTTTGTCCCCAGGATACCCCAACACTCGTTGTTGGGTTTTTTGCTTTCTCATTGTTGTCATTCGCATTGTGTGAACAGGTATTGACGAAAGTGTACTCTGCAAGAAAAGATCAAATAAATACCTCAACTTTACTTCAAACTGTGATCTTCCAATCCACACATATACTACACACTTGGTGAAATACTTGGTTATACTTGTTAGATTCAAAGGATGAATATCAAATGCTCCCCACATACGTGTGCACGCATACTCATAGCTCTACTTCTCCTTGACCTCTTTTATTTTTAATATCATGGTAGTTGATAAAAAAAATATACCCCATCTTTTATATTTAGTATTACTTATATTATCATGGAAATCTTCTTATTTGTTTATTATCCCTTTATCTTAGTTCTATCAATAAATAAGCAAAATTAATGTAATAAAATAATTTAATAATTTTTATATATAAACATGTCTCTCTCGGAGGCTTATTTATTTAATTTTGATCTCTATCACAAAACTAGTTTTTAACTATTCACTTCGCTGCGGCGAGTGAAAAAATGGAAGAGGATGGAAATGTTGATTTGAATAAGAAAGGAGTTATAAAGACAAAATTAATAAGATTTTTTCTACGGAAGCTGGAAAACAACAATAAAAATATAGAATATTAAAAAAAAGTTTCAGTTTTAGGCATCTACATCAAGATCAACTAGTGATGTGAGAGTCATCTTGCCAATTAACTAGAAAGAGAGAATCAATAAGAATGGTCACCTATTGCCGCAATCTTTGTCATGATAATTGAAATAAACATGACTTGTAGAGTTATATGAACGTTCTTATTGGATCGTGATCCCATGCACCCGGTGCACTTAGCTTCAGTGCACCTAGGTGCATTAAACCCATTTTAACCTTTTTTTGAAATTTTTTTATACAAGTGTTAATTTAAGTATATTTAACATTTATATCAATTTTTACCATTTTAGAGTATTTTAGATATTTATTTTTTATTTTTGAAAATTAGTAGCATTTTAATTATCTAAAATGCTACTAATTTTCAAAAATAAAAAATAAATATATAAAATACTCAAAAAATGGTAAAAATTGATACACATATTAAATACACTTAGATTAACACTTTTAAAAAAAAATTCAAAAAAATGAAAAATATGCTAATACACCCAAGTGCACTGAAGCTAAGCGCACCTAGGTGTAGGGATCGCGATCCGTTCTTATTGCCGCAATCTTTGTCCTGATAACTGAAATAAACATGTTTTGTAGAGTTATATGAACAGAACCAACCGTTTCCATCAATTAAGGCCCACTTCGATTATCAAATTAAGATTAATTTAATCATTTCATTTTAAGATAATTTACTAAGCTGAGTATCCAACTTTCATATAAAGCCAGGATATGTCCCTATTTTCAGTTTGATTCAAAGAGAATGAATGTCTTTATACGTAAGAAATCATGCATTTCCCTTGTGATTTTTATCCCAAGAAAGGGGAAAAATGAAACTGTGGAAAGTTTTGTCCTAACCTCACTTGCAAACTGGCCTCTTCATGTTACCCCACTAGGGGTCCAATTGCATTCGGAGTCTGGCCGTGACCTGTCTACTGGCCCTGTTTTGACGTTTGCGAGGGACAAATTTTTCTAGTACATAATTCCATAAGCCTATTTATAATATTATCCATTTAATCTATTTTACGTAATGGGAATGTTCCTATAAAATCCCTCTACCATATACCTACCATTGTTTTTAATATTTTAATATTTGATGAAAAATTTATTTCATTTATTGTATTTAGCACTATTTATATTATCATAAAATCCTTTTTATTTGTCTAATATCACTTAATGGGCTTCATTTACAAATGTGTAAAATCAATGTAATAAAATAATTTAATATTAAATATCAATTATTAAGTAACATTTTTAACATCTAAACCATCTAAAATATTACTATCATAAAGTATTTTTATATCTAATTTACATATAAATTTATCTATTTTTAAAAAAAATGTGACCCATGTATATATGGGGAACCGCTTCACGGAGCGCTTTAAGTAAATATATTAACCACAGTTAAGTTTGTCTAACCCGTTAATCCGATTATGTAACTCATTTAACTTATTAACATGTATAATCTGTTTACATTCTATAAGATGAAA
The DNA here is from genome assembly GCA_035584095.1 of Annona squamosa. Classification (NCBI taxonomy): domain Eukaryota; kingdom Viridiplantae; phylum Streptophyta; class Magnoliopsida; order Magnoliales; family Annonaceae; genus Annona; species Annona squamosa. The sequence goes on along the minus strand of JAXCLR010000063.1, from coordinate 42,510,712 downwards.
GAGTTAACGTTTTTTTTATTCTCATATTCATTTATAAGTAGTACAAAGAAATCAATATTTCAACTGAAAATAAATACGAGTATTGATCTTTTAAATTCAAATGACTTACTAATATGAAAAATTGCTGTTGACTGTTTATGATTATATTTAGAATAATTTATCGTTTTCTTTTTTATTATATAACCCCCTTTCAACCGTTTAGCAATTCACAGCCCAATACAACCCACTCAGTTTATGCAAAATGAAATAATATTAAAGTTGATATTTTTATAAAGGGATTCTAATTGAATTTGGGTTGATTTTTTTTTAATGCATTAGGATCGATGTTCGCCTCTAACCCGTCATACTGATCTAGCCCAATTTGTTACACCGGTATGCCCACCTACAGCCCAAGAAAATTTATCCATGTTATTGGTTTTTATAATAAGTTATGGTTTGGACAATTTTTGTACCGTGACCTCTAAATATCATTAATTCTGATTTTTCTTATTATTTTGATTCTGAATGCAATGCCTTTAAAAATTTTATTTTATATGACCCATCGGAAATTTTTAGTTAAATAATTTTTAACATTAAAGAATCAATTCAGAAAGAAACAAAAATTAATAGAGTTTAATTTACTAACTTATTACCCTACAACCAGAATCATCCGTTGTAGTCTAGTTGGTTAGGATATTCGGCTCTCACCCGAAAGACCCGGGTTCAAATCCCGGCAACGGAACTTTTTGCAAATTCTGGGTTTTACAAATTGCAACTCGGAATCTCGGATCGGACTCGATTGTAATAGTCAAAACAACAGCCGGTATGTTATATATAGTTAGGAGCGGTAATCGAGGCAAGCCGTATGCTCAACGCGAACCCTATTTTATACCGAATTAAGATAAGATTGAACTGACACTTATTTTTTTTAATAAGTTTTGGAATAAACTTAAGATAAAAAACACAGGTCAAATAAGATTATTTTAACAATTTATATGCTTATCAAATATAAAAGTACATCTATACTAGATTTAAATGTTATATATTTTAATATTTTATTAATTATTAAAAAACACATCATTACCAAATAAAACATGAAAAATATAATATAAATTTATTAAAATAGGTTAATGTACAATTATACATAAGAGCTATATATATGCAAATTTCTTTTTTTGATTCTTATATTATTTTTTGGATAAATTGATTTTTCTACTATTGATATAGTTAATAACAAAAAGTATGAAAATTTTGAAAGAAAATAATGATAAAATTTAAACATAAGCTTATAATTTTAATAAATTATTATATGTAGGGCGAGTTGGACTTTTCAAGTCGGGATATGGTTGATTCACCTCGATCCTATTTTTGAATTTGAGTTAAAATTTATGAACAATCCTTGTATCGGGGCCAAAAAAGCGTTGGTTTTACCTAGTTAAAAAAGGATTGGGTCAAGGCCAGGTCACGGGTCAACTCACCCAGATATATAGTTATAATCCACGTTTGGATGCATGGCCGAAAAGAACATTTTAAAAAAATTCTTTTGAGTTTTACAAATTGCAACTCGGATCGGACCCGACTGTAATAGTCATAACAATAACCAGTGCGTTAGATATAGTTATAACCTACGTTTGGATGCATGGCCGAAAAGAATATTTTTTTTAAAAAAAAATTTCCTTTAGTTTTCCATTTGACTATTTTTTAAAAAGTATTTAATTCATAAAACAAGTTTTACAATTTTTTAACATGTAGATATATTTTTAAATTTCAAAGATATATAAGGATATTTTAATCCTTCCAAAATAACGAAATTACCTGTCATTTGAATTTCAAAAAATATAGATACGTATCTTCAAAAATAATAAAATTTTTTATATAAATTAAAAACACTCAGAATAATATTTTTTGAAAAATATATTTTTAAAAAATATGTTTTTTGTGCTCCATGCATGGTTGCTTCCATGCATCCCAATGCATAGAACATCCGTCCTGATTCAATTAAAAATATTTATCCAAATTCAGCTCGATGTTTTAAGTTTAAGTTAGATATTTTTACAGTATTACCATGAAAGTTATATTATAACTTCAGAATTTAAAACATTTACCCACACTCAATTCGATGTTTTAAGTTATATAGTTTTACAATTTACCATTAAAGTAATACTATAACTTCGGAGTCAATGCAATTGAAGCTGAAGTGAACGGCTACGACCATCAAGCTTTGCTGTGCAAGCTGGACAACGGGGTCTGCTGTTACTCCGTGTTATACCCGTTCAAGTTCATCGGTCTCACACAGTTAGACTTGACCAATAAAACATAAAATTAATCATAAATTAAATGAGAATGAAGGTCAATGCCAAGTCAAATGTTAGCTTTCAATATTGAAAGTCAATTTCAATTCCCTGCACGTCCAACAACGACATGTATCGATCAATTTCGTAGTAAATTAAAAGCATTAATATAGACCCAATCATAATTAAAAACATGAATAATTTATGTGCAAAATACTCCCAAATTCTAATGACAAATTGCAAATCCGATGTCATGCCGCTGTGAATAATATTTTTTTTATTTTATATTAATGATCAACAACACTATCAACATTTCCTGCCACCTTAACGTGAAAATATACAAATTAGTCCCCTTTTTCTTTATTGGTTTTAATTTTATATTGTCTTTGTTAAAAAAGTATAACGACTTTTTAAATCTGTGTTCATTTTCGTTTCTAATAATTATCTGAATTACATTTACATAGTTTTTTCTTTTTTTTTTTAAAAAAAAAATCATTTTCTTTCTTCACCTCTGTTTTCCGTTGCTTAATTTCAACCTTCTCATTGTGGCATGGAAATGCGTAAAATACGTGGAATTCAAAAAGGGAACAGTAAAACTTATTATGAATAAAATATAAAAAGTGTAGTTCTTAATCATTAAAAAATAAAATTAAGTTGTTATGGCCTAAATTGTAGTTCGTAATCATTAAAAAAATAAAATTAAGCTAATTACGTTGTTATGATGTCCAATCAAGTTGGAAAAAGGGGTTAATCTAGCGAACAGATCTGACCAAGCATCTGAACACTCTCAACGCTGGTGAACTTTCGGAAAGCAGCGTGCGTCATGGAGTGTACGGAAGTCGAGAATCATGCGAATGGCACCCAATTTCCGCCCAAAAGATGTATAAAATGGAAAACCCTGATTTATTGGCTGACCATGGAAAAACGTCGAGTGGACGGTTTAAACATAAACCTCACGAATTTCTAAGGTGGCGTATGCATACAAAGCTTCTTCAACGGCTGACTCGCAACTTTACAAATGCCGAGACTTTAGAATTTTGATTTCTCCGCAATAAATTTCAAAAATTTGGACTATGGCTTGTGCATGTGACTCTCAAGTTTTGTTCTTTTTTAAAATTTAAGTATGTTCGAAAAGATAAAATTTTTTTTGAATATAATATGCATTTCACTTTCCGAGATAACTTTTTTATCTTTCAATATAAATATTATTTATAAAAATTTTTATTTACATGATTACGTTCTCATCCGATTTCTTCATCTAAGCTCCTTAAATCCTACCGAACACAACCTTTTCCCGATCCCAATACTTATGTCTGTACAAAATAGTCCCGTATACAGTGCAAGCAGTCTACAAGAGTCGTTCATGAATCATGAGCGTGTGGTCATTTACAAAACCTAAAGTAATGAGGCGAAAAGTGTAAATTCGGAAAAACTTGGGGTCCTCTGCTCTGCAGAAAGCCCGTTAGAATATTTTGGAATTAAATATGCTGTTTATCTGGACCGCAAAATTTAAATATGAAGTAGGTTAAATGTGGTTTTATAAATGTATAGAAACGCATGCATTTAATTTATTTTATATTAAAATTACGTCCTGAATGCCAATGAGATAGCAAGAATATTTTTTAATATTTTAGTAGTTGGAAGAATTACATTGCAAATGCCAATGACGTACGCATGTCCATTTTTCTGATTCTAAAGAAAATTTGTGAAAAAATTTTAAAATATAAAATTTTAAATGCTAAGATCGTTGTAAAATTTGCCGTATAAGATACACAGGCGTCAGTGAAAAGTTGCAATACAAAAACTGTGCCGTATACTCGTCCGCGGTTATGATGTGGCCCACTTTCTAAGGTGGCTGCGTGCGCAGATGTGATGCACGTGTTCTTTCATTACGTCAGACCTCTTCCCCGCAAGAATCACGCTTTAGGTTTTCCATCAACCAAAGCAATGAGCGAAAACAAGGGCCTAAAGAGGTCTTGACCATAACCTTATTTTATTATTTTTAAAGTATTTTTGCAAATATGCCAACAAAGTTGGATTAATATTGTATTTGTATTTCTAAGTTTACCAATTTTACAAATATACCCACAAAGTTTGCAAAAAAGCATAAGTGCATCACTTAGCTTCAAGGATATTATCATTATTTTACAAAAACTTGAATATTGTTATAACAAAAAGGACACGTTTGCAATTTCATACAAACTTTGTGAATATTTTTCCAATATTGGCAAACTTATGAACATAGATACAATATTAGTCAAATGTTGTAAGCATATTTGCAAAAAAAAAAAAAAAAAAAAAAAAAAATTTTTGGGATTCCAAACCTTGTATTTTATACCAAGTTGGGTCAAGTATATCCAATTATAACGCTAATGTTTAAAAAATAAGTTTAGCTCCGTAAGTTGAAAGTGCGAGTTTTGTTTTAAATATTTAATATTTTTTACAAATGTTATAAATTAAAGTTACGTAGCCCGTTGAACATAAGTGATCACTAAATATTTTATTAATAAATTAAATTAAAGAATAACTTATCGTAATTGAAATTGAAAATAAGTTATTCAATTTAGAATTCTTTCCTTTTAATAAAAAAACTATATACTTGGGTCAAATTGGTTTACACTAGGTCTTGAGATAGTTGACCCAATCTTATCCTATTTTTACAATATTTAATAAAAAAATCTAATTCATAGTGGTCTCAAGTAGGGGTATTAATTTTCATCAAAAAAAAAAGTAGAGGTATTAATGGTCATGGTCAACCTATTAACTTACTCGTCTAACCCATTTATAAATGAGTTTGAGTTGAGATCTTTAAATAAATAAGTAATGATCTGACAACCTATTCAATCATTTAGGGTGTGTTTGGGAATAAATAAAATTTTTAATGAAAAGTTTTGGAGAGTAAAAGTTGTCAAATGATATGATATGATAGGGGTAATGATGAGAAGTAAAGATGATAAAGTTAAAATAGATATATTAATTGTATGAGTAGTTGTGTAGAAATGATTGAAAAATAGGGTTGTTGTATGGGAAAATGCAAAAAAATGATTAAAAAATATGATAATTATAGAGAGTGAAAAGTTTTAGATTGAAAAGTTTTAAGTTAACATGTTTTCTTTATTGCCAAACACACTCTTAATTAAATAAATGGATTAGAGATGAGATTTTATGACTCATCGATCCGTTTAACTCATTTAAACTATTAAAGTTATATATATAAACCCACTAGTTATTTTTCCTTGTTAAATCTTCCTCCCGCTAATTAATTTTCATTTTAACCTAATTCTATTTTCCTATTATTGACCCCTTATATCCATTTCTCCTGCCTTGAAAACACATTTTTGTCTTTATTTGCGAGATCATCATCTGCCAAAGTCTAGACTCTTAGATTGTTGACTATACAATTTATTAATAACTCGCCAATTCATTTATTAAATGGGTTGTAAATAAGTTAGTTGAAAATTTTTAAATGAATTAATAAATAAATTAAAGTTAAAATATTTTAAATAAGTTTAATTAGAATTACACTCTAACCCATCCAGCTCCATCCATTAATACCCTAGTCTCCGGGTCAACTTCAGAGGTGCGAACTTGTGAAAAATGGGTTGGTTTACTAGTAGTGGGTCAACTCTGACCTATGGAGCAAATGGCATAAGGTTTGGGACGGGAGTCGGCCGCATGGTAAATAAAGAAGATGATAGGAATTTGAAAGATGAAGAAAAATGAATATTTTTATAAAAGGAAAATATCAAATTAAGTAAACAACGGTTCCAATAATAAAAAAAAGTAAACAACGGTTGAAAAATGAATATTTTATGGAATTTACTTCCGTTGATTTTATGAAATCAGCCTCAACATTCAAAAACTTATTTTTAGGCTATCGAATAAATTTCACTGATTGTTACCTACCTAAATTTCAATAAGGATAATTTTTAGAATAACAGAAACATATACAGATATCACTGCAACTATGTTTTCCAGCTAATATTAAAGATAACCAAATTCAGGCTCATTTAAATATGCAACTAAATTTGTTTATATGCATCAAAATTTTCACTTCAAGTGCAAGAAATAGTAGTTTGATTTAAGGAAAATTATTTCAATAATGCATATATAAATTAGCTTTTTGAATTGACAGGTAATGATTCTATGCAACTAGTTGAATTTTGTCCAATAAATAGTTTTCAACAAATTCAAACTTGTAGTTATCTTCATTGACATGCAAACATAGTCTAGTTACATAATGTATTTCAAAATTATTTTTATAGGAATTCATACCTTTTAAAAGTTAAATTTTGAAGCGAACGAGCATCCAACGCAGCTTGACTGGGATGGTATCCTGCTTCGGGCAAGTCTGAGTTCCGAGCCCAGCCGTCCACAGTTAGAGTTATATCTCCATTTCTTGCGGTTGGAGTAGCATGTCTTAGTATTCTTTGTATAGGAGCTGCGTCTCCCTTCTTCATGAGCTTTAATATAAGTTTAATATGTTGTATGAGGTACTTTGTATATATTTAACTTGAATTTAGAAAATTAGACTTTGATAAATATCACTATTAGTTTGAATATGATGGAAAATAATTTTTCAATAAAATCGATAAAATAGCGTTACGTATAACACAACACTTATTTTTAAATTTTAGTAACTAAAATTTTCTAGCAAAATGTAAAAATTTGAATGTAAAAGGAAAACTTAATTGCCGATAATTTGAAGCATTAAAATCATATGAAAACCATTTAGACATGTTATTTCATTTCATATTACAAATCCAACCTAAGTATCCTTATATTTTTTCCTACTATCAATAAAAGAAGAGACCAAATGCTCTCAACTTGGGAGACAACAGCTTCCTACCAAAGACAAAACTCCTACATGAAACTCAATCTCATGATTAGTAACATGTGTTCCAAGTGCTAGTATCAATCGGGATATACCCGGTTAGCTATGATTGTAATTTTTAAGTAATTTAGTTTTGATTTAGTTGTCAAAATATTATTATAAGTAAAAAAAATTTCTTATCTAAAAAGCATGGGCAAAAGTTTTAAAAAAAATTTTCCTTATCCATAAAAGCATCATCATAAGCAAAAAAGTTTTTCCTTTGTATACATTTTCCTTGCTAATAAAGATTTTTCCTTGCTAATAAAAGTTTCAAAAAATATATGTTTTTTCTTGCAGTGTCGGCTAGATGGAACTATACCCATATTTGAATATTATCAAATCTATATGAAATTAAGATATACGTATATACATAATATACTTACCTCTGCAGAGTTGATTCAATGCAAATATGCGCATTGAACTTAATGCACATGTTTGCAAGAACCATTTCTTTAAATTTTTAGAAAAATTCTGGCATGCATATATAAACCAAACACATAGTTTTCATATATGAAATTTTTTCACTTTTTTAAGCTTTATGCTTAGGCCCACATATGTACGCCAAAATCTCAAAAAAATAAAAAATAAAAAGATTAATTAATCCAAGCATGTGCATTGAGACTCAATGCACATGTTTGCATTGGATCTTAACTCATATCTGCACATTAAATATTTCTATGTTCTTTGCTTGGATTACTAGGGAATATAACTTTGGCTGTCTACATCAGTTTTTTTTTTTCCTACTGTGTTAGAGATTCCACGGCCAACTTTTTCTTTTTATTCTTCTTGGCATTCCAATTGGTCTTCTATTTCTGCCCGCTCTTAATGATATTAAATTATTCCGAGTCTTCCATTGGGGGGCCAACTTCAACAGTATCCTTTATTTCCCACAGATCTCAATAAATAGATCCAATTATTTCCGTAAGTATCAATATAACCCATTTGTAGACTGTGGGTTTCTCTCATATTTTTACGATTTGTAAACATAAAAATCCAACTGAAAAGAAATGATATGAGAATATCAAAAGAAGAGAAGCGTCAAATGGCTGATGTGGGATCTGATACTGCCTAACCCACTAGAATCGACTTTGTAATGTCGCATTCACGTCAATGGCTAGCTAGAAAACAAAAGACTATGGGTCTCTTTCATTCCCTCTAAGTAATCAGATTGATTTTATTTTAGTTAATTTCTTTTTCATGGATTCTCTTCTTCATTAGTTTAACTGAAATTCGATCCAACATTCCATCAAAGTTGCTTTGCAAAATTTTCATTTGTGTGTGGTTAAAAAAGTAGTAAAAGGCCAACTTATTTGATACCAACAACCATCTCAATGCATGTAAAGGGTCTCTCAGGGTTTGTGTACTAGGGAGGACTGAGGAAGTACATATGATGTGACGAAAAAGTACAGTAAATGATAATATCACAAACGATACAATTGTTAAGCTTGTTAGAATAGTTATAGTGCTATTTTATTTTCCGATATAGCGTAAAAGAGGTGACTAATATATTTTTTTATTTCTTGCTAAAAATGTCACTTTTTGTAAACTTCTATGAAAATCTATTTTTAATTGATTTTGATGATAACAAAAGAAATGCTTTTGTGCTATTGGTTTTAATATTGTGAAATTGTGTTTTTGGATGATTTTATGAAACTATGATCTCACATGGAATTTTGAAAAGATTGAAAAGAGTGGCATGCTCGTGGAATTATCATTTTGAATTATGATACAAATTGTGATAAGATGAGTTTTAATTGTAATATGATTGAAAGTTGAAAAGGAGTATGCTCTTTGAGATGTGATAAGATGGAACTTTAAATTTAAAAATGGAATAAACTTTTTGGAATGCATGAAATATCTTGGAATGTGCTCTATTGATAATTTCATTTGGAATAATCATGGAATATGCTCTTTGAGATGTGCGTTGTTGGTCCCGAGTTGATGGCTAAACCCAAGAGGGGAGAGGTAAATTGGGTTCTTTAAAAATCTTTGGTAAATCAAAATTCTTTACCCCTTGCAAAATTAATCCCCTTTGAAAGCAAATG
>JAXCLR010000063.1:42486891-42501424 GCA_035584095.1 Annona squamosa | reverse complement strand
ATATCAAACTCATTAGTCCTTAAAATATTCTCAAGTTAGTCTTTGTTAATCATCAAAACTCTATCTTTGATCAATTTATTTTGTTTTGAAGTATTGTTTCCAACATGCGTAACTTAAATTAAGATTGGTTTATTTGTTTAAGCCTATCTTAAGTAGATTAACATGATTGAAACTGAACTTTTCTCAAAATTCATTTTTGGGCAAAAAACGGGGGAAAGGTTGACCTTTTGAAACCTTTTTATTCAGAATTCTTGTTGTCTCAACTAGACAGCAAAAGTTCGGCCTTCTTAACAGAAAAGATCAACCTTTTAGAGGCGGCATAAAAACAAAATTTAAGAAGTTTGGATTTTTATGAAGATCTCTTGGGCTATCTCTTAATCCACATTTCAATGGTTCAAAAAACTTTAAAAGGAAGACGTAGAGGAGCTAGAAACATCAAAGAAAAACTTCACCAAGCAACCAAGGGTGAAGAATTCAAACTTGCTTTTTTGTGAAGAACACTCTTGAAGAAAAGTTTTTATCTCTCAAGTGAAATTGTTATGGTGATTCAAAGCTTCAAGTTATTATTTCAATATTGAATGTGCTGCTTTTGCAAATGTGCTAAACCGACTTGTTTTTATTTAAAGTTTTGTTATTTGTATTACCTTGGTATTGATTGTGATCAAATGAAGAGAAAGTGAATTAAAGTGTCGATTACTTCAAGAGCTTACCTTGAACTTAGTACTAATCTAGAAGACAGTTGAATAAACTGTACTATTGTAACTTGTGTATTAAAGTTAAGTAATAGAACCCGAGTTGTCGTGCTTAGTAGAGTAGGATTGAGAGATTTGAACTACTATATATGTTCTTATCTTTACGGTGTGATTTCTTTATTATGGTTTGTATTCTTGTTTGATTCATATCACTTTACCCAAGTTATTTAAGTGGCCATCACATGGGACCAATCCTTTTTTTGGTGTCTTTATGCATGCATACCTATTATCCATTTTATCTGCATCATTTATTTCTACCAATCCGATCCAATGGTAGGTTTTCCTCTCAAGTGGCTCAAATGTCACATTCACGGTACAGGATGCCTTTGAATCCTTGTAAATTATATGTAGCTTGTTTCTAGTGGAAGAGGGGGGAGGAGATCAGCTAGAGCATGTGTTACTTTTACTGACCGCTCATCAGAGAAAAGGACCCACATATTCCATATATTTGTCGAATCTAAATTTTAAACTATTTGTTTAATTTCTTGTATTCTGAATTTACTGTTATAATCTATCTACCAGATAAATTGATTATTTAAAGTGAATTTAAATAATAAAAATGATAAAATAAAAGATCTAGATGCTAAAATGATATTGCATTTCTCTGTTTTCTTTTAATTTCCTAATCTGGTTTACAGAATCTCTACCCTAATCTTCTATGCATCGTTTAATTTGCGTGTCCTTTTTTATAATGATTATTTACGATAAAAGGTAATTTTTAAGCCAAAAACATTGGCAACCGTGAAGAGCATTTTGATGATTCGCTGAACAAGTTGCAATGCTCGTTTAATTAAAACACTATTTTAACAGAGTTAAACACTAAACGACTTGCATAATTGCAGATCGACAAAAATATTTATGCCAATATAATTTTCATAATATATGAACTGAATCACTTCATAAAAGAAAGGGTTTGACGTCGTTGATGTTAGACCTCTTGAATTTTTCAAACAATAACACTTGAATGAATTCAGAAAGGGTTCCACTTATGATATTTAATAAGGTGCCAAAATTCACCTTCGTTCGGATATTTTGTTGGGTCAAGCAATATGTGAGATTGTATTTACTAGGGCCACAAAGTTATATATCCAAATCATGTAACTTTTGCTGTCTTAACTAAAAAAAATATCATTAAACACCATGGTAGCCTACTTTCATCACAAATAGCGCGATTTACACAATAGATTCCGCATGACAAATGGTTAAAGAAAATGTGTATATTTATTAATCGATAATTTTTCTTATTATACTGGATAGATAAAAACATAAATTCGATTTTGAAAAGAAAAGATTTTTACCAACAAAATGCACTATGCTAGGGCATCCGATACTAAATTTCCACCCGACCCGGGATCCCACGATGCACACGATTAATATCTACATTGCAAACGGATGGAAATAAATGCATATAATACATATGATACGCAAGAAATATTTAAAGTGGCTAACTGGGAAGCTTATGTTGAGACTGCGTTTGAACATTTGTAGCCTTATGTTACATCCTGTTAAAATACTGGCTGCACCTTGATTTAACCGTAAGGAGTGAGTAGCGGATTTTACGATGGGAGCTGGTGGACGGTTACAAATTAAGGTCGTATTTAGCATTTGATGTGTGTGTTCCAGTTATTTTATTTTATTTTCATTATAACATTTTCCTATTTATGAGATAATTTATGAATATGCTTTTAGGAATTAATGATATTAGTAGGATGCACAACATATATAGACATGGCAGCTAGGGAAACATATAGTGCATATATGCTTGTACTATGATTCTAGTATATTAAGTTGTATGGGACACCATTCACGATCATGTTGGGACATGAGTATGAGTTGTACATAGTAGGTTTCTATGGTATACCGCTTGGTTATGGTATGATTTATTGGGAATAGATTTAGAGTGTATGATTGAAGTGCCACTTTTGAACACTATGACTATCTTCCACCTCACGGAGGAGGTACAGGGTTTGACCTGCCCGGTTAGGTCACGGGGGTCAAGGGGGCAGTGCCTCCGAAGAAATTTTTAATTTATTTAGTCGTATGAGTGAGAAAGCAAGTCACGAATCGTGATTGAACTCAGTCCACGCTTGGGCCCAACCCGTGCCTGACCCGTCTCGATGAGATTTTATTTAAAAGAAGGGTCGCGCTAGGGTACATTCACGTTCGTCTTCCTCTCCGCTCTTCTTTTGCTTCCTCTTTCCTTCTTCCTTTCTTTCTAGCCTCGGTAGCCCTAGGTCTTTACATAAACCCTTCTGAATCTCTTTGAAGATCGTCAGTTCGCACCAAGGAAGCTAGAGATTCAGAAGATCCAAGTTTGAAGCTACTATTTTGGGGAAAATCACTAACAAGGTAAGTAGATGCCGCCTCTCATTAAATTAGTGATAGGACTCATCTTAAACATGATATAGAACTAGTGTGTAAGGGTAGTGTCCAACAAATTTTTGGTTTAGAACATTAGGGTTTATGATAGTCTATGGCTAATAGGGTTTTGGGAAAAAATCAAATGTTACTATACGACCTTTGTGCTATAGATGAACCATTAGCAATCCTTACACGGTTAGAACATGACATTTGCCGAGCGAGTTGAACTAAGATGAGGAGTTAGAGGTTTTCCCTTTTGACATCTATCATGTGTTCAAGGAAATGCTTATGTAACTGTTGGTATTCTAGATTGAAAGTAAACTTTGTTAATTTTACTGATATTGTATGCATTGTTTGTTACATTCGTTCTCGTATGTTATGGATGATATGCTATCTAAGATGAGTGATTGTAAAGGGTTGTTCATGACCCTTGGTTGATATGAAGAAGGGACCGTATGTTGTATTTGGTTTATATGTGAATATATGTATATGATCTTGAGTGTGGGTGTTGGACCCATATGTCTCGTACGGTCATTTAAGAAATTTTTTTTCCATGGCAAATGCATCCGGAGTTTTATTTCTTTCACTATGTGTGCTAATTTCCATCTACTTACTGAATCTGTTTAGACTCACATGGATTTATTATTTTGTCTTTAGATCATAGGTTAGATGAGAAACCTCGAGATGGGACTGAAGGAGGACTTAACCCTGGAAACATTTAGATTAGTATTTGTATTTTTAGTTATTTGGATTTCTTTTTATGCTAATGTATGCAGATATTTAGTTTCAACTGTGACAAACATTTTGTATGTGGTTACTCTAAACTAGTTATAATTTATGCAGACACGTGTATGTGATCTTTTGAGTTACCTGTGGTGTAATGATGAGTTATGATGAGTTATGATGATTTTCTTTCTGAATGGATGTCTTTCTAGTATGGGTATGTGACTGTGTGAATGTAGAGTTAAAGGTTTCTATTTTGAAAGAAAATTATGATATTCATTTATAATAGGTTTTTTGTACTACACCACCCCCTTATAATTATAGAGAGATGCTATCGAATTTTCCTTAGGTTATGTGGTACCCATTGACTAACCATTGAGAATATCTAGGTAATAGGGCGTTACATGATGAAACTGTTGAATTTAAAACTTTTCATCCTTTGTAATTATTCTATTCTCTAATCAACCTTCATAATTATTCTATCTCCTAATCATTTTTTCATAATTTTTTTTATAAAACTATCTTATTTTTCTACAACTGTCCATACAACTATCATATCTATTTTAAGTTCATCATTTTTACTCATCATTATTCCGTCATATTGTATCACGTATTACATTTCAATTTTTACATTAAAAATTTTAACTCACATCAAACACGCCTGAAGACAAAATGCAATCCATGTTTTTGGCATTTGATGAAAATACTAAAAGAAAAATTTTTTTGTATAAAATTTTTGAAATGAAAGAAATGATATGATATGATAGAGATAATAATAATAAATAAATAATATAAAGTTAGAAATAGATGTGGAAGTTTTATAAATAGTTGTGTAAAAACAATTGAAAAGTAAAATAATTGTATATGAAAATATGAAAAAATAATTAAAAAGTAGGATAATTATCGAAAGTAAAAGTTTTTTTTCTTGTTGATTGAAGAGAGTGAAGTTTTAAGTTAACAAGTTTATAATTGATGCTGCGACAGTACAATATAAGGTAGTAGCATGCTACCTTAATCAAGTTATTTTTTTTTATAATAATAATAAATGTTGCTGTATTGAATTTTAAAAAAGAAACAGAACCATCCAAAAACAATTGATTCACAATATCTGCAGGAGGAGTTCCCCCATGTGCTAACATCCACATCCACATCCACGTTCATTGCTAGAGTCGCCAACCGGTGGGCTCCCTCATTTCCCGATCGCAGGACGTGGAGGAACAGACTACAAATCCCTTGATATTTTAATTACATACAACCTTACAATGGTCGACAAGTGTCCAAATCCTCGTCCGGACCAACCACGCGACCACTTGGACGAATTCCCCAGTTGCCCCTTGCGCCCAATTACGCCTTGGTCGATAAACCAACCCCGTTGTGACTTTCTTATCGATCTGAGCGGTTGATCACTTTCTAGATATGGCTTTCAAGTACTCTTTTCATGATAACCATATTTCTAAAGATGAAAGGCCCGATTCCCTTCCCTACCTCCGAAGAAAGATCAACCCGTACTAGTTCCTTCCAGAGGCACATGCATGCATGCTTGCAAGCGACGAAGTACTAGGCCAGGCCACCGTACATATGGGTGGTCATTATGGGATCGCGATTCAGTGCACCCGGCTTCATTAACTCACTTTTTTATTTAAAATTTTTTTATATATAAGTGTTAATCTAAGTGTATATAACATGTATATTAATATTTTTTTTTATCATTTTTGGAGTATTTTAAATATTTATTTTTAATTTTTGAAAATTAGTGGCAAATTTACCTAAATGTCACTAATTTTCAAAAATAAAAAATAAATATTTAAAATGCTCAAAAAATGATAAAAATTAATGCACATGTTATGTACACTTATATTAACACTTGTATAAAAAAAATAAAAAAAATAAAAAATGAGTTAAAATAGGTTTAATGCACCCAGATAACTTACATTGCCTTGCAAGTCGACCAATGTGTCCATTTCATCAACTTGAGAGGAGGGCAACAAGTGCACTGTGCAGTATTTTCCTCGTGATTTGAAGATGACTGTCCAGTCAGCGTCGCATGGTCTACGTTTTATGCCGCGGGCAATAAAATTTATATGCACTAAAACGATATTTGCCTTCTCTCATATAATAAAGTCAGTTTTATCTGCATGTATTATCGCTACTGTCGCTGCTTTTATCCAATCATTTCAATATTATTTTCGATTTATCATGTATCATATGAAATATTTCAGATAAGAGATATTTCAAATTAAATACTTTTTATATTTAATTTAACACGGTTCTCCATCAAAAACCAATAAATATGTCCTCGTATTTAATCTAACTAATATGGTTCTCAATCAAAAACCAATTCAAATACATGATGCATTATTCTGTTTAATTAATTGTATTAAAGCTCTGTAAACAAAATATAAATGTATAATAGATTCACTTTCAACTCAATTTTGTAATTTTTATTTAAAGAAATTCCGAATTATGAGATGAACTAAATAATAATTCTATATTACGCCGTATACTTTATGTTATAGTTTGTCTACTTTGTAAATAATTTCATGATAAGTAAAAAAATGCACATCTTAATAATTTTTATGCTTTAATATTTCTTTCTGTCTTTTCATGCATTTTTAATTGTTCTTAAGAATTTTTCTATTTTTTATGTTATCGATAAATTCATTTGAAAATATGAAATAATTTTCGATAAATCAAGGCGAACGCTGACTCCACCACACCACATTAGCGCACATGCGTCCACACCACTTGTCTTGTCTTGTCTTCTCTTTTTATTTTTATTTTTATTTTTATTTTTATTTCTGTTTCCGTTTTAGTGCTCGAAAGAGCCACGTTTTGCATGAATGGAGAAATGGGGTAGTGATGGGCGTCAATCACTGACATTTTGGTTCCACCCACCACGTGTTTCACGCACGCAGGGCTGCAGCTGTACAAACCGAAACCGGATACAACAAATATGCGTGTCAGCTCCCATGAAATCGAATTTCTTCTTACTGCCTGCTTCGGGATATTATTGTATGCAACTGGTGTACTTAGCTTAAGTGCAGCAATGCGTATTTAATTTGTTTTAAAAAAAATTTCATAAAATTGTTTATATAAGTGTATTTAACATGTGCATCAATATTTACTTTTTTTGAAAATTTTTAAAAATTAGTGGCACTTTTAGCAATTTAAAATTACTAAAATGGTACTCATTTTCTAAAATATAATTTTTTTTCAAAAATAGTAAAAATTGATACACATGTTAAATATACTTAGATTAACAATTAAATAAAAAAATTTTAAAAAATTATAAAAAGTGAGTGTTTGCACTTAGGTGCACCTAATTATAATTTGCCTGCTTTGGAGGTTAATTTTATATATTTTTTCCATATATATTCCCATATATATAGGAAATATTACAGTCGCATACGTTGTAGGGTATACTAGATCATGAATACAAAATTTACCTCATCTTTTGTGTTTAGAATTGTTCACTTTATTAGTATACAAATTTTCATCCAAATCCAACATATGTATATGTCTCATCTGGAAATGGTACAAAAGTAAGGTAATAAAATAGTTTAATTTAAATATCAAATTTAAAGTAATATTTTCAACATCTAAATTGTATAAAATATATTTTTTATATAGATAAATAATTATATAAAGTATTATAATATTAATTTATATATAAAAAATATTTAAGTGCAAACAAATTGTAATGTAATTATGGTGCAATCCACCTCAAAATGGGCTACACATGTATTAAAATTAATATTTACTTCACCCATGTATTTTGATAACATACCAATTTTCATCTAAATCTAACATATATAGATATCCCATATTAAAATAATACAAAATTAATATAATAAAATAGTTTAAGTACGTATTAATTTTCAAGTAGTATTTTCAATATCTAAACCATACAAAGCAATTTTTTTTTATAAAATAGGGTATCATATTAAAAAAAACGTCATCTAACATCACTGTCTATACAAAGTAAATCCCCAATGAAGCAGGGAGGCGAATCCTTCCACATCGTATCCAACGTCTAAAGTATGTTATTTTTATGGATAAATGTTTGTATAAAGTGTTTTAACATTCTAACATGTATGAGGCTCATTTGTAGGGGACTACATCGTAATTGTGGTGCAATTTGTCTGCACCAAATTGTTTCTTATATATATATATCAGAAATATTCAGATGTAGCTTCGTTGAAATGGGCCTCACATGATCATCAAATTATAATCTACTCTACCCATTGTATTTAGAATAATATATTCTATTACCATACTAATTTTCATCCCAATTAGGTATGTATATGGGCCTCATCCGAAAATGGTACAAATTCAACATAATAACATAGTTTGATATAAATAAAAATTTTAAAGTGGTTTTTTTAACATGTAAACTATTTGCTATAAAATTTATATATGAATAAAATAATTGTATAAAATTTCATTGCATTTTAATATGTATAGGGCTTACTTTTAATCAAATGTATCGCTATATATATATGTATAAAGAGAGAACCTATCTAGTACAGTCGGACTACACTATAATGATAGTGCAGTCTATTGCAAAATAGGCCCCACACTTGTTAGAATATTATGATACTTTACAGAACCATTTATCCATATAAAAATTATACTTTAGATAGTTTAGATATTGACAATACCACTTTAATATTGATATTTATATTAAACTATTTTATTAGATTAATTTTGCATCATTTTAAAATGGGGCACCTATACATGTTGGATTTTGATAAGAATTAGTATGCTAATAAAAAAGTGAATAATTTTAAAATACAATGCATAGAGTAGATTTTCTATTTATGATCAAGTAGTCCCATAGCACATGAACTGTACGATATAATTGTATGCATTGAATTAAATTCATATATATATTTATTTAATTGTGTGTCCACGTCAAAACTTATCTGAGATATCATAATTAAGATTGATAACAAACTCTTATATAACATATAAAAAAACAATAAACTCATATCTGTCTAATGAGGTAGACAACAAACTCTCACTTTTATACACCAACACCCCTCACCCTGCCGGGTTGGAAACCAGCCGATGGCTTGATTATGTATTGAGTATGTCCCATTGATCTCAACAAGGTCTGGAAAGATTCTAATTTTGTATTGTTTATGAAAAATTATAACGTGGGGTGTCGGATTATTTTCAATAAGAAGAAGAGATGGAGGAGGTGGTTGGATCGATTGGGGCCGGCAATATTCTGTAACAGCATATGATTTATGTCTGTTGCTGCGTGGTATCATCCAGGCAAGAACGAGCACATGAATTTCGTTTTAAAAATCCACCACACGTAATGACCGACTGGGACTGTTGACTTGGGGCTTCGAATTAAGGATTTGTTTTATATTCTTATCTCCGGAGAATTGTTTGCTTTATTTTAGTCTCCGGTGGGCTCGGATATATTTATGCCGGACGTTTGATATTATGAATAGTTTAGATATTGAAAATATCTCTTTAAAATTGATATTTATTGTTAAAATATTTTATTACATTGATTTTAGACATTTATAGATAGGGCACTAAAAAGATGAAAGTTTTTCATAATAATTTATGATAATATAAATAATTCTAAATAAATAAAGTATAATTTGTTTATCAATAATCAAAATATTAAAAATGAAAATATTATCTATTTAAAAAATGAAAAAAATTACATAAAAGAGTAGTTGCATAGGAGCAAAGCACTTAGATTTGAAACTGGCGTCGATTTTCGAGGCATATGGTGGCATGGTTTCTCATTTTCTCTTATGAATCAGAAATCAGAACATCGGTCATGAAACGCTTTAAACATGTCGGGACTCGGGAGTTGATTTTGGGTGGTGCTGCTGGTGCATGCATTCTGAGTGGAGTGCCAAGTTCATCACGACGCACTGGAATGATCTAGGCACTGGAATGAAGACAGCAAGATCCCGCTGCAGACTCCTTCCCCCACTGCCCCACACAAGCTTACTCAAAAACAATCAACCAAGAATTTAAGAGACTGGTGGCTTACTCATTCAAAAGCGAATGTCTGAAAGAGGGGAAATAATGCTAGAACAAATCCACACATGTAATTTTGGCAACAAAACATATCAATAAGCAATACGCATCAACAGCAGGCCACATCAAGTATCGTTGCTAGTTTTGTTTCACTTAATGAAACTTGTTGAAAGTTAAAACAAATAAGAATGATTGAAATATAAAAAAATTAGAAAAATTGTTCTAAGAGCATTCACTTGGAAAGGCAATTTAAATTGGAAGACCTCCCCATAAAAGTCATCGAGAACTAACACTGTTATGAAAATCATTGCTGAGGGGCATTAATTAGTAGCACACCATCATCAATATTTCGGCAATAAATTGTTTCCTGCTTCAAAATTCGAATTTATTGTAGTAACGTATGATAGACCAGTACATATATATGTATTTAGCCTCAATCTATACAAGTTTCTAGCCTTATTTCACCCTTTTTATTACTATTTTTATTTTTACTTGAGCTAACATATATTAAGTTGATATGATAAAAATCTGTTATAATTTCAAAAACAAAAATTAATAATTTCACCCCGTTTAATGTTACATGGGAAAGAAAGCTATTATTCATAATCATCATCATTATCATCATCAGTTATTTCTCATTTATATGAAAAATCAAAATTTCTGGTTTTTGAAATTATAGAAATATATTTAAAAATTCAAAATTAATAAACTTCTATAGATATAATTGCATGTGGGCTTACATGAAAATGAATAAAATGAAAAATGGCTTAAAACACTTATATCTCTCAAGACTTTGTAGATATGAATCAAAACCCATAATGATATATTCATCATAAAAAGTTCTACTTTTATCCTTCTTCATCCATATTTCATTATTTTACATTATATGTTGTAAATATACATTCTATTGAGGTTGACGACGAACGTTACAAGAAATACATTTTTTACAACCCTTATTAATAAGGAAAAAAGCTCTATTGGCAAGGAAAATTCATATGTAAAGAAAAATTTTCATGCTTATAATAATACTTTTATAGACGGGAAAATTTTATTGGTTTTGGTAATGCTTTTTTAGGTAACAACATTTTCCTTAATAATAATAATAATATTTTAGCAACTAAATCAAAACTTGGTTCCTAAACACAAAAACCATGAAATATCAATGACTAAATTTCTTCTTGATGGTATATTCAATATGTCATAAATTATTAGCAACAAAGTTTTCTTTAGCAATCAAATTTTAACCTTTTACAAGGAAATTTTAATTGCCAAAAATTAAAATTTTGGGGTGGAATATGAAGTCATATGGTTGCTTATTTCTTATTCATTATGGGACATACACATTTGTTAATATTGTTATTGTACTGAGAGTGTCAACAACATATTTTCAACTAATTATACCATTACAAAAGTATATTGAATTTCATTAGTAAAAGTACAATTTGATGTAGTCAATAGGTATACTTTTTTTTATTGGATACATATCTTACAACTCATTTTTGGATATTATAATCAAGTCCAACAGAAATAACAAACTCTCCTCTATCATTTGGAGAGGCGACATACTCTCACATATTCACCAAGGGAGACAACAAGGTTTCATTAAATCACTATGGAGACAAAGCTCCCTCAATGTAATAAAAGAACACTAAGGTTTGAAACTAGAACGTTTGGCAACAGTGTCAACATTTTGACCATGCCTCGGTGGCATAATCGATAGGTATACTTGCCTTATAGTGTTTTAGATAACAAATAATAATTTTTAAAAATAGAAAAAATTTCCTTTGATTTATCATAAATGTCTTAACAACTATACATTTTTCTTAGAATTTTTTTTTATCTTTTTAGTGTGTGTATATATATATATGATGAAGATGGTTAGGGTCAATTTGCAATGGGATTGCCGAATGTTTACGATTAAAAAAACAACACAATCACTAGAATTTTTTTTTAATTTTTTAGCAACTAAAGATTTCTTGCAAAATTTTAAAATTTGGTTGTTGGAAAAAAATTTAGTTGTTGTATATAAAAGCATCATCATAGCATAAAAAGTTTTCCTTGCATATGCATTTTTCTTGTTGATAGAAGATTTTCCTTACTAATAAGGGTTGCAAAAATGTACTCCCTTTAGTGAATACTTTCATGAAAAAGAAAGTTTTGATAGGTATAAGGCCTTCCCTAAAAACCAAAGAAAGAAAACATTCGGTATATTAAAATTCATTAATACAAGCATCCCTAGACGAGGCATGGGAGAGAAATGGTCAGTCTCACAGAAAAATAAAGGTTCTCTTGGAGAGTTAATTAATACAATATGCGGCTTTAGAATACCTTGTAGTAGAACTCTCTTCAAGTACTCCTTAAACAGATCTTGACTACATGATCGAACGACATCCGTTGGACACATGAGACAAGGAAGATCTCATCATGGGACGAGGCAAATTGATCAAGGAAGGAATCCTGTTCAGAAAAACAAGCATTTTGTAGGCATGGACTGTTGTTTCTTAATGGCGTTGTCGACGGCTAGTTGATTGTGGCGACATTGACAGCTCGCGTACATAGGGCTGGAACACATGGTTTTATGGTTAAGACAACTGTTGATCTGTGCAGACAGAAGTGATGGATCAAACACCATATCATACATGAATAGCGTGCATTAGGGCCTTATCTTATATAACAAGGCCAAGGTGGGAAAACGCTCCACAGTAGCTAGGTCGACAATGCAAGGCCGGGGCTTATGCGTCGTTCATGGTCGCTAGGCCGTATCCATATATATGCAAGACATGTTCGATCAAGATTATCAAAAATATCTTACAAAATGCTAAAACATAATTATGAACACTTGCAGAGTCTGTTGTGCCAATGCCTCTTAGTAATCAAACAAAGAAGCCTCCAGAACATCGCTGCTGCTGTTGTTCGGAAGGCCTTAAATTACAATAAATGGAGGGATCTAGAAAACAACAGAAAATGTCCGCGAAAGCGCCCTTCGATAATCCGTACATATGGGATTAGATAAAGGGATTATTGGCTATTTGGCCTTCGAGATCATGACATGGGTGGACCTAAGTTTTGGCTTTTATGCGCTAATCATGGCCTAGTTCATGTATTTTGCATCGAAAATATGAGGAATTACTGCAGCTGGCGAATTTGTACCTCGTACTGGCAGGTCAAGCTACAAAAGATTCCCCGTCAGTTAAGACGCGCTAAATTCCACCGTTGTAACCGGGTGGGGTCAGCCCATGGCCCTGCGGACTTAACTCAATTTGAGGCAAATTGAGGTTGGAATTTTTCCATATGCTAACTTGTTATATTTTCCATTTAAGTTACTTAAATCGACTTATCTAGGGGACTTAAATCGACTTATCAAGTTCCGCTAACCAAGTCGTAGAAATGTTTTTATGTAAATCCAAGTGTAAATTATGCAAAATGTATGATTTTATTTCAGTATGTATTTTATAAAATCATTTATTTATGTAATAATGATATTTAAAAATTAAAATTTAGAATTAAGTGATTCTATTATGTTAATTTTACATAATAATAAGTAAAACTTATATGCACTAATGCTAAACAAATTATAGTATTTAACGATAATACAAACAATGTTAAATACAATATATAAAGTTATTTATCATCAATTATTAAGATGATAAACATAGATTGGTTATCCAAAAGAGGTGTTTAATTTATAAAAGCAAAACTTTCAAAACAAATAAATCAATCCTAAGTTAAGTCTTCTTCAACTTATTTAACTACCAACTTTTATAACTTATTTACATTCAAGAGGAAAAAAGTTATATTTTTCAGCTTATTTTACCCGTTGTTGACGATTGAATCAATATTTTGATCAAGGGCATATTTAGTTATACGTAGAACTTTTCAATTTAAAATTTTTCAATTTTTACTACAATACCGAAGAGTAGTCTTCATCATCACTCGTATTATATTATATTATATTATATCATTTTCTCACATTTAAAAAAAATTCAATAAAAACATTTCATCCAAAATTTTATGATTTCTCAAACACATAATAAAAATGAAAATTAATCTTTTAAATTCAGATAAATCGTTTCATTATGACTAGAACTTTTGATGATTGTTCTAATTACATTTTAACTGACGTCGTTTTTTTATTATTTAGCCTCTGTAACCCGTTAGACAACCCGTTTTATTAATCCATTACCGATACGCAACCCGATTTATTCATGATAAAAACATAAATTATAAACAAATTAAGGTTGTGAACTTCGAACGGGCTAAGATCAAGGTTCGGACGTGGCTCATGTAACCCGAAACGGTACACCCACGTGCCATTTGGGAAATGCTGGGTCGCTCATCCATGCGAACTGCACAGACAGACTGATAAATTGATCCGGAACAGAGTGGATTAACAGGAAGATACGGGAAATCCTTTTCCATACTCAAAACTCCACGCAAATATCTTACAATTTTTTTTATTTTTTATTTGGCTGTAGTTCTTCTCCATGGCTACATTGCTAGCCTAATCTAATATCTATGCACAGAAAAACAACAAAAACCCAAAAATAAAAAAAGACAAAAAAGCGAACTAAAGCAGGGTGGAAAAGGGATTTCAGCAGAGAACATCGGCGAGGAGTTTGTAGCGTCGGCCAATAACTCGGGGCGAAGACGAGGAATTGCAGTTGGGCCTCCGCCATCGATCCAAG
>JAXCLR010000063.1:42474582-42486791 GCA_035584095.1 Annona squamosa | reverse complement strand
GACTTCTGCCTCTTGGGTTTTGGACGCTGCAGCTTCTCATCCTCTCGCCTTCGCCGTTGTGGTCTCTTCTCCTCGTTGTTCCCGCTGTTGTCGTTGGCTGCTGCCGGATGCCCATCTTCTACATCATCTTTTTCTTCGCCGCGTCCGCCGTCCGGTAGTGACTTGGCGATCTCGAGTAGGAAGTCGAACGCGTTGTTCCCGCGCTTCAGCTTCGAGTCTTCGTGGATGCACCACTCGCATCGC
Organism: Annona squamosa; assembly: GCA_035584095.1. NCBI lineage: Eukaryota > Viridiplantae > Streptophyta > Magnoliopsida > Magnoliales > Annonaceae > Annona > Annona squamosa. Next base: position 42,486,548 of record JAXCLR010000063.1, on the reverse strand, counting down.
CATGTCGCCATGTCTATCTTCGGGTACGAACCGCTGCAGTACCTGCCCGATCATGAAACGACGACTATAAGGAAAATCCTTCCTGGGTTTTAAGGAAAAATCCCATCTGGATTGTACTAAGAAGGAGAGAAAAAGAATCCCAGCAGGAGTTTTTATTCGGTCCTTCTCTTTCGATCTGGGCTCTATTCAGATGGAGAATCCCATCCGTGGACTATCAAGATTGGAACTTGGGAGAGAATGGAATCCGGCCAACGTGGGTTCTATTTCTTACTCATCAATCTTTTTCCCTCTGCTTTGTGGGTTGTGGTGGGGGAGGGATAAGAGAAGGGTGGCGATTTCTCCCTGCGCTTTCAAAGGCGGAGAATCAGTCCAAAATAGGGAGGAAGGGGCCGAAGAGGTGTGTTTTCAGAATCCAACCAGCATAAAATGAGGGAATATGTAAAGGAAGATCGATAGAGAGATAAGATGAGATGATACGTACGTGTGCTGGAAGCGGAATCCGCAAGAAAGGCAGCGGAGAAGAGCGTGATCGAAGCCCACATCGCCGCAGATGCAGCACTCCTTGACGGCAGAGCTGTCAGCCATGGCAGCATCCACCCCCCACATGCACACCTTCCCCCTCACCCTCCCCTCCCTCATTTATACAGAAATAGCAGAAGTTAGAGCTTTCCCACCGCCTCGCTTTTCATCACATCTCCCAGCGTCCTTTCCCTCCCCCCCTGCCTATTTTTATATAGTAAATAGACAGTGATCTAAAACAAACGTCTCGACCGTCCAAACGACTTTCCATATTTTTTAATATTTAAGCTATCAAAACTATTCATTAATGTTTATTTGGTTTTTTTATGTGATTATGTGTATTTAATTATAATGGAAAAAGTCAAATGATTAAAATTTTTATATGCTATATTTTCATGTTTTACATTTTAACACTTTCGTCCTTACTGTCAAATAATATTAAAATTTGTGTCATTTTTATATGCTATATTTTTATTTTTACATGTTAACAATTTTATATTTACCGTCAAATAATATTAGATAAGTATTACACATAAATGTTTAATTTAATTTGTGGTATCGTAAGTATATAACATTTCTTTTTATATTAAATAATTTAGATGTAAATAAAAATTTCAGAAATACAAAAGACATCTATAAATCTAGTGGTCCAAAGGTGTATATATATATATATATATATATCTGTGGGCAATTCTCCTACGCAATGGATTCTGTAATCAATTTTTTTTTATTTTTTACATTCAATCAATGGATCGCGATTAAAATCATTTTTTTGGCCTACATAAATAAACTAAATTGAAAACTTTATAATATATGTTGTTTAAAACATAATTGTAAATGCATTTTACCATACTTAAAATCTTTAAAGGAGAACATTAAGCATGATTGGTATTTTTTAAAAAAATCGAAAAATTAGAAAATTCAGGAAATTGCATGTTACAGACGATTGCACAGGAGAATTGACCGCGACCTCTGGAGAGAGGATATTTTGGTGGCGTAAGATTAGCAGTTGCTTGCAGGAGACAAAGGCAGCCCCACAGCGGCGGAATAGTGGGTGAAAGCACGCAGAAGATCCGTGTGTGCGAGATGGAAACACGTAACGCGTTGCACACGCGGCGTCAGTAGATTGTGCGATGCGTGTAGCCTGGGTCGGGATCGGTGACGTGGCGGCCCCGACGGTTGGGCCGTCCGCACGCAATTGCCAGAGTGCGATGGGCTCCTTTGCTGGGCACACCGCCCGGACGTGTTTTTATCTTTTTATAATCGCAGCCGCCCATTTCGAACTTGAAGCCTGGGCAATTATTTTATTTAAAAAAAAAAAAAAAAAAAAAAATTCTGAAGTGGACGTATTCTTGGGATTGCGACTTGCGGACTCGTATAACAGCCGGCTTCCCCGTTCCGGACTGAGCCGTCGAGTCTGTGGGAGTGGCTGGTGTGTGGAATCAAGAGGTATTTTACCAGCAAGGAATGACTTTTTCATTCTTTAAATATATATCTCTCAACTTCTTTCATAAAAAAAATATGTTTCTCAATTTCAGAAATTATAATTTAATTTTTCTATTTTCTAATACAACTTTTCCTACTCCACATGTAACTTTTATAATTTCTAATACACAATAATATTTTCTTTTTACATTCTACATTCTACATTCTCATCCACCCTAAGTTGTAAACACCATCAATAGATGCAGTGAACAGGCGATTGCATATAACGATTATGCCTTGCAATGTTCATTACTCGCATCAAAACGTCGTTTTAGGGAATAAACCACAACCAAATAATAATTTGGTAGTCGTATAGGATCTGCGCTGGTAATAAGATTTTCATAAGCAACGTGGATGAGGGGCAGTTCGGAATCAAACTGGTTAGCTTTTATGACTATCTCTAAGCTTGATGCAATGGCATGGAGGGCATCATATCTGCATATCACGTTCCTCTCTGCAAATATATTCTCGAGGTTTTACTCATCTCTGTTCAGAGTTTCAGACCTCGAAGAGTAACTCAGCAACCCTACCACAAAAAGTGGGATAAAACTTTTTCATATGGCAAAAAGGCAGTAAAATATTTTTTATGTATCTAGCAATAAGAATATCTCTTGGTTTGATAAAATTACAAAAAATTTTGCAACGATTGGAAGAAATTATAAGTGTTTCCTTTCCATTAGGAATTCATTAGGTCTTTTTGACATATTGTTTAAAATAAAATACTCATGTTAAAATTTAAATTTCATTACTTACATATTTATCTACATGTATGTTATTTTAAAATAATTAAATATTTATAACTGTTTTAGGTACCCCATTTTGAACGCTTTCTAATAATAAAGAGTTAATTTCAAATATACCTACCACATTTTTCTTTAATTACTAATATATCCACTAAGTTTGAAAACTTTTATATATACTACTAAGTATGAGTGAAATTTCAAATATACCCATTATGACAATTATAAATATTTAATAATTTTAAAATCTCAAAATTTTCCCGATTAATCTAACATTTATTGTGATTTGTGCAATATCTAGACCGTTAAAACTCATTCTGTCTCATTTTTTCTTATATTCGATGTATTTTTATTATATTGTTCAACTTTTATCACAGTTGAAATACTATTATTATTAAATAATGAGAGACATTTGAAACATTTCATATAATAGATAACAGTGATTTTTAATTATGCTTGACGTAATGAGTATATTTGAAATTTCACTCATACTTAATGGGTATATATGAAAGTTTTCAAACTTAATAGATATATTTGTAATTAAAGTCAAATGTAATTGGTATATTTAAAATTAACTCAAAAATAAATCAAAACCTAACTCACCTTAATTTTAGATAGCTGGATGAGATAAGATTTTGAAATAAGGCACTTACACTTAACATCCAACAAAATGTCCATAGCCCCAATTGAAAAAAAAATGTACGAATTAAAAATTAAGATGATATAGCTATTGATTTTAAAGTATTTTATTAGATATTTGCAAATATACTTACATAATTTGACCATAATTGTAAACATACTTACAGTCTCAGAAATTACAAATTACTCTCATATAGTTTGATCATAATTGCCAATATACCCACGTTATTATGACATCGTTACTGTATCATCACAGCATGGATATATTTACAAAGGTTTACAAATCACATGTGTATATTTGTAAAAATTAAATATGTCTACTTAATTTTTAAAATTACAAATATACTCACATAATTTGCATATCTTTGCAAATATACCCTTGTTGTGATTTTACCACAATGGAGTTATAACAATGAAGACATATTTGCAATTATGTCAAATTATGTGGAAAAATGTTCAAAATTTGAAACTGTGTTGATATATTTGCAATTAAGGTCAAACTAAGTGATGTATTTGCAAATCACCATTTTGTATTCGACATTTAAACCATGTAACACATCATTCTTGTATTGATAAATGATTTCATAAATTATTATAATATTTGAATACATTATAAATAAATCTAATCATTTTTCATCATTTATACATAATTATATACATTTCTAATAAGTACGATTCCATTAAAATTTTGACTAAAATGATTTCATCACCATATTAAAACTAGTATTGTTAAATAAATAAATGAATAAAGTTGTGTTTGGTAAAGAAAGGAAAAAAAGAAAAAGGAAAGGCTACCAAAATTTTTCTTCACTTTCTACAATTTTTTATTCACATATTTCATATACTATCAATGTTAACTTTATTTTCTTTACTCATAATTATTACTTCTAGAATAACACATTACTCTTTCATTATTTCAGATTTTTTTACAAATTTTCTTCCATCACTTTTTTCATCTTTTTCTTCACTTTCCCAACACATCCTAAAATTTTAGTTTAATAATCAAGATAAGACCAAATGAATATATCACATTGAAATCTTCAATATTATTGGATATCATTAAAATATTTCTCTAATATATATTATTCACAATAAAAATAGTTGTTGAAAATAATAATTTTGATTATAATATCATTAAGGCCGCTATTCAGGGTACTTAGTCATCAATTTGAAAGAGTTTTAATGAATCTCTAACAAAAAAGGATATGCTTGTAATTTTTGACAATTATTGAAGGACTTTTAAGACTTATGTCAAATTATTAAGGAATGCACTTGCAACATTGGTTAAACTACGTAGCTTATGACATAGGCTTCCCTTTTGATTCTCCTATGATGGTTCTATTGTCATCAAAATCTTAATCCAAATCATTTAAAATTCAAATTATTGATATATATTAGGTTATACACTATTGCTCTAGGATAGTGCATGCACTATCTTGATCTAGTTATTTCCTTAAGAGAGGGCAAAAGCAATTACCTTCAATCCTACCATCTCACAAGTTAAGAATAAAATAAGAAGATGAGAAATGCAAAAAATAAATCTCATTATCTTATTTAGGCATATTATAATTAACATAAGTTGACAACCAACTAAGGCCAAACCTAATGGTACAAATAAGTGTTGATTCTAGCTTCAAGTGACGATAGAAGCACAGTTTCTATTATAGTCTAATGTAATAGAAAAAAACATAAGTGGGAAACTACTTTATCACTTCTTCCCTACATACTTTTTTAAAAAGGGTTTTACATCTTAATACCTACTTATTTCACCTTTTAATTTTTATTTTTATATTCTAATTATTTTTCTCACAACCATCCTATATATTCCTACTTTGGCTCTACAATATCATATCGGTTTTATACTTTTTAAAAATATTCTCTTCTTTATTTTTTCAATTCCCTCCCCACCCACATTACCAAAGGCACCATTAATTATCTTATTTTATTTTTATCTCTATATTTCAATCTTTTGTACTCAATTATCGATTACCTTATCTTTTCTACTTTATTCCTTATCTACCCATACCATATCATATTCATTTCATTCTCACCATTTACATCTTAATTACCAAATATTGGATACCTGCAATGATGTATTCATCTATATTGATTCCACGGTAGCATTATATTGATTCCATAGTAGCATTATATGCATGTCTGCTCCTCATTAGAAGTCAGATTGAATAGGTTATTTAGCTATATTGATTCCACAGTAGCATTATATTGATTCCATAGCAGCATCATCGCAACTTCTGCCACTTTTAGTGACCATTTTCTGTCTGTTTCTCACGTATATGCATGTCTACTCCTCATTAGAAGTCAGATTGTGTCTATTAGGAATCTTTTGTGAGAATGTGATTTGGATAAAGAGATAACATGAGGAGGGAGTGTTGTATATTTAGGAAATATTTGGACATCGCAACAACTTTTCAATCATATTTTTTAATAATTTCTTCTCGTTTTTCTGTACAACTATTTTACTTTTCAATTATTTTTACAGAACTATTACCTTTATCATATCATATAATTTTTTCTCAATTTAAAACCTTTATTAAAAACTTTTTGTCAAAAGTTTCATCTCTTTATAAGCGTATCCTTAAAAAAAGTCATATCGAGTAATTATTCATTAGACCGGAATTTAGACAAAAAGATTAGATGGGAAAGAATGGTGGTATATTAAAAAATAAAAAATTATATTGGAAATGAAAATGTTGTATTGAAAATAAAAAAGTAAAATTGTGATGCAATGTGGAAATGAAAATTTGTATGAAAATAAAAAATATTATTGAAAATAAGAAAGAAATTGAAATGGAAAATTAGATGATACCAACACGAGCTAACGGATTCAGCCTTGTTTTTTATCCTTGCCTAAAAAAGAAAACTCTTTAACTAACTTGTTTTAGCTTTCTGTCGTGCGTCCACTCTTTTCATCTTCACGTGTGCCTAGTTACTCTGCTTTGGTGCGTTTAGATGCATTGTAAAAGCGTCCAATAAACTATACATCTTTTCTTACTTTTTATTTTGGCTAGTGTCATATTTTAGTGTGGCTTATATTTCATTGTTAAAAGTTATATGCGATTGTAAGAAATTTCCATAATAGTCGCAAGCTTATTGTGCTATGATTCTATTGCAAAAGCCTATTTTGCTATACTTCTCATGCATATAACTTTACACTTTTTCGACAATATTTAATGTTTATTTTTGATTTCTAAAATTGAAATAACCACGATTCACACTCTCTTTTTTATTTTTTGGTATCAAAATGTGGGCCCAAGTATGTATACATGTAATTTTACAATTTTTTACATCACTAAAATTTATTTTTGAATTTTAAAAATGGAAAAATCACTGTTCACACGTTACATCGTGCATCAACAGTGAATTTTTATTTTAAAATTTAAAATAGATATTAAATAATTTCAAAAAATATAAAATTTTATATGTGAGATCCTCTTGCTTCGCTTACCTATTTTGATTAAAAAAATCAAAAGATAAAAAATAAAAAATGTGTCTTTGCAGTCGGCACATAAATGACACTGTACCCATCCTACTTTGTCAATCTTTTATGAGAAATCTTTCTTTTTCGATTATTTTTTAATAAGCAACAATGCACGAAATATTATACTAAGTAACAGTATACCGCTAATTTTGAAAAGGTGCAAAAATAAATTTAAATTTAAATATAATAAAAACAGACTTCTCATGAAAGATTAATGAAGGGGAATAAATATTTTCTGTAGGGTGATATTGCCAAGAAAATTTATAAATGGAGGATTATTTGTAAGATTAAGATTTGTTTGGGTATAAACTAGAGAATCAAGAAGTCATACTGTATAAAAAAAACTTTTTTAACTATTTCTATTTTTTTAAAAAAATGCATCCCTTTTCTCGGTTGTTTACTCGATTATTGTACATTTTCTACTTATTCTAAATTACGCTCTCTTTCAATTCAATCCATCTAAACGACATCTTACAGTATTTGCTTATTAGAAGATTTTAAAAAATTATTGTTGAATTGAAACATGAATTGAAATCCGCATTATGAAACCCCAAGTTAGCTTTTTTATTTTTATAATGTACAACCTAAGTTATCTTGTGTATATGACATGTGCGTGTATTATGGAGGTGGTTGACTCTACGTAATTATTCATCCATACATGTGTTGGATGTGCCAGAGTTAGCCCATTTGGCTTTTATGCAAATATTTCATGTGTGTTTGATTCCATTGAGTTGGTGCGTATGACTTATGCAGTGTGTGTTGCACATTATGTGTATTTGTAATGCCAAGTAAGTGTATATTGTTGTACTTGGCAAGTATGGTGTATAGGGTTTTCTGCATTTTGGTCTATTTAAATTTATGTATTTGTTTTTTAATCCACGAGCTTTGCATATTTGCTTCTTATACCTTGTAAATTTGCCCTCTTTGTGTTTTAAATTTTTTTTGTTAATTTAAATTACCAAATGATTGGAAAATCTTTTAATAGTTGTCGTATACATTTTTATTGAAAATATTGCCCCTAAGGGAGTCGACTCATAATATGAGTTGACTCAATTTGGCCGCAATAAAAATCACTTTGTCTACACATTTGAAATAAGTCAACTCAACTAAGCTATATCAAACCATCCTGTTTACATATATGACTCAACTCAAGAGTCGAGTCGACTCACTAGAGCATAAAAAACGCAGCACTTGCATTAGGGGTGCAACTTGAGTTAGGTAGGTCCGTTTTGATTCAAACTTATCCTTATTCTATTTTCGAAAACTTTTATCCTCAATATTTTAGGTCCAGTTGGTTTTAGACGTATCCTACAATATATTTTTAAGGTTGGTTCAATTCCTATTCTAGTTCTAAATCAATTTTTTATATTGGACTTCATATTACATTTGAAAATTATAATCCAAATCTAAATTTTACTTTAAAACTTATAATCAATATGATAACAATATAGTTTTAAAATGCATTTATTAGATATACTAAATAATAGAGAAATTAAACAAGTTTTTATATTTTAAAAATAATATATTTTATAAAAGAGATATTGAATATATATATTAGTAATTCGGGTCTGTTCCTAATACCCAGACCACGGAACCTTACTTACTCTAATTACACCAAGTAATTTTTATTTATAACCTACCATACTTTATGAATAAGAGAATAGAAACTTACCCTACCCATTTTAAGGTGCTCAATAGGCTGAACCATAAATACACTACCCAAGTTGCATCCCAAATTTCCATATATGAGTCTACTTATAAAATAAGTTGGCTCAAGTAATACACAACAAAAATTGCATTGTCTGAAAATCTAAGTCAACTCAATTAAGTCATAAAAGCATTTTATTTTTTATTTACGAGTAATAGTCATTATTTGAGTATTTTGATGTTGTATAACTCTAGAGTTTAAAATGCAAATAGAAAAGTAAGTACACAAAATTATTTTTTATGAATAAAAATTATTAATTAAAAAGCAAATACGCGAAATTAGAAGAACGAAATGCACAAAGCCTAATGTTTGAGGCTTGTATAAGTCCTATATATACTTGTGAGTTGGTTATGGGAGGATAATTCTACGTTAGATTGAACGTGAAATGTACAAGAAAAGTATGACTTTCCATTGATGGTTGCATGTAAGTGACTAGCCGATAGTAATATTGTCATTATGTATGTTTAATCTATATATAAGAGTTTTTGGTTGTGTGTTATAGTTGTTTGGAAACATAAAGAGGGAGTGAGAAGTAGGAATCATATTTCACCATTCATTTCAATCATTATATCCACTTTAACTGTTATACGTCTTTTTCCTTACAATTTTATATAAGAGTTTTTGGACCAGTAAATACGAAAAGCAAAAGAGAAAGAAGAGAGAGAGAGGTGATTCTGGCTCTTGAATCCTATACAATCAATGATGTGGTTAGAGAAAGAAGAGAGAGAGAGAGGTGATTCTGGCTCTTGAATCCTATACAATCAATGATGTGGTTATAGTGGGCAAGTGTGGTAAGCGAGAAAGAAAATATTGTGAAAAGTGAATTGATGATATGACATGTTAGAGGTAAAGTTAAAGTAAATAAGGTAATTATGAGAAAAAATTATTAGAATATAGGGATAAAGATTAAAAATTATGATTGTTTAATAGTTAACATGTCAAATTATTTATGAAAAAATATAATAGAAGAGAAAAGAAGCCTCCCATTGGAATACATAACATGCACATTGCCGAATAATGAGAAAGTGTGGGGAAGTGGAAGAGAAGAGAAAATATTTTAAAATTTGTATAAATGATATGGTATGATACAGATATAGTTGAAATAAATGAGATAGCTGTAAGAAAAAAAATTAAGGTATAGGGGTAAAAATTAGAAAAATTAGGGTTATTAATCAATTAAGACATCAAATCATTTATGAGGGAATGTACAAGTGACAGAAGAATATGAGATAACACAACCATTATCTATGTGCAAGAGTGTATAGTATTTGCGATGAGGCTATATATGCTTAGCTACTCAATAGATATGATCATTGCGGTGGAAAGTGCAAATATTGTTTTAAGGTGTATTTAAGAAGTGATAAGAATTTTAAATTAAAAATTTATAGTATAAAAGTTTTTGAAATAGGAAACCAATTATATGAAATAATATGAATAATGATAAGGAATAAAAAAATTAAAGTTAAAATAGATAAATCAGTTATATTAGAAATTTCTTATAAATTATTGAAAAATAATATAGTTGTATATGAATTTATGAAAAAATAATTAAAAATAAGAATAGTTAAGGAGAATGAAAATTTTTATAGTTAAAACAAATATACCCTTAATATGGGTGTGTTTGGTTGGGGGTAAAACTTTTGATAAAAAGTTTTTGGAGTAGAAGTTATCAAATTAATAAAAAATGATATGATATAATATGGGTAAGGATGAAGAGTAAAGAAAATAAAGTTAAAATAGATAGGTTAGTTATATAGATAGTTGTGTAGAAATAATTAAAAAATATGATAGTTTGTATAGGAAAATGTGAAAAAATAATAAAAAATAGAATAATTATAAAGAGTAAAAAGTTATAAATTAAAATTTTTTCATTAACGTTCTTTTACTCCAGACAAACAGACCCTGTGCGTCCCGTCGTTTGGAAGGGGCCATGTTGAATGGGCAGCTATGAAAAGATGCGATCCACGAGAATAAAGTCGCAGGACAAGACTCCCCAGGCTCTGAGAACTACCAAGGACAACCGTGGAGCCAGATACACAGGACATCAGTCATCAGAATCCTCCATCCCAACAGAACAGCCTTTCCCATGTTACTGCAGAAAAATGACTGATGGGTGGTGGCAAAAGGCTGCCTTACTACTTGAGTTTGGCTAGCTAGAGCCGTGGTACGTTTGGATTTATTACAGAGCTGAATCTGAATAGAAAATGGGTTTGAATCGAAAATGAGGTGAAAATGTGAGTGCAGCACTTGCTGCCAAACCTGCGGGTTTTGTTTTTTTTATCTGATGTTGGATCACATCACTATGTCCAATCCATTGAGCAGGTGGTCCTTGACTCGGCACCCATAACAGCATGCAATGCAGGATAGCTTCACCGTCGTTGCAAAGCCAATGGTAGCTTGAACTAATTGAGTCATATATTTATATATGCAAGCATGATAGCTCTTAGTTTTTTTTCTTTTCTATTTTGTTGTCTTGTTGTTTTTTAATGGACCGTTCCTCTGTTGATTAAAATAATGGCCTTCGGCTGGTGCTAAGGCATTTTGCCATTCAACATGAATTGTGACTCAGAGCTCTATTTTTGGAAGATCCAAGCGATACGGGGTCTCAAAATATTCATGTTGGAAAATAATGTTACAGAGAATAAAGTAACGGAAAAACAAGAAAAACGAAAACAAAACATATACAGATTTATATGGATAAGTTTCCAGTATGAACGGAAAAACATAGATGAAAAAGGAGAAAATTCACCATAACAAAGAGGTTATAAATGATAGAAAACTATCGAAAAGAAAATATTTAAACCCTGTAAACCCCTACAAAACATCTCATAATAAGAGACCAAACCTCATAAAAAATTCATAAATCATACATCTCACTAAACCTTAGAGCAACCGTTTATTTATAAATTAGAAAGGTAGCTCAATACATGGACCAATCCATTTAGGATGCAGACGTAATATACTACATAAACTTCAAATTCACTATGTAAATGCTGATGTTAAACTTAAAAAAGCTTGAATTATAAATCACTACCCAATAAATTTTCACTTTAACTTATATTCAAGTACCATCGTAAATTTCAAAAATACAAACTCTCCACCTTCTCCACAAACTACTACTCAAGATCTAAAAGTCTTAATCAAGTTGATACAATACCTAAAGTTGAAAAAAAAATTTAATAATACACCAAAGTTCTCAATCAAACTTCAATAATACTTAAACTTGAAAATAGAAAAAGAGACTTAACCAACATACAAAAGTGTCAACTGAAGATACTTGGGGTGCGTTTGGCAATCCATAAAAAATGTCAACTTAAAACTTTTCAATCTAAAACTTTTCACTCTCCATCAATATCATATTTTTTAATTATTTTTT
>JAXCLR010000063.1:42464012-42474482 GCA_035584095.1 Annona squamosa | reverse complement strand
CATATCACATCATTTGACAACTTTTACTCCTCAAAACTTTTCATCAAAAGTTTTATTCATTACCAAACACACCCTTGGTAATCAAAAGAAACATCATCGATGTACAAAAAGGACAATTTACAATAGAGAAATCTGATTTTGTAGGTTAGCCTCTAAATAGATTCTGTAATCTAATTTCTCAATCTCAAGCATTGTTATTGTCATATTAATGGCAAGAGAAAAATAAGCATGGCCAAGAAAATTAACTTGGATCTAATGCCATTTTTCAAAAAATGATTATGAAAATAATAAATTAATGTAGAAAAATAAGATAAAAGAAAACAAAGCAAATACAGATTTACGTAAACAATTCTTCAATATGAAGGAAACACTACAGGTGAAACAGGAAAAAATCCATTATAATAAATATTACAAGAGAACTTATATTTTGTAACTTGTTTTTCGTGACACTTAATATTTTTTATGATAAAAATTTTAATTTAGTGATATAAGTAATTATTGTCATTAAAAACTAGCTTTCCACCATAATAGCATAATTAATGTTGCAAAAAATAAATTTTTAGTGAGAAAAATTGTCACTAAAAATATAATTTTTAGCAACAAGTTCAAAAAAATTACAAAAACCTTTTTACGAGGAGCTTAGCAACATTATAGTGAAAATTAATGTAAAAATTTGCATCGTTAAAAGTTTATTTTCTTGTAGTAAAAAAGGTTACGAAAGATGAAGAACTCTAAAAAAAAATTCTTAAATCTAATGTACCTCATAAGAGACTCCCAGAAAAAAATCAAAATTCACATAGGAGTATGTAAAAGGGCTTCACAAAATCACACGTTTCATTGAATCCTAGAGCAGGCCCTCTACTTATAAACAAGCGAGAGAACTTAATACATAGATAAATCCACATGAATGCAGATTCATAACACACAATAATGCTGCTAAATTAAAAAACGCAACATACCGCAAAAGTAATAAGGAGACGAATTACAAGTTACCACGAAAAAATAGATAATATTAAATGATGTCAAGTAAAAAGATATTAAATAGATATGATGTTAATGAAATCTGTTTTTTTATTTAACTGTGAAAAGTATAAATTAACTAGTAGATGCCACTAAAATTAAAGTTATTAAGATTATTAAAGAGTCAAATGGTGTGCAAATAAGGTCTTCATTTTATGTAGCTAACTTTTATTCACATATGATATGCATTTTGCTACATTAGATATAATTTGATTATAATTAATTATTTAACTCTAAATATTTTTATGTTATTAACTTCTTAGTTGTTTTCAAGTGGCCACATTTGGCTGCAAAGTTGAGTGCAGTTGACCAAAAGCAATATTTAATGCAACTCTTGAAATCTAGTTACAAATATTAATAAAACTTTTACTACAAATAAAGACAATCCTATTCTATATCCCAAATAAACACTCCTTAATTAATTTCAAGAAAATTTCTAACTTATTATTAGTAAAGGAACAAAATAGAAAGTGCACTAGGAAAATAACACCAAATGATCACCTTTCTCTACTGTCTTTTTTTTCTTTTTTTTTTTTTTTCTAAGGGAAAGGTCCCCCACGGTCCTCCCAAATCATCCTAGCACCTGATATGATCCAGGAGGACCACCATGGAATGCATTTCATCATCCAAATCTTTATATAAATATTCAGATATACATTGGGGTCGGACACCCCTCCACGTACAATCATTTACAGATTGAACCATAGCAAATCTAGCTTGGAAATGAGGCTAATTGCCACTTCTCAAAATATGGACAAATTTAACCTGACCAAAGAACAGTTGCAATCGCCTAACCTTCTCTACAAGGAACCGCAAGCCAGTTGGTGATAACCATTTCATCACTTTCGATTTCAATCTCCTAACCTTCTCTTTCTTGTATTTTGCTGCTATGAATCCCCCGCGATCATCTCTTGCCACAGGCCCAAAACCCATCACCTTGTCATCACACGGTTGGCAGCGAGCATCCACTTTCTATTTAACAAGTCCCTCCAATGGTCCCTTCCACCTTAATGGGCAGCAATTCAGATTGAAGTCCCTAAACTGAATCGGCAAAGCCGACTGCGCATTATGAAGGAACTCTTTACTCCATCTCCACCACCAGTCGATTGCGCAAAAGCTAGAGTCTCCAGCAAACTGTGATGAAAGAGCATTAATGTGTAGAGATTACTGCCCCCAACAAGGTAAGCCACGAGATCGTTGATGCTTCGAGACGTACCTTGATCTAGCAGGTTCAGCTCGGGTGCAAGAATGACATCCTTGGTTGGAGGGCATTGCCAGAAGAAGTGAAACTCCTCCCTTTCAGCGCTGATTGCAGAGGACGAACAATGGGTCCACCGCGATGCCCCTCCTTATCAAGTTGGCTTTGATGAGAAGGGGCCCCGTGAAAAGCCTCCAGCTGGCTAGGAATGAGATACGAAATATGACAAGTGTCTGGTAACATCAAATATGATGAGATGCTAGGAACGAGAATATTTTGAAAATTATATAAATAATACGATATTGTAAGTGTGAAGTTAGATAGGATAAAAATTAAAAATAGGGATAAAGTTGGAAAAAATATAATTGTTAAATCGTTAAAACACCAAAGCATATATGAAAAAATGTGTAAGACAGAAAAACCATAGGAAACAATTAATTGCAATTACCAAATGTAATTTGAATGTTTATACCTTCTAGGGAGATTTGTATTCCAAATGGCCCTTAAAGCACTACATCCCACATCCCTTGCTACTCCGATAGCCAATGTTAGAATAGAAAATTTTCCTATAGGATTGCCTTTTTATTTTATTTGACAAGACATTTAATTATTTTAATATATTTTACTTGTTTGCAATTTAACTTATAAAGCATTTTTAAATACCACAAAAACTAACTTTTTATTATCGATGACTATTCTATTTTTAATTAATTCTTCACATCTTCCTATATAACTACCATACTTTTCAATTATTTTTATACAACTGTATATTCAACCTACCTATCTATTTTATATTTATTTTCTTTGCTCTTCATCATTACCTCTATCATATTATATTTTTTTTATCATAATTCAAAAAAAAAATTATATAAAAAAATTTAAATGCAAGGGTGTGCTTGGTAAGTAATAAAACTTTTAGATGAAAATCTTTTGGTATAAAAGTTTTTAAATTATGAAAAAATAATGTGATATAATAGAGGCAATAATTAGAAGTAAAGAGAATAAAATTAAAATAAATAGGTTAGTTATATTAAAAAATGATTTAAAGATAAGGTAGTTTTATATTGAAAAATTTTAATTTGAAAAGTTTAAAGATTAAATAGACATGCCCCAAAAGTTTTATCATTTTTCAAATACACCCATATTTTGTTAGTTGACTTAATGTATATAAAAAGACTACCTCATGTATATCTGTAGTATACTGGTCCAAAAAAGTGATTCTGGACCATATATTTAATGCAATTTTTCAAAATCAATCGCACATGTATGACAAAATTAATTATTATATATTAATTTATGAAAATTTTAAAATTTTATTTTCCACTAGTCGTGTTCTCATTATTACATCTAAGGCACAAATAAAAATTATATGTCTACTATTTCTAGTATATGTCGTGAAATACATAATTAGAAATAAATATTCTTAAAAATCTTCAAACAAGTCAATCTCTAGTATCCCACTTGATTTGGTATACTTGAAAAAATAATGGGTTAATTCCAATATGATTAGCAAGTATAAAATTATTTAAAAATGAATAATAGCTCTATTAAAACTTAATTAAATGATAAAATAATTATTTAATTTAATATATCAAAAATTAGACCTCAAATGAAAATAAAATCCTTCCATGGAATCCAGAATCGTTAAAAACATAGAAATAGACTATTTAATGATGTAAATAGGAGTTAAAATAGACAAATTAGAGCAAAACTAAATTGACGATTCATATTAAGCCACATTATCAATACTTTACCTGCAGATGGGACCCACTCTGGCCTCTCTCACCTAGCTTGTACCACTGTGATGGCTACACAACAATTTTTAATCCAAAATATTAGAATGTTAGAAGCATTAAGGTCATCAAAGTCAGCAAATACATCGATGCAACAAAAAAAACTAGTTGCATAAACACAAAAAGGCATAACTCTGGTGGCAATCCATCTCTCGACGTGTTTTTCCTTTGCCTTATACCGCCAAACTAATAGCAACCAAATCTTGGTTGCTGATTTGATTCAAATCCAAATAGAACTCAGCGTATGGCGTATTTGACTTTAACAAAAAATTATCTGTTAACGAATTTGGTTCCAACGAAAATTCCAGTTGTGCATATACATCTACTAATTTGTTTCTATGCCAAATGTATATATTTTTCAACATCCACAATTAATATTTAAACTTATAATAAAGCCTTTGTAGAATAAAATGCATTAAAAAATTACCATATGTACAGGGCATAAATTCGAGGCATATTTTATCTAAATAAGTCTATATTCTTATAATTTAATTATGCTTATCATATAAAATCTCATAGCTTTGATATATGTGCCTTATACAAATAATTAAAACGACATAATTATTTATATAAAAATAATTACATCATGAAATGTATAATCATTGAACCAAAAATCAACCTTCTCACTTGCCCACAATTTTCTTCTCATGTAATCTTTGTAAGCTTTTCTCTACTCCTTTCGTAACTCTAGGTCCAAACCTTTTCTTGTGGATACTTAAAGACACCAACTCCTCAAAACTCAATTTATAAAAGGACATGTAGCTTCTAAGAAATAGAAAGATAAGGAATATGATAAAATTTAATTTAAACTTAAATTCTATTTTAACCAATCTTATTTTATCCTTCGAGGCCCACATGCTTGGGAAGGTAAAAATGCAAAAAAATTAATTATTTTCTGCAGAACCCTCTATTCAAACTTTAGACCTCTAAGACCACTAGACCACCTGTATGCCAACTGAGCTACACGTATTGCTGAAATAATATTTAAAAATGAAAATATAAATATAACCTGCTGCATATTTAAATAATAATTAGGCAAAGTCCATTATTAATCATTTGACGCAGTTTGTCAAAAGGGGTCATTGATCAATCAATTTAAATATTTATTATTATTTTTTCAATATTTTACAATATACGTGAGTGTTTGCTACTTCTAACATTGTTTTACATCATTTACATAATTACCAAGCCAAAAATTTTTTGGAAACAAGATTTTATACAAAAAAAAATTTAGGTATTTTTGTTGTCTGGTTAAAGCTTTAAAAATTATGATAACATAATTCATGCTTATACTCTCCTTTATAAACTTAATTAATTAGAGTTCATAAGCGCTATTGATTAAGAAAAAGGAATTTCAAATTTATGGACATAATTGGATCAAAATTTTTGGATTGAAGGCTAACTCCAATCTTAATTTATTTTTAAAACTTCAACCGCAACATGTTTATAACTCATTTATAAAAATCTGAACCCTAACTCTAGTACATTTAAAATGAACGGATTCAGTTAACAGTTGGTAAAACAAGTTGTTAATGGGTTGAATAATAAAAAATAAAATGACAGATAATTTTAAATATAATTCTAGATATAATCAATAAAAACTTCTAACACTAATAACTTAATTAATTTAAAGCATCAATATTCATAAATATTATCAATTAAAATGTTGATTTCATTTTTGATTAGTATGTATAACTCGTAAAATAAGAATAAAAAATATTAATTCATCGTAGATTATAAACAAGTATTATAGGTTGATGGTTAAACCAATTAGATTATTGAGTTGGTAGGTTGGATGAACTCCATTTCTGTAAATGGTTATGGGGTCCAATTATAATCCGTTAAAACTGAGGTTGGGTTCATCGGACTGCATCTTGATGATAATCCGGTTATACTTGTAATCAGCATGCGAAGAAAAAGGAATATAATGCCCCAAAGATAATGATAAAAAAAAATCAATTATATAAACATGATAAAGAATGATTGAAATATAATAATAGTAGCAATAAATAATTACAAATATCAAACCACGTCAAAAGTTACGAGGAATCTTTTGTTTTTCTTAATTACCACAAACTAACCCATCCGCCGGTGTACGTGGGGGACAGAGAGCAACGTATATTTCGCATATCATTCGATGTTCTTCTTGTCAAAGCTCTGTCAGCTTGCTCGGACAAACGTGGCTGGGCGGCATCCTGATAAAGCTTTTTTACGTGTGGACAAGGAATGACGAGATGGTCTGTCTATGAAGTGAAACGGTTATATAATTATATATATTTTCTAATTTAATTCGCTTGATTGATTGATTGATTGATTTTTGTCTGTTCGAGCATTTGCTGAATTCTTTCAAAAACAGTAGTGCGTTTTACGACGGACAAGACATTGCACCAGCAGCCGAACTGCATCTAAAAATTCGAAATCGACTAGCGTGGCTGTTAAAGATTCTCATTTTTTTTGTTATAAATAAAAAAAAGAAAAAGATTCTCATTTTTGGTGCCAGAGATTATCCTTTACTGTACGAGCAATTTTTTTTTTTTTACAAATATTGTTAGATTTGTATTTTTGAAGTTCGAAAAAATAAAAGTATGTACTTTAGTTGAAATATAAATATAAGAATAAAATAAAGAAAAAGTATTTACCAATACCACCATTTTAGGGTGTGTTTAGGAATGGATAAAACTTTTGATGAAAAGTTGTAGAGAGTAAAAGTTGTTAAACGATGTGATGTGATAGGGGTAATGATGAGAAGTAAAGATGATAAAGTTAAAATAGATAGGTTAATTGTATGGGTAGTTGTGTAGAAATGATTGAAAAGTAGGGTAGTTGTATAGGAAAATGTGAAAAAATTATTAAAAAATATAATAATTATAGATAGTGAAAAGTTTTAGATTGAAAAGTTTTGAGTTGACATTTTTTCTTTGTTACCGAACACACCCTTGATGAAAAGTTTTGTATGTAAAAGTTGTCAAATCAGTAGAAAATGATGTGATATTGTAGGGGTAATGATGAAGAATAAAGAGAATAAATTTAAAATAAATAGGTTAATTGTATTGGTAGTTGTGTAGAAATGATTGAAAAGTAAAGTTGTTGTATAGAAATATGTGTAAAAAATAATTAAAAAAAGAATAATTATGAAGAGTAAAAAGTTTTAGATTGAAAAGTTTTAATTGGATAACTTTTTCAAATTGCCAAACACACTCTTAATTTCAAATTTATAGAATTTTTTTCAAACAGTTAATAAAATAAAGTAAAATTAAGTACTTTCTCATAAAAAGACATTAAAAAGTGTTTCCGATGACATAAGTGGAAGGGAAGACAGTGGTTCCAGCAGGATTCAAACCTCAAACCACGAGACATTGTCATGCACGCCTAGATGTGACATCAGCGGCTATGCCCGGGTTCACCCGTACTTGCCTTTTGGTTACCGAAAAATAGAAAAAAGTCATTAAAGGCCTTTTTTCCCTGGACATTTAAATGTTTAACAGGGTTCTGCATTTACATATTATGCATACGTGGTTTTACTTGAATTTCTTAACTCTACGTTGGCTTGTTTCAGGCCATTGGATGCACTTTCCAACGGTACCTTAATATTAAGATGAATGATCACGGGAGAGAACCAATTCAACGCATCAGCTACTCTTTTAATTAATAACTATTGATATGAATATAGTGGTATAGCATAAATACATGCAATTATCTTGATTCTACACTTTTTCGACCAGAATCAAAGTTAGAAATTCCTCGTTGACAGAACTTGAGCTTAATACCATTTGTATGGACGTCGTAGTCAACAACCTTCTTCTGCGGAGATAAGGGAGACGAGATTGATTATCTCTGTCTATCCTCTTTAAATATCATTTTTTGCTGGGGTAGAGGCCATGTGAGACCTCTGCCATAATTCCTAAGTAGATTCTCTATAAATAATGGGTTCCACGTGAGATGCATGCGTTGCATAAGTCAATAATAGATGATTAGTGCTCCACAGAAAGAAACGTGGCAATAAAGAAGAATTACCCTACAAGGTTCAACCTTACCATCTGTTCCAGCCTGAAAATTTTCTGTCGCCTCAATTCGGAGGTAGCTTTCTATTTCAGGGTTCCTTTGCTAACATGTAAATGTAGAAACAAAAATCCCCCTTTCCTCTTTCTCTCTCTCAGGAGCATTGACGTACATTTACTTGCACCATAAATTATAATGTAGTTATATCAAAATGAGTTCTAATTGATCATAGAATTATAATCTATTCTACTAATTGTATTTAAAATTATATATTTTATTACAATACCAATTTTCATCCCAATTAAATATGCATATGAACTTTATTTAAAAGTGGTACAAATTCAATGCAATAAAATAATTTAATGTAAATAATAATTTTAAAGTCATTTTTCAACATGTTAATTATTTTCTATAAAATTTATATTTTATCTATTGTATAAAGTATTAATACATTTAGATTTTTTTAGAAAATACTTTTAAGTATATGCAAGGCCCATTTTGGGCCAAATGCACCATAACTTACAATACATTTGGCACAAAATGGGCCTCATATGTACTTAAATATATTAATACTTTATATAATCAGTTATTCATATATAAACTTTATAGCAAACAGTTTATATATTGAAAGAATAACTTTAAAGTTGTTACTTATATCAAATTATTTTATTATGTTAAATATGTATTATTTTCAAATGGAGTCCATACACATATTTAATTGAGATGAAATTGGTATAGTAATAGAATACATAATTTTAAATATAATTAGTAGAGTAAATTATAATTTTATGATCTTGTGGGGCCTATTTTGCAGCAACTACACTATAAATTATGGTACAAGTGTTTGCACCTGAATATTTCTATATATGTGTGTGAAGTAATCCTGTTAGCCCAAATTAAATAAATGCCTAGCCCATTTAAAAAACTCATTTGTAACAATTTTTTACTTTTTTCTTTATATACTTGTTTATCTAAATGTATTTAACATATAAATCAAGTTTTACCATTTTTTGATTTGTGTATATATTTTTTAAAATTTTTAAATATATAAGTATTTTAAATACATATATACTAGGGGTGCAACTCGAGTCAGGTCGATTTGGGTATTAGTCTATCCTACTTATACCCTATTTCTAAAAAGCCTACCCTACCGTACTTGCTTACAAAGTCGGTTCTAGTTCTAATTCCAAATTGGTTTCTACAATAACTAATGACGACATATGAAAAAATATTTTTTGTGTTATTTTAATTAATATAAAAGCAATACTTTTTTACATTTTAGACTTTATAGTTTATAATTAATTTTATTTTGTTGTTGTTTACATATATTTTTACATTCTTTGTAGTCTCGTTATTCATATTAATAATTACATTAATGTCATCATCCGCATTCATATTTTGATTTCCATCATTACAAATACAAACCCTATAAAATTTATAAAAAATAAATAAGAAAATCAAACCAACATTAATTTATTAATGAATGGGGATATATACTATTATGTATTTATTTATATATATACTTATAGTTATTTACATATTTGGATACTCATGTGGATACCAACTCGACTCGGTTTGGGTACCCAACTTGTGTAATCTATACTTACCCTACTAAGAGAGTTGGGTGATGATTTCTAATATATCCATGCGTATGAGTAAAGTTTTCTACCTTACCTTGCCCTACCCAATTTAAGGTCGGGTTAGTTGCACCTTTAATATTTACATAAATATTTAAAAATTTTAAAAAAATGTATATATATATATATCTAAAAATGATAAAACTTAGTTTACACGTTAAATAAACTTAGATAAATAAGTATATGAAAAAAGTAAAAAATTATTATAAATATTTTTTTTAGGTAAACTAAGAGGGCCGTTTGCTTAACGCTTAGCTCGGTTATCTAAATATCTTACTTTTTTTAGTGTTGTCTTTAACTTTTAATTTTTTAATGAATTTTTTAATTATTTTACTCTTACTTACAGGGAACTAATTCAATGCACTAGGTGCAAAACTCCATTATTTATATTTTTTGAAATTTTTTATAAGATTATTAATATAATTGTATTTAATCTACAAGCCGAATTTTACCACTTTTGAGTATATATATTTTTTATTTTTAAAAATAGTGGCACTTTAGCCATTTGTAAGTGACTAAAAATATGCTGTTTTTAAAAATTCAAAAAGATATATTTATGTCTACAAAATTGTAAAACTTAATACATAAATTAAATACACTTAGATTAATAATCTTATAAAAGATTTTCAAAAAAATATTAAAAAATGGAGTTTTGCACTCTTGGGCATTGAAATTTCAGTTCTCCTGCTTACCACCCCAATCAGATCGCGAATTTCTTTAACTTAGAAATTTTTTTTTCCCGCTTCCCTCTTCCTACTGCCATACAAATAGTTGCACATGGACCTAAGATCGTACTACCTGATCCTTCAAATTCCTCACATAT
>JAXCLR010000063.1:42451520-42463912 GCA_035584095.1 Annona squamosa | reverse complement strand
GAAAAAATTATTAAAAAATATAATAATTATAGATAGTGAAAAGTTTTAGATTGAAAAGTTTTGAGTTGACATTTTTTTTTTGTTATCAAACACACCCTTAATTCTCATGCACGATCAACGTCGAAATAAACTGCATTTTCATTTTTTTTTTTTCAAAATCTCAATAGGACTATATTAATTTCAAAAATTTCGGTGAGGGCAGTTGCTCCGTGCATATCCGCTCATGCTCATCGATCTGCCGAGGAAAAAAAAATCGTTTTTTTTTTATAAGTAATCTTGTATTATTTGATCATCTTAGCTGGTGTCTTTGGCAATAGAAAAAGTAAAAACTTCTTCCTACAAACACTTTTCTGTAAAAAAAAATTATTTTCAAAATTTTTTACATTTTTCATATAATTATTTTATTTATTCTCGATAATTATTTCTATCTTATTGCGTCACTCACTCGTTGTTGAATATATTTTTTGAAAATGCAAATGATAGCTAATTTATTTATTTAACCTCCGACCCAAAAAAGAAAAAAAAAATCTCTCCTTTATTTGTGCTTCCGAAAACGATTTGTAGCATAGCCTTTGGAAAATAAACTCCCCCAGCCACCGGTCGAGTAACATCACATTCAACATGCATGCATGGTTAACGAACGGCGGAAACTGAAGTCGGCAGAAATGGTCGTTGTGGACATGTGGTGTTGGAAGAGTAGTGAGCAGAGTGTCTAGGCTAGCTAGCATTCGCAGTTAATTAGCTCCTGCATCATCGATCAGGGTTCGACTAAATAAAATTTTACAAGAGGACATGAGCAGGCTGCTATTTTGGGTTTTCTCAAGAAGAATTTAATAAAATAATACATGATATTCTACTAAAATTATAATTGACCACATGTCTGGCGTATATCTCCCACTTGCAGAAAATATAAAACCGCTGTACTTAGTTAGCTCACACCAACGCATATGTACTTCTTTTGACAATAATATAAAACGTCAATTTTAAATCACAATGGAAATTTGGTTCTGATATATATTCTATTCATATTCCCTGTTTTTATTTTTCTGTCCGCTTGAAAAGCTTTCAATCCAACCATGTAAAATTGAAGGACGCTTAACGCAAGATGGCATAAGATATTTGTACGTACGCTTGGAAAAGTCACGTTTTATTATGTTTATTGTTATCAAAATTCAAAAGTAGTTGTATGTTGCCAACCTAGCCGTACTCGGTTAGTTAGATGATAGAATTCAGTGCTGTGCGTGGTGTAGGGTTCGAATCAAAGATTTGTGGGATTCATTTGCGGGATTTTACGGGAGCAAGTGGTCTAAACTGTGAGCAGTTGGTCTTCCTTAATAACTAAATGAGAGTTTGTTGTCTCCATGGTGAGCGAACTTAATATTTAATATTAAATGTCATGATGATGTAGTGTATTGAGACCAGAGTACATTAGCTAGCTAGAAAAAGTTAGAAAATAGACTTTTAATACTAAAGTCCCAAACTACAAAGGATAGTTTGTTGTTTTCAAAAGTATGGAGTATAGTTGAAAATATGATCAAACAAGATGGATGTATTTGAAAATAATTCTTTTATATATTGCTTTGATGGAACTAAGTTACAATAAAGTTGTGTGTAATTTGATTCTCTCTCCAAGTGAGAGAGTATTTATAGTATGTCCGTTTATGGTGAGAATTGTGAATGAGTCTGATTTGTGATATCAGAATGTCATAATGTATATAATACTAATAAAAATAATTGATTATAAAATTTAGGAAAAACAATTTACTTAAACAAGTTTTGTTCCAATTACAGACGAGCATGTCCCGATTTGAAAAATGTCTAAAATCAATGTAATAAAATAGTTTAATATATATCAATTTTAAAATTGTATTTTTAGCACCTGAGTCTTTTAATATATTATTTCTATATAGACAAATAATTCTACAAAGCACTATTACATATTAACGTATTTGTTAAAGCAAATATGGTACATTCAGTAAGATGAATTTTTAGTCTCCTAAGCAAAACAAATGATGTTCACTAACATGACTATTGTTTTTTATTAAAACATCAAAATGGGCGGTATTCAAGGTTATTGGAAAAACTTTGACGGGCCATGAACATTAACTTATGTCATAATATGCTAGACACGCAAACTCATATCCCTTATCTTATAGGACCATTTAGGAAGATGAGAGTAAAAGAAAAAAAAAATTTAAGTGAGAGACTTTAATTATCTTTTATTCTATATATCTACAAAGGAAAATGCTCCTATACAACTCATACTATTAAAATTTTCAATATCGTTACCTTATTGATCGATAAATGAAAAAATACATGCGTTATATTTAAAATTATTTCTTTAATTACGATATTAAATTTTATTTGTATCAAATATTTGCATGAATCTTATTTGATAAAAGTGTATAATCGACATCATGAAATATTTTAATTTATATATTTATTTCAATCTATTATTTAAATATCTATGCCATCTAAAACATTCTTCTTATATATAGATAATTTTAAAATTATTGTAAGATTCTAATACGTCTAGTTTCAAGTGATTTTCATATTTTATATATAATTTTAATATTTTAAAGAATTTCTTATTAACCTAAATTTTCATCAATATAATTTTAAAAAGATAAGCATATTGAATTTTATTTCCACCATCAAGGTGGGCCCAGATAGGTAAAAACGTTGAAGTTTTCAATGATTTGAGTTGATCAAAATATTTCCCCTATTTATAATTATCTATATTAACTTACAATGACATGAGTTATATCTATAATTATCTATATTATCTATATTAGTTTTCAATGATAAGAGTTTATCAAAAAATTTCCCCTGTTTATAATTATCTATATTAACTTACCGTAATTATTGTAACCACGGCTTTAGCCTAATTGTACCACATCTAGGCATGAGTTAGTTTTTGGATTATAGATCCTGTGACACTAAAAAAATTATAAACTATTTTATCGATTTAATTTGTTTTTATTCAGGCCTAAATCAACATTCATTGTTGTTTTTATTCAATTTATGAAACCTTTATTATTCTATAATATTATCTTGTATTTCAACGATGCTTTGATTTTGTTACACTTAGTGGAACGTAGTTTCTTTATTCTATAGGTTTTTGCATGATGCGAAATTTTCAGCAATCGACTAACACGCCCGACTAAAATTGGCCGACTTTTTCACCATAAAGAAAGAAACCATCCTACGGAATGCTGAGATCACAAGCTGCAAGTCAGAAATCTGTTTGTTGTAAGTCGAAAATAACAGCAATTAAATTCAAGCCATTGTGGTTGCGGTTTACAAATTTTTTTTTTAAAGTATATTTTGGTAACTGCAGAATTCATGCGTGCCGTCTCATTGGGAACTCATGGGTCATGGCTCATGAAGTATAAAAAGCACAACATTGGACGAAGCAGGGCTCAAATACTGGGCGGATTCGTGAACTCGCTCATCAACCCATTTATAAATGAGTTAAATTTAGATTTATTTATTTTTTCAAATAAATGGAATGTGATTCATCAACCCGCTTGCCCATTTAATTAGATAAACAATAATGAATTAGATACTTATGATCTGTAAACTCATTTAATGATCCATTAAGCCCATTCAACTTATTCGACCATTTAAGCTAACAAGTGTATGACAATATATGTAGGGGTGCAACTCGGGCTCATGAAACTCGGGTTTACCTCGATCCTAACCCTAACCCTAACCCTATATGTAAATTTTCAACCATAACCCTAACCGTAACCCTATTTGTAAAACCTCAACTCTAACCCTATTTTTGAAATTCGGGCTCGGGTTGAGTTTCGGGTTGAGATATTACTATAAACATATATCCTACACTCATTTAATCATAAATCTATTGCTAAAAAAATCTAAAATGACAATTTATTATAAGAAAGCAAGAAAAATTTAAATACCATTTAAGAGTATTAAAAAGAAAAACCTATTTTGGGCATTGTTTGCGCATTAAGTTGAATAGCAACCATATTTTGATGATGTAGAAGTACAACCTTTGTCCGTTCTGCAATTTAACATAAATATCACAATCATATATAGAAATATTAGCATCCAACCATAAGACAAACTTTATAATATCAATCATAAGAAAAGAAAATAATCCCAAAAATACAATAATATCAAAACAAATAAGATTATAACAAGTTCAAAAATACAACTTCAAATCACAACATCCAAGTTAGGTCCAAGTCTACAACTTTAGTCTTAAGTTCCAATAACCAAATTACAACATTTAACTTAGATTGTCAAGTTACAACATAACAACATGAAACATTTTAATTTTCCACGCAGTCTTCATTCTTCTTGTCTTCTGTTATTCTCATCCGCCAAGCCAAATTCTTTTTTTCCTAAAAGAAAATGCACAAAATTGATGTAATTTTGTACAATTGAACTTAAGGAGCATATATATACATATATATTCAAATATATAAATAATACCTCCTGTAAATTAATTTCTTGGTGGAATAAGTAGTAACGATCCTGAAGCTGCATTTCCTGATGTTTGAGAAACTTCATCTGAAAAAATAAATGTTGGCATTAAAAATAATGTTAAGAGTAAGGTATAGGATTCAAACATAGAAAAATATATTTACCTCTTGCACGTTTGTCTAGTTGATCAACAAATTCTTCATAATTTGAATCGACTGGAGATGCTTTCAACCAATCTTGAGAGCAAATTAGATACTAAACCAACATGGGTGTCAATAAACTACGATATTGGTCAAGAACACGTCATCCAGTGCTAAATGCAGATTCTAATGCAACTATTGAAACATGAATAGCCAAAACATCTTTTGCCATAAAAAGATAAAGTCCTGTATTTTGTAGCCGTTGACCACCATGCTAAAATATCAAATGGTTCTACATCATTCTCAACTGAATCTTTTAAATAGGCATCAATTTCATTTGTGATAACTCCAGCATTAGTGTTATTCATAGATTGCCACAGCTTCTATTTTGAATTCTTTGATTCAGTTGATGCCCGCTCACTTCAGACAAAGAACTTGTAGTACTACTAGTAGACCCAGATTTATAAGTTTTATATAATTCAAATATTTTATCATACACTTTCTTTGATAATGCAGAAGTCTGATCCGCATAAAGGAAAATACTAAGACAAAATTCTAAATAGCCTAGCTTGTACCGTGGATCAAACACTAACGCAATGAGCAAGTAAATGTTGAACTTGTCAACAGAAACCCAATATTTTGCAAATTTTTCCTTCATTTTGTTGCACATGTGAAGAAGGATAGGATTACCATTCTCTGCTGAAAATGAATTCAATCGATCTTGAATTGCATCAAGTTGAGGAAAATGATGTGAGGAAGTGACATATTTAGTATCCGATAAGATCTGAGTAGCTTCAAAAAACAAAACCAAGAAGTCACAAAGGACTTTAGCATGGTACCAATCTTCTTCAAGAGATGGACTATTGCTTCTAAAATTTGCATCATTCACTTCAAGATGTTTGAAAGCCATTTCAAAGGGTAGAGCATGTTTCAACATCACGTAGAATTCCAACATGTTGAGACATCTAAACACAAAGACATTTTACTCGAAATTTTAACGCTTTCACAAGATTTTTCAAATGCTTGTTCTCTACTAGGAAAACTCTTGACCCATTTTATGCTATTATGAATTCGAGCAATGAAATCCTTGATTTGTTCGGTTCCCTACTTTACAACCAAATTTAAAATGTGCGCAACACAACGGACATATAAAGACTCCATCCCCAAAGAGATCATTCTTCATTTTTAAATTTAAACGCAAAGTGTTTAGAGCAACATCATTGGCCGATGCATTGTTAACAGTAAGAGTACACATTTGTTTAATATTCCAAGCATTCAGACATTCTTTAATTGCGTTAGCAATAGCTTCACCCGTGTGTGGTGAAGGAAGAATACAAAAATTAAGAATGCGCTTTTGAAGAGTCCAATTAGAATCTATAAAATGAGCAGTCAAACATAAATACCCAATATTCTGATTTGAAGTCCACAAATCCGTTATCAAGCATACACGCCGAACATCCTCACTAAAAATCTTTCGTAATTTAGTCTTCTCTAACATGTATATTTTGAAGATTTCTTTCACGATTGTGGTCCTTGAAACATGTTTGATGAGTGGCTGCACAACTTTACAGAATTCTCTAAAACCTTCTTTTTCAACAAATTTAAACGGAAATTCATCAAGAATAATCATTCTTGTCATAGCTCTTTTGCAGGCTTCTTAGTCAAACTTCCAATTTGACATAACCATTCCACCATCATCAGTTACTGTTTGAAATGATAACAAATGTTGACCCTTAGCTCTCTTGTTGGTATTATACTTGCATAACTTTAAGTGTCTAGTTAATGTGTTTGTTCTTTGAGTGCTTGGACACTTAAGTTTAATATTACAATACTTACAAATTTTCCATGCCACTTTTTCATTTTTGTCCAAAATCCTTTCAAATTCTTCCCAAACCGGTGATGAAATTTTATATCCTTGTTTCTTCTTGGGAAGAGGCTCGTTTGCATCCGAACTTTCTGTAAGATCAATAGTGTTTGAAATAGTTGTTGTATTTTTTATTTGCTCACTGTTGATCTCTTGTTCACTATTATTGTCTTGCATGTTACTTGAACCGTCCATATTTTATTAACCACCTAGATATCATTTTTATAACATATAATCACAGTTAGATATTTTTGTTTCAATCATAATAAATTTTTCTACATTATATCAATAACCAAATTAAACCAAATTAAACCAAAACATTTAAAAAAGGAAGTAGGGAAGAAGAAAAATACAAATGACACACAATTGCAGAGGCATAGGAAAGAGCAAAGCCGATGTCAATCAAGCAGCAGTGCTTTTGGTGCAGGGAAGATCGAACTCCGAGCGGCCGATCGTCGATGGAGCTGCTACGCAAGGGCTAACAAACTCCGGCAGTGCTAGGAAGAAACAAAAAAAATAGAGTAATTAAGTATTAATATATCAAAAAGTAAATAAGAAGAAACAAAAAAAATTTACCTCTTATCAAATGAAGATAATATTTGCCACCAAAAATTTACTCTTTATAATAGATAATATAATATGAAGACTAAAAGCTCTAACCATAACATTTCTTTACATTGCTATTAGTGTCTTTGATAATAAAAGAGTTAGTTGCCGCTAAAATGATTTTATTGGATGGTATATTTTTATTTACATAAAAGAGAGTGATCTATGGAAAACATTTCCACTTCCCCAAATGTGTAATTGAGTGTTTGGTGTCAGCTATGGTGATTTTATTAAGAGAAATAATTCAACAATTATGTAAGTAAATATGAAAAACTATATGCTTACCTTATTATTATTATTATTATTATTATTATTATTATTATTATTATTATTATTTTGCCTGTGATCCACGGATAATCTCTGTTGTGAGAATGTTCTCTCATTTGATGATGATGTAATAGAAGAACATATTTCAGCTAAAAATGGATTGCCCAAATATATACACTTGGGGCTTTTTGTTTTGGTGGACCCAATTCGTTAATGAGAATGTCCTGGCTTTTATTAATAAAAAAAAAAAAGAAAAGGAAAGGACAGCTGGTTGTGACTTCCATTTGATAGTTCAAATAGACATCTCGCACTAAGCTGCCATTTTTAATTCCTTGGATGCAAAAGGGGCCAAGGACAAGACAGACATGTATTTATTTTGTCCCATGCGCGTGACAGGTCTTGATTTTCCCAATTATCAGCAAAACTAACACCAAATTAATGCAATGCGTCAAATATAGTGTGACCAAATGACAGATGTGCTCAATTACGTACCGCATAGGACACAGGTTGAACTTTTCAAGATAGATTATGCAAAGATCTGATGAAGGAAATTAGCCGGATACGGGAGAGACAAAGCCGAGCGCAAATCGCCGATGGCGATGCTGTTGGGAGGCCGGACCGCAAGAGACGTGAGAGAGAGACCTCAACGCCAGCTGCCGAGTGTAGGGATGTTGCTGGGAGGCCGGAGGGGGGAGAGATAGCGCTGGGATGCTGCTGGGATTCTGCTGGGAGGCCGGAGGAGCAGAGCCGGAGAGGCCAGAGGGAGCACCGGAGCAGCACGGAGCTGGAGATGGAGCGCAAAGTTGCCGCGCAGTTTCGCACTTTTGTTGCTCGCAGAGGCGGAACGGCGACACGGCTTAGGGTTTGGGAATCTGGGATGGACGGATGAATCGATTCACAAATGGCGGAATGGGGAAATTAGGATTTAGGTATATGGGAAAAAATATAAAAAATATTTATATTATAAATGTAGGCTTCGAGTTCGGGTTTATAGGGTGCGGGCTTATAAAAACCCGAACCCGAGTACTGTTTACATTCGGTCTGGGTTCGGGCCGGGAAAATCGGGCTTGGGTTGAAAAATGATGAGTTTTAATACTGAATATTCTCGGGTTCGGCGGGTCGGGTTGGGCCGAGCCAACCCAAGTTGCACACCTGAATATATGATATTTTAAATATGACTACTTGAGTTGATTTAATAATGAAAAATCTTGCATAATACGTCCTTATATTATATGCATGTTTTTGAGTTTTGCGCATGTATATTTATATTAAATGGAGTTGTTTGATCAAAATAAAAAAAAATATTACCTGCATCTTGAAACGAGAAAAGCAAGCGTCGCGCTAGATTAGTGATAAAATTATTAAATACATATGTGTATTAGGGCATTTATTTTGCTAATCAAGTTTGTTCTATGTTGTCAACATGATTTTATTATTAAGTTTATTTCATATATTGGTACTAAATAGGATTTTAAATTGGCTTATTTTCAACCCATTAACAACATATTCAAGCAACCGGTCAACTCCTTTATTAATTCGGTTATAAACAGATGATGGATAAAGTTTTTAGATAGGTTAATAAATAAATTAGAGTTGGAATCTTTTAAATGAGTTAACATTAAGATTAAGCCCTAACCTGCACAACAGAATCCATTAATACACTTATTCACAATTATAACGTATTCTTACCGTTATTCACAATTGTCACATAACTGTTCTTTTTACGTGACTTCTTTTTCTAGCATATTCACTTTTGTGCAGTCAAAATTTGTCGCATAGGCATAACATCTATAATATTTATCTGATTTTCCCTTCCTTTCAATGGCCATCATTTAAAAAGTGATTTAACATATTATGGGTGTATTAAAGAAGTGATAAAACTTTAATAAAAAAATTTTAGTGTAAAAGATTTTTAAATATGAGAAAACGATGTGTTAGGAAAGGAGTAACCATGAGGAGTAAAAAGAAAAAAATTAAAATAGATAAGTTAGATTCATGTGTAATTGTGTAGAAATGATTAAAAAATAAGATAATTTGTACAAGAAGAACTGAAAAAATATTTTAAAAATAAAGTAATTATAGGAGGAGAGTTGTTGTACATTTAGCTAGCATGTGAGCTACCTGATTTCCTTTCCTAATTACAAGGTGGAAAGTGGCAGTGTCAAAAAAATTAAGACATGTCCTGATCTCATCCAGGATATGTTTTACATTTGACCGGAAGCTGACATACTTCAAAAGTGAATTAATGAGGACCTGTGAGTCATTCTCAACTTCGATCTTTTTAAACCCATGCTTCACAGCCCATAAAAGAAGGGCTTTGTCTTCCATCCATGGAGGATTAGTGAACCCCACCTCACTACAGAAGGTGGCTGCAATGAGAGTGTCATTCCAATCCCTAGCCATAGTGCCATACCCAATAGCACTTCCATGCTCTCTTCTTCCAGCATCCATGTTAATCTTAATGACTTCCTCCGTTAGTTTTTCTCACTTGCATGGCTCACGATGATATTTAAGCCTCCCTGCAACAATTGGTTGGCCAAGTCGTATGTGTGCAGATACTCAATACACCACTCTACTACTTCATCCAAGACTATATCCTCCAAGCACGCCTTCAGTCTATTTGCCCAAAATTTTTTATATTATTTTACCCAACACATTGCAAACATTAATTGGGTGATAATCTGTCACTTTGCTTACTCAAGCCTTCTTCGTGATCAGCACAATAGTTGTTTAGTTAGTTTCCTACACCATGGTCTCCTAATTTGACGCTCCTTCCATTGCCATAAATGTTTTCATGCTTCTGTCACCTCATCCCCTATGATCGGCTAATATTTCTAGAAGGGACTTGCATTCAATCCGTCCGGTCCTGGTGTTTTCATCGGATCCATCCCTTTTACAGCACAACCATACTTCCTCTCTACCCAACTCTTTTGTCAAAAAACTAATTATGCTTCCTGGAAACACATTTCTTCATCTGTTGGATGGAACAAGAAAGTGTCACAAATCTAGTAAATTCAAACAGCTTGATAAAATAGTTTTTACCATCCTTTTCTTTCACCTCCATTCATATACATGGCACCATTGTTATCTTCTAAGTACTTGATTCAATTTCTGCTACTTCTTTCTGACACCATCTTATGGAAGTAGGTCATATATCTGTCGCCTAGCTGAAGTCAGCTAATCTTCAACCTCTGTTTCCAAATGACATCTTCATCTTCGAGCAGGGAGTTGATACTTTGTTCGAGGATTTTGATCATGTGGTCTCGTTGGTTTGAAGTTGCAATCAGTTTTGAGTTAACTTAACTCCGCTTGCTACTTTTTGGTAAAGGTCTTACTATTTTAGTGTTGTAGTTCCCCTGTGTGGACACTTATTTTCCTACCAAGTCTTCCAAAAGGAGTGAAAACTTGATTGGTGGATTCTCTCCAAGCTTTCCTTGTCTCACAGGATTTCTTAAACTTTGCCTATATAGCTTCGAATTTGAATTGTTTGGGGATCCACCTTTCTTGATTCTCAAATCTAAAACTAGCAAAATAGGGGCATGGTTGGAGGCCAAGGACACTAGATGATGGACTTTGCCAAAATGGAATAGGCTAAGCTAGTCGTTGTATGCTAGGCCCCTATCCAAATGAGCTTCAACCCTCTCCCTTCTCAAGAGGTTGTTGCGCCAAGTCATTGGAGGCCCTACAAATCCAAGGTCCAGTAGCTCGGGTTGGTCGATTGCCTCCTTGAACCTTTTCATCTACTGTTAGTGTCTAATGTGGTGACTACTGTATTCTAAAACTCTCATTACCTTATTAAATCTCCTACAATGACCCATAAAGAATCATCCTACGCCTTTAGCTGCCTCATGATGTTTCAGGACTCAGTTCTTCTAGCTACCTTCCAGTGTTTGTAAAACCCTTTGATCCTCTACTCCTTATTCCTAGTCTCCATAATTTTTGCATCAATATAGGGTATCGAATACGAGGCACCTTGACATATATTCCCTTCTGCCAAAGCATAGCAAGCCCCCCATCCTGTCCTCATAGTCTACTGCAAAATAGCACTCAAAGCTCACTTGCATCCTAATGTTTCCATCTTCGAACTCCTCTTGGCCTTAAAAAGGAAGACCAATATGGGATCTTGTCTCCTTATTAAATCTTGGAGGGTTCAAATTGTCCATGGGTTCCATTTGAATAGTATCATCCGATAGTCAAACAACCACAAACTTCCCTCCATTACGCTCTGCAAAACGTCTTCTACTTCAATCATAATCATGTAGAGATTTTCCTTTAGATCAGTGAAGGTAGTTTTCCTCGAACCTTCCACAGTCTTCTCATTGTGGATTTGAATAGCTCCTTTTTGTGGCTCTGATTACCTAGATCGAGCATAGTATTATTAGTTTCCCTTTTGGATTTATCACCTTCCAAAGGTCCTTGTTGATTTCTAAGATTTGCAGCTCCACTGTGAATAGATTTGACTCCTCCGCAACCATTTCTTCCTTCTCTGTCCTTGAATCTTACCCCTTCTTCTCGAAAGAAACACCCATGCTCCTGGTCCTCATTTATAGAGAGAAATTTACCTCGTCGGGAACACGTCAGAGGTCTCAGTTAGGGCTTCAAATTTCTAGACAAAAAGGAAATCTAGATTAATAAATTCTCGTTGATGCGTGATCCAACGTAAATGTGTGTGGTGACCAGTGAGCCTCAATGCATACAATTGCATAACCCCTTTTTTATTTTTTTAAAAAATTATTGGTCATTTATATGTGGGTCTAAACGTAAACTTCTTATATATAATTTTACATCTTTTAAGATTTTTAAAAATTTTTGGGAATTTCAAAAGTAAAAAAGACTTGATGCATAAACTTAACCATTTGATTGGGCTTTATAAAAGCTAGCACAAATGCTATTTTCCTCGAGCCTAGGCTCATTTTTTTTTTTTTTTTGATTAAAGGAGGAGTCACTCTAACCCTATTCCCCATGAACGTAATAGGGATTAAGGGTAGAGTGATCCGAGCTTTCCATAGCCAAAAAAATGTCTGTACAGAGTTTGTCACAAATAGCCTGAGGTGGGCAGC
>JAXCLR010000063.1:42437638-42451420 GCA_035584095.1 Annona squamosa | reverse complement strand
ACCTGAGCGCAGACAGCGTTAATTTGAATGGCCCATTTCAAACCAAGCAGAAAAGCCGTGGCTTCCATAAACAAAGGATCCCCAACACCCGTCTGTCTCCAACCCCTAGCAGCAACAAAATAGGCTCATTCAACCCATATTACACATCTAATTTGAATGCAAAATAATAAAATTTATTACATTTGATTGTTGAAATTTTTCTTTGAAATAGACTCTCCGAAAGTTCTATTTGCTTCTCCCAATTAACATGCTCTTTGAAGGTGAAAGGCATAGACGTCTTATACTTTTTAATGATAGTTTGGACCAGCTTATGGCTACTACGAAATTTGTAGGGTAGAAGCCACTATACTTGTGAACTCCCAATTAGAGTTTTTAACTTTTTATTGGTATTATATATACCCTGATATTTGATATTACAAATCAAGCTCTTTAACAACTCTCACACTCTAAAAAAACACTTTATAAATACTCTCACACCCGTGAAGGATATCGTAAATACCCACGTTATTCGGGAAACACATTAGAAAGACAATGCTTCCGTCTGGGAAACATAACGCTTACAAAATGCTGCCTTGAGGATTTGACCCCAAGTTTGCACCAAGGCAATGGACGATGCTGCTGAACATGCCGAGGGCGCGTTGGCTAGCTTTCTACTTAATGCATGAGGGCATGATAGTTCTGTTTTGCAATATTATGAAGCTTGGAGGGGTTATTTTGAAAATGCTCGTAACGTACGTGCTAATCCGGAATTATCAAGATTGCAAAGTCCATTTTGCAAACCTCCCTATTGTCCCCTGTCAAATGCGACCCGATTATTACCGTTAGCTTATTTAACGAATATGATCATTTGCAGCAGGAAGCCACTTGTGACCAGGATAAAATATATATTTTTATTTTCAAAAAATATATTTTTTTGTTGTAAAAAAAATATATTTAAAATGAATAAAATATTCCTGAGTTTAAAAGTAAAAAATAAATATATACATATTTTCAAAAATAATAAAATTTGGTTTATAAATTAAGTATACCTATATTAATAGTGGTATAAAACTTTTCAAAAAAAAAAAAAACAAAAGAGTATATATTTTCCCGGTGAAGCAAATGATCGTGCCCCTTTATTTAATCACCTATTCCTTGTCTACGGGCGGCTGAGATTCGACGAGCGTAACACAGATGACGTGTTCAGGCGGCGGCGAGTTGACTTGCTTGTTTCCGGTTACAAAGGCCAGGCTGATGGAAAGAAACTTGCCTTTGCTGCATTCCTTGAGCCGCACGGCAGGAGGAAAATGTCTTCTCCGCCGATGTCTTTATCTCAGAAACTCACACTGGGGTATGCAGGTTTGGTCGGAGGTATATCGCCTTTCTTCGCTGTTTCTTTCTTTTTCTCTTTTCGATCTGTCAATTCCTAGGAAGAAGAGAGAAATGGCAGGAATAAAATCCCCCATTGTCTTTTGATCGTTGTGTTTCGTATAGCCCAGTAATGAATTCTCAAGTGTCAGTGTTATTGTGCCTTCTCGAAAATCTCCAAATTGTTGGGGAGCAGGAAATTTCTGAATTTTGTGCGTTTCTTTGGCAATATTGCTTTTATATGACGATTGGCTTATAGTTGATTTCCGGGAATCAAAGTATGCTTCCCAAGCTTTATGTGAAGAGGTAAAGTTGGCTCCCCTTCTCCCAAAGATGGGAAAACATGGAAAGAGACAAAAATGGATGTTTCTGGGCAGCTGTAGGTCTATTTGGGTGAATATGACCCAACTTATAGTGTAGGTCTATTTTCGTTCTTGCTGGGGATGATGAACCATATTAGGCGGCAAGATTACAAACCATTTTGTTAGGCCTCTAAATTTTTAATCATCATTTAGTCGTAAATTTGTATGATGCTTCCTTGTTCTGAACAAGCGCTATTCTGCTTCAAAACCTCGTGCTCCATGCCAACACTTTCTGCTTTGGCTATTCCACTTCCTGGGCTTGCTGCCGATATTGGGTGCTGTTTCCCTGCCTAGCTAGTTTCTGTAGCCACCGAAACTGATTTTTATTTAGAGGTTGTTTAGGAAGTTTAATGAGAGAGAGAGGCAATTTATGCTAACGATCATTTTCCGGGAGTTGGAAAAATAAAGAGAGATGTTGCTATTTTCATTATATTTTGGCTTCCAGCAGGTAATTTTAGTTGATATGTTGATAGGAGGGCTGAGAATTTTTTTTGCCCCTTGTGGATCAGCATTCATTGAAGATGTTTACCTCAAAGAATGAATTCCCAATCATAGAATATATTAATGACTCTTGCTCTGAAGAGTACCTTCTAGTTTCTAGCAATATCCTTGAAGATGTTAGCTTGCTTAAATCAAGTAGCTGAGAAGAAACCAAAATGACAATTGGCACTTGATGCGGATGGCTCCTTTTGTCTGCTTGGACCTGTGTAAAAATGCATTTGTATGAAAGTAAGAGATACAATGAAATATAAGCAATCATCATCATCGTCATCACCAAGCTGTTTCTTACATAAAGTAAGATCCCTTTTCTTTTGATGTATTGTATTATTAACTGGAACCATATGTGGTTTGTTGATATGCAGTCGGTGGAGTTATCGGTTACGTGAAAAGTGGTAGCCAGAAGTCACTAGCCGCTGGAAGCTTGTCATCTGCACTTCTGTTCTATGTTTATACTGAACTTCCTGTAAGGCCAACATTTGCAGCAGCTTTGGGGCTAGGTGAGAAATTTCTACATTCATGGTTGCAGCCTTGAAATTTCTTTTGGTCTTGTGGAAGTGATAACTATATCATTTCCTCTTGTCTATGCTTGGTCTGTTTTCAGGCTTATCAACTGCACTTTTGGGCATGATGGGTTCTCGTTTCAAAAAAACGGGGAAATTCTTTCCTGCAGGTCTGGTATCTCTTGTATCTTTCATAATGGCAGGAGGCTACCTCCACGGATTCTTCCGCAGTCAGCACTAAAGGGTATGAGGTAGAAGGCATATATGCTTTCCCATTTTGGAACAGTCTTGTTTTAGGCTACCATGGTCTGCCACTGGATATCATGGCGGGAGATGGGATATCTTCCATGCTGGTTTTTGCTGGTTTAGTCGGCTTTGTAATCTGACTTTATATGTGGAACAACTTGCTTGTTTGGAAATGTAATAACAGAACTTCGTTCAGATTTTTGGTAAACGTCTGCTGGGCACTGGTGCAACGTCGAAGACCTTGAATCAAATGGCACCACTAGGCAAATTCCTCTACTGAGAAGAGGTCAATCCAGAGGTAAGGTTTATCAAGAATCTGCTCATATGCAGGATCCTGTGATCTAAGGCCAGAAATCAGCAAGCCTGGTTGGCTCTCCAGCTGCAACCTGTGAGGCTGTGACAGTGGCCATTTTACTAATTTATATTAGTAGTGGCATGGGGAAGCAAATTGCAAGTAACCATTCGGATAAACATTTGGCAAATACCGGCAAGAACAACTTCAAATTCAGGAAGGCCATGGGTTGTGTTATCAATAATGGAATGGTTGACTTGGTACTTTTGACTACTGTAGAAGTAATGCTTTGTGTTCTGCCGAGCATTAGGACATGTGACATTTTCGGAGTAGTCCGTAGAGAGTTGGATGGCTAGCGTTGCAAGGATAAAACAAAAACTTGCAAACAAAATTTTATGATACGGGTAATGAAGAAGCTTAAATTAGAAGCCGATGGAAGACAGCTATATCTACATATCAGGCATGTTGACAAGCCAGAACAAGGCCACCGAGACTTTCCTGCAATGACTTTCATAAGGCGAATGGGAAAATTTTTAAATGGTTCCAATAATTCGACTCATGATGGAGTAGGAGGCTTCTTACTGTTAATGAGGGAACCGGGTTAGAAACAATAGCTGTTTTTACTTCCTTTTATAATGGCATTCCAACTAGTATGCTGTTATGAAAAGACCATGAGCTCTTCAAGCATCGCCAGTTGGTAGCAAAAGGCTAACTGCCGGTTGCATGGAATTTAAAACAAGTGAGGTTACGGAAAAAAGCAAGACAGATGCCGAAAATGTGGTAGAAACTGAGCACGCGAAGAATAATACTTTAGAAGGAAGTCTGATCTTCCAGCCAGATAAACAGAGTGGCAAATTCGATGAGTCTTACACAAATCATTATCTAAGAAATTGCTAATTGTCTTTGACCTTGATCTTAAGATAAATTCTTAGTCAATGTTTGTTGTAGGTATTTCATCAAGCAACGCTTGCATGGCCAATAGCGGGAACTTCCTCCTGAGACTTGGAAGCCTCAGGGAATCCGCTGGTCTGGGATGCAGGCTCCATTCCCTGGCTGCTTCCATTCTCTTCAGACGCATTAGCTGGGGCATATGGGACTTTGCTCACTTTTCTGCAAATGAACCAAGTACATGAAAGCCTATAAAATAAATTTAAGAAATCTCATAGTATAGAATATCTCATCTCAAATTGAGATCAGAAAGTTCTATTTTCTTTTATTTCTCTTCTTTCTATTACTTAAAAAAATAATAAATTACTCAAAAGACTGAGTTCGTGTATCATATACACTTCAAGGCCAACGTCTGATTCCTGATACCTTTCTCTCATTCTCGAATTATAAAACTGAGCACACATGGTAGCAAATGAAAACTTACTAGAATATACAATAAAGAATGGTCTCATGCACTAACTCCTCCAGCTAATATTTGCCAAGGATAATCATTTTGCAGTTTGGCCAACAAGGAAAACTAAAAGCTGCTTTGGGAGACAGCCAGTGCCATGAATAAGAGTGCATAGTCAATTGGACGAAAACCCGCTACACCCCTTTCTAAACATGTAACTGCAGGTACAGCATCCAAATGATCCCTGACATGCTCACTGAGGAATTTTTTTTCCTTGATAGGGAAATATCACATTACCCAACACATATTCAAACTTAGGATCAGACAGGATATGCTGCCACCTCATACTCCTTTCGGTTGAATTCCTCTTAACTAAAAAACATACATTCATTCTGAGAAACAGGGTTTTAGTAGATCACCTATCCCTACGCTTTTCCAGGAAACGCTGGAGAGAGTGCCTCCTTGCAATAGGAAGTTCTGCAAAAATAAACATCGAAAAAGACACTTCCTTCAGAAGAAATTAACAACAAATGTTTCAGCACTTGTTGAACTACTGAGCTTCATAAATTTTTACCAGCTTGCAGCTTGCTCAGCGGATTGTTCTGATTAGGCAGAGCATGGTGCTGTGGAGATGCTGCTGCTGAAGTGCTTTGAAGGGATGGTGATCTTGTCAGAACTGGTGACGCAGTGGAATTGACAGCAACGTTCTTCAAGTTGTTGTTGTTATTCGCAGCGGCTGCTGCCGCCGCTGCAATAAGCATAATTGCTTGGGCCTATTTTAGGCAGCAGAACAAAGAAATCAGTTCAAGATCCCTTAGCAATGGTTTTTCTAATAATTTTCCCAGTGGGAGAAAAAGCTCTAAAACTAACCTTCTCTGGTGGAACTGAATCAAAAACTTTGATAGTTCCGGAATAGAAAATTGTAAGCTGAGCTGGAGCTGCAGGAGTGTTCTGGGATGGTGTTGTCGCCATGGTGACAGACCTCAAGAAAGGAAAGTAAAAAGAACATGTGAGCCTCAGTTCTTAAATTTTGATTTGACCTTCAAAATGGGTCATCGTTCTTAAATTTTGATTTGACCTTCAAAATGGGTCATCGTCATCATCATAAGCTATTTCTGAATAGGGTTTTTTTTTACTTCAATTACTCGAATTTTTAGAAAATAAATGATATTCACATCTTCTTCCACATTTGAATTATCAACTTAAGTGTTTTGATGGATCCCCATTTAATAAACTACAAAAATAGGTCTTTTCATATTTATCTGATTTCATCATCTTTTATTAAAACTCTTTGGTCTTAGCTTTTAATATATTTAACATATGTTAAGTCTTTACATTTATATTCTCTTAATTTAGCTCCTTAAATATATAATAAATGTCTACATCGAAAGAAAAGAATGTTCACTAAATAGTGCTGTATAACTGCAATGCAGTTCACCTACAATAATAGCCAGATGGTAGATAACTTTCCGTATCTCCAGTGATTTTACTGCCTATGTTGACTGATCACATAGAAATGAGATGATGGAAAATAGGAATGCAAAGTAGGACAAGTTCAACACAAAGCTGACCACTGCCACCCACTTTTTTTTTGAGAATTTTTTTTTTTTTTTTTTTTTTTGGTGGGAGAAGGCACTGCCACCCAATTTTGATTGGGTTAGAATAGGACAAACTAGAAAATTTGAACACGGCCTGATTTGTACGTCGGTTTAAAGTTTGAGGGTAGGCAAATTAACCAACCCAAACTTAATTTCCTAACCCAACCCCCCCTTTTTAGCATTCATTTTCTCTCTTATCCTAATGCTCCACTTAGTGGCCTAAACAACATTCATCCCTACCCCTTGCCTAAATGACCATGGTCCCACCTATGTCGTTGCGGCCCTAGCACTGAATACCGATCCTGCCATTCATTGACGTCCTACTCCAGCTTAGCGTTTTTTTTTCGAACTTCCCGTCATAGAATATGAAATACAAAATGCTACCATAACAAGTTTTCTTTAAATAAAATTTAATTAGGTATTACAATTTTTGTGAATGTGCAATGCCAATTGTCTTCACTTATGTCCTTGGTTGTACCTGTTTGAGTCACTAAAATTTAAAACAGTCTCTCCATAAAATGAAAGGAAAGCTACATACATCCTGTCCTGCCCACGTCTTCAACAGATACGCTCTTTTTCTATTTACGGAAGAAAATATCAGTTTGGGTGAAAACATGAAAAATGACATCTTTCTGTGTAGCATAATTTCATGCTGCTTGGTTAGCTTGTTGCGTATTCATTATCTGGCATTGCAGTAATTGTTATAAATTATTCTTTTAAAACAAGTCTAAAGAAAAGAAAACAAAATAAGCTAAATTGTCAACCCAGATTCAAAACAAAAGTTTACTAGGATTGAATTTTGGCGATAGGTTTGTAGGCTGAGGGTTGCCGTTTTGTAAAAAGAGTTGCTGTTAAGGTTGACTCTAACCATGACCGAGACAATGTTAATATATTTTGAATTGTCTAACACATGGTGGAGGTGCTGCTGAGACCAGCGTCACAAAGATTGATATTGTCTCCGATAATATCTCCAATATTATCTTTTTAGCTAGTCATTGATACGATAAATAAGTACGAACTGATATTTTCCTATTAATTGACATTATCTGTATATTATCAAAACTCTCTCTTATTTGTCGATATTATCTTCAATAAATACTATAATTTCTACTAAGTAGTAAGTACCAATGTTATTTTTCAACCTCAGTTTTTTGGAAAAAATGGTAAATCAATTTTTAGTTTGCCAATGGGTGTTCGATCATTGTAAAATAAAACAAAGAACTAGTTGAATCTGCATTAAGAATTATACAGATTTCTATTAGTATTTTTTGGAGACGTTGATTTCAATTGATTTTGAGAGCAATATTTTAATTATTTTTACCAGAATAAATTAATATTTGAGATTATATTGTCTTACATCACATATGCATTTGCACGTCTAGTGTATATTTTTAGATAAATGTTCAGAAAATTAATTTCATTCATATTCTCTCATTTATTTCATATTTAAATAATAAATAGGTAACAATAAAGATTATATTAATGTCAGAAATTCTAAACTAAATTCATAGTATAAAGTGGTAGATAATTTTCTTTTCAACTCATATTTAAGACATATTATTTCCACATAACTTTGATACATGGGAAAAAAAATTTCTAAAATCATATTCTTTTCTTAAAATACGTTTGCAATCCTTCGGTTTACTTATATAATTTGTATGTGCGTATCTATTATTTATTAAATATTAGCTTATTAAATAATTTTATTAAACGTTAGCTTTATAATACAATCTTTTATGATGAATATGCATTTAGATTTATCATAATTTATAAGAAAGCTTCCTTTATTTTTAATATTTTTAAAATTTTATAAATATTTAATTTTGGATGAAACAATATTATATTTAATAAATATGATTTTATATCTTTTTCTAAGCCACCAATGAATAAAGACTAATAAGGAAAAAACGATTGGAAGACAAAGGCAGTTAAGCAATTAAGACATCACGTCACATAAAAAAGGCCTAGAAAGGGATTGGGAAAATTTTCGTTCTCGTTGTCACCAAACAGACCGTAAAACTAGCTGACCCTGAAATGACCCATAACGTTTTAGGTACATCGACTGCTTTTCTTAAAATGGCCTGACCCGATCTCTGACCCAAGACTCTTAAGGAAGATAGGATTAACCGAATTTCCCCTCTCAAGCGACTTTTTGTCGATCGAGAGAGAGAGGGAGAGGGAGAGAGGAGAGGAGAGGATAGGAGGTCCTCCTATCAAATCCACATAGAGACTCGCCTTGCTAACGCGATAAATGTTGCATTTGCCGGAAATTCCGAGACTTTCCTTCACGAGTGTGATAAATCAGAAATTGAAGTGCATCTCGCCATTAGAAAAGCTAGAATTTCCTAAACAACCAGACACGAATCCTGAATTTGCCCTGTTAACAACTCAATCCGACCTCTCTCTCTCGTTTTCTCCGCGTTTGAGGGGAGGAAATAAAAACTGAAACGTTTTTTCTGTGTTGGAGAAGGGAAAAACAAAAAATCAGCTCCCTTTCCTCCCTCAAATCCCCACGGAGAGA
The DNA here is from genome assembly GCA_035584095.1 of Annona squamosa. NCBI lineage: Eukaryota > Viridiplantae > Streptophyta > Magnoliopsida > Magnoliales > Annonaceae > Annona > Annona squamosa. The sequence continues at coordinate 42,442,714 of JAXCLR010000063.1, read as the reverse complement.
GAAAGAGACACCACCTGAAGGGCGTGGCGCGTGTAAATGAGAGTCCGGAGTGCTACCTGAGCAGGTGAGAATGGAATCCTCCTCCGGTCGGAGCTGCTGCTGTTTCTTCGAAATGGGGCAGACGAACGACGACAGATTTCTTCCGACCCCCCAAATAAGAGCAAGGCAGAAAAGGAGTAGGTGTGCGCGACTCTCTCTCTCCGTTTCCTTCTTCCGCACGGGATTTTAATATCAAAAAAATTCAGCAAAATACAGGAAATGCTCACGTGGTTCCCTCCGCCATACCTCGCTTCCACGGAACCACGCGTACGGAATCCTATCCATTAACAAAGTAAGGCCCACTTCGATGAGCCACATGATCTGCTCAGGCCTGGGCCTACTATCGCCGGCGTGCGGCACGTGCGGCGAGTCAACTCGTCGTGCGCGCTTGGACCACAAACTGTCATTGGCGGATAAAGGAGAAATAGGAAAAATTCTTGGTAGTTTGTCGGACTACAAACACAGATACTCTCGCACTAAGGGAATTTTTGCACATACGTGCTTATGAACCAATCGGAAATTCTGAATTGCTAGTTTTGATTGGATCACACCTTTTTCCACGTGAACGATTTTCAGCCGTAGATGAATCACAAGCAGTTGGACTGCGCCGGAGCATGGATTTAGCCCTGGACAAAAGAAAAGCAATGAGAAGACGCTATGACTTGCAATTTCCGCACGTGACGTTTATTGAGGAGAATTTTCTTTTCTTTTTTTTTTGTGTGTGTTTTGTTTAATGATTATTGTCTAGTGGATGGAAGGATCTCTGGTTCGGCCGGTTGTACACAAATTACGGTCCGATCTATCCCGAAAACCTCCATCGTTACACATACTAGTGTTGAGAGTCGAGATGTTGGCTTTAACACGTGGAATTGCCCATGTAATTATTATGTGGTATTGGATTTTTACGATTGCGACCATGGTGGTAAATTGGTAAACGAGTTTTTAAATGTTAGCATGGCATTCATAGGACTACTTATGAACTTGAACGATATGAATTTATAAAAACGGGGTAAAAGTTGTGTATTGTATGGTGTCTTGTTGTCAGGAAAGTAGTCCAAGTAGTGTGGTCCAAGTGGTTGGATAAATATTTATCGAAAGTTTGTCTCATCAACTGCATAGTGGAGGAGAGACACCCTCAAAAAATTACCAATGGTATTAGCCTGGAGAAGCTGTATTTTTTACGACGACTTTAATTCAAGAGTATGTTTGGTAATAAATAAAATTTTTGATGTAAAGTTTTAAAGAGTAAAAATTGTCAAATGATGTAATATGATAGGGGTAATGATGAGTAGTAAAAAGAATGAAGTTAAAATAGATAGGTTAGTTGTGTCGATAGTTGTGTAGAAATGATTGAAAAGTAAGGTAGTTATATAGAAAAATATGAAAAAATAATTAAAAAATATGATAGTTGTGGAGAGTGAAAAGTTTTAGAGTGAAAAATTTTAACTTGACATTTTCTATCAATTGCCAAACACACTCTGAATAAATGATTAATAAAAGGGCCGCCACCCACGTGGACAACGTCTTTGTTACTATCTCCCTTGTTGCAATTATTATGGAGTTCTGCTGTTGCGCCCTTTATGACGCGTATTTCAGTAAGTTACCAATAAATTTTGTAAATTCTGAATCTTTTAGAAGAAAACCAGTTAAGATTTTGAACATAGATTAAGAAAGTGTTGAACACCATTGTTGTGTGATGGTCATCTCTGCTGGTTAGCAAACTACATTAATTAAAATATTAAATAATACATTGTTAGTTAGCATACTTACTAGTATAATTTGTTAACTAATACTACATGGCTTCAACGTGCACATTATCTTAATTTGCATCCCAAGGTTTTCAACGAATTGAAAAGGATACCACCTTCATAGACATTAAGTAACACATTTAAGGCCTTTAATTTCAAAGCATATAGTGGAATTAAATTTAGATAATGAACTTAGACAACGAGGGGTATTGTGTTTCAAGAAGTAAGAAAATATATTGGGAATAAGAAAAGTAATCTTAAAAATTAAAAAATAGTGGATGGAGTTTATTATGAAGAATTGTAATGGCATATTTGTTGAGCTAAGGCAGGATGCGGTTATGATATCATGGATCCTTTGATCATGGAGACACAAGTTATACTAAGAGAGGTTAGAGTGGTAATGGAATTATAGTATCAACTAGTTGTAATAGAAAGTAATAGTCTTGTTTTACTTCATATGATTTTTGATGGAGATCCTATTGACTCCTATATGACGTAATAGGTGGAGAACATATGTCTAGGGGTGTTAATAATCATGGTCGACCCGTCAACCTGCTCTTCCAACCCATTTATAAATGAGTTTGGGTTAGAATTTTTGAATAAATGGGTTATCATCCGCCAATCGGTTAATCATTTAATTAAATAAATGGATTAGGGTTGAGATTTTATAACTTGTCAACCCGTTTAGTAACCCATTTAACCCATATAACCTGTTCAATCCATTTAATTCGTTCAACCTATTTAACTCACTTAACTCATTAAAGTTTTATATATATATATATATACATATAAACTCTTTAGTTATTTTTCCTATCTAAGTCTTTCTTAAGCTACCTAATTTTTATTTTTCACTGCTGTAGTTTTCCATTTTCTTGTTGCTGCCCTATTTTCGTTTTTCTTATGCTAAAAACACCCTCTTATCTCTCTCTGCGAAATCATCATTTACTAGAGTTTAGGCTTTCAGGTTCTTTGCTATACTGCCCATTAACAACCCACTAACCCATTTATTAAATGGGTTGTAAATGGGTTAAAGTTAAGGTTTTTTAAATGGGTTAATAAACGAATTAGAGTTGAAGTATTTTAAATGGGTTAGGATTAGGATTAGGCTCCAACCCGTCCAATCCGATCCGTTAATACCCCTACATATGTCTAGCTATCTCAATTTTTGAATCCTTATAAGATAGACACACATTATGCAAACTTGTAGCATTTTAGTCAACCATCACTTTATAAGCATCATACGCAGGGTTTGTTTTTCGCAGATTTAACGCTTATAAAATTTACTTCGCAAGATGCTAAAATATATTGAGCACCTATCCAGTGCTTATTCAATATTCCCACTCTTGGGAGTCATTTTTTATTGATTTTTTTAGCATTCATATATAAGCCTAAGTATGAACTTTATATATGAACAAAATTTTGTTTTTTGGATTATTTCAATTATTTTATTTTGAATTTCGAAAATGAAAGGCAGAAGACTTGTTTTTGTACTTTTAATATTCAAAAGATAATAGTTAAAACAATCCAAAAAATAAAAAAAATTTGTACATACAAAAAGTTCGCACTTGTGCCATGTGCCCACAAATAAATACGAAAAAATAAAAAAAGAAGTTATACAGCCGGGTGTACTAAGCTTGTGCACTGGACTGCTCCCATGTTCATTTCTCCCACCCTTTCATGGAGTGCGTTGAAAGAAAGGAAAGACGAGACGAGACGAGACGCGAAAGGCATTATTTTATGGTGTGGTTAGAAATTAAAGCTGGGGATAAGATTAGTGTCCTTATTCTAAACTACCCTTGTCTCAATCAATGGGACAAAAAGCAGACTAGTATTCTTTTTTATACCAACAATAGGTGAAAGTGGGGATGGGGCAGTCAATTCATACCGCCTTATCATCAGAAGTTCAGCTGTCCTCGAAACAGGCCTCTGTCTGTGTGCTTTTATGAAATTTGATTTTTTTTATTAATATGTTAATTGACAAACATCAATTTATTCATAATAATTAGGAGTGCTGATGAACATAGTCAATCTATTAACCTGCTTGTCCAACTTGTCTATCAATAGGTTTGAGTTGTGATTTTTAAATAAGAGCATGTGTAGGAAATGATAATCCTTTGTGGATGAAAAATTCTTAATATAAAAGTTTTTGAATTAAAAGAAAATAATGTGATATAGTAAAGGTAACGATGATGAGTAAAAAAGATAAAGTTAAAATAGATAAATTAGATGTGTGAGTATTGTGTAAAAATGATTAAAAGTAGAATAGTTGAATAGGAAAATGTGAAGAAATAATTAAAAATAGGATAGTTACAGAGAGTAAGAAATATTAACTTGACATTTTTTATACACTACAAATACATCCTAAATGGTTTATAATTCGTAAACACATTCAACCATTTAATTAAATAAACAAATCAGAGTTGAGATTTTATAACTCGTCAACTCATTTAGTAATATGTTTAACTCATTCAACTTATTAAAATTTAATATATGTATATATAAATATAAGTCGCTTGGTTATTTTCTCTAGTTAAGTTTCTTTCATTGCCTTTTTTTTTTTTTTTGCTATTGTTTTAATTGTATTTTTTCATCGTTGTCCTATTTTTCTTTTTCCCAGCGCTAAAACTCTCATTGTGAAATCATTGTCTATCAAAGTGTAAGCCTTCAGGTTGTCTGTTATACAATCTGTTGACAACCCACCAACCCATTTATTCCAAGAGTTATAAATGGGTTAGAGTTGAGTTATTTAAATGAGTTAATAAACAAATTAAGATTGTGATCTTTTAAATGTGTTAGGATAAGTATTAGGCTTCAATCAGTTCAACTCAATTTGTTAACACACTCAATCTTTTAACACCCTTACATATTATTAAATGAGATTTTGAGTGTTTTGGAATAGGATAAAATTTTTGAATGAAAAATTTTTTGCATAAAGTTTTTAAAATAGAAGAAAATGATATAATATTGTAGAAATAATGATAAGGAGAAAAGAGAATAAAGTTAAAATAAATAGATTAATCATACGAGTGGTTTATAGAAATGATTGAAAAATAGGATAGTTTATTGAAAAATATGAAAAAATAATTAAAAGATAAAGTAATCATGGAAAGTGAAAAGTTTTAGTTTGAAAAGCTTTTTATATTGTCAAATGTGCCTTTTATTTAGCTACATATATTGGAGGGCCGATCTTTTCAGACCGGTCGAAAATCCAACCGGTCCAAAAATATATTTTTTTTTATTTTTTTTTGAAAAATAATTTTATAAACTTGTTAATCTAGTTATATTTAAT
>JAXCLR010000063.1:42420018-42437538 GCA_035584095.1 Annona squamosa | reverse complement strand
ATCCAAAAATGATAAAACTTGGTTTATAAATTAAATATAACTAGATTAACAAGTTTATAAAATTATTTTTCAAAATAAAAAATAAAAAAATATGTTTTTGGACCGGTCGGAAATCATCACGCGTCCATATCTTGACGTAGGACATTAAACTACCGGAAGGGGGTGCACTCGACTCCCAAGTGCTTTTAACCTTTTTTTAATTTTTTTGATAATTTTTTATATAATTATTAATCTAAGCTGTATTTAACATATGCATTAAGTTTTACCATTTTTTTAGATTTTGAGATTTTTTATTTTTGAAAATTAATAGCATTTTAGTAATTTTAAAGTACTATACCCGTTAAACCACACCCGTTAATGGTGTTGATTTACATCACGACGTCACATATTTTTCAATTGCACAATATACCCACCAATGGTGTTAATTTATATCACACCTGTTTACATAAAAAAAATTATTGGATTCAAGATCCGGCTTATCTTTGACCATGATTAAAAAATTCTTATTTTTCAAAAAATGAAATTTCATGTTCATTTTTACCATACTAATGCTCATCTGCGGGCTAATATTCTTAGCGCAATCACACACGTGCTACACCAAATGTGTGCTTGATTCACAATTTCACGTCATCTTCTTTACACAGGAGTACTTTAGGATGAATGGGTAATGATAAAAAAATAAAAATCATATGATATGGCAAAAGATAATGCTTAAAATTTAAAATAGACGAATGAATGAAAAGATAGGAATTTCAATAACTAAAAATACAGATAACCCAGAAAAAAATTGTTGTCAGATGAAACTTTATTTTTGGGTGATTTGCAAATAAATACACTTAGTTTGACTATAGTTGTAAATATATTCATATAGTTTCAAAAATTGCAAATAACCTCACACAGTTTAAACGTAATTGCAAATATACTCACGTACTTATGGCGTCGTTATTGCACTATCATGATATGGGTATATTTGCAAAAATATGCAAATTATATGGGTATATTTTCAATTTTAAAAATTAAATGGGTATATTTAGTTTTTACAAATATACTTATGTAGTTTGTATATTTTTGCAAATATACTTATGCCTTACCGTCAGTAATAATATTAGTATATTTACAATTATAGTCAAATTATATAAAGATTATTTGTAATTTTTGAAACTATGTAGATATCTTTATAATTATGGTCAACCGAGTAGGTGTATTTGCAAATTATCTATTTATTTTTAATATCCTTTTCAAACAAACAAACTGAATGTGTGAATTCATTTTTATTTGATTTAATTATTTAACAATCTTTTTTTCTTTTTGTTGAATATATTTCCAATCACCAATATTCATTTTCATGTGAAAAATTCATTTTATATATTATTTTTATTCATCATCGCATCTTATCATTTTTATCTTTTTTTTTTTCTGACTGTTTTTCACGACCGCGCTCATCTAATTAATCCAACACAGCCTTAGCTTTAAGCATCTATCTAAAACTTGTTTGGAAGAATTTCAAACACTCCTTCAATGAAACGCCTTCATCATGGTGTTTCTTTTTTTTTTTTTTTCGACAGTGACTCACCATGGTGTTTTAGAGCAAGATATTATACGACGGGTATCACATGGATGCCATCGTGCCATTCTGTTTTTTATTTTTTATTTGTTTATTTTTTCATAACTATATTTAATTTTGTGTTATTTAACTCATATATTAAGTTTTATCATTTTATAATATTTTTATATATTTATTTTTAATTTCTAAAAATAAGATTTTTGAGAGAGAGAATAACTTAAATGCCCTCCAAATTTATACTTTTTAAGAATAAAAATCTACAGAAGTACAAGAAATTCATCGTATATTCACAGCAATTTGCCCCTAATTTCCAGTATATTCACAATAGTTTGCTCCTAATTCCTAATATGCCCACAACGTTTCAAAATTTTTTCTTATATTCATAATATTTCATCTTATACTCTTTTATATCCAGACAGTCAAAATAATCACTAATTACCTTATTGAAAAAGGCAATTTTACCTCTTCAAAATTTTTTTAATTGAAACGATTTAGGCCAAATATGATATTTGAATTACTTGATATCATATATTATTGGTTTGCTAATATTAATTGAGTCATGTTAAGGTTAAGTTGTTTCAATAAAAAATTATAAAAGGTTAAAATTATCTTTTTAATAGAATAGATAATATTTTTTTCACTGCATAGATATGATTGAAATTAAGAGTAAAATATTATTAATATAAAAGAAAATTTTAAAATATTGTGGTATAATAGAAATTATGAGCAAATATTGTGGGATAAAAGGAATTTTTCCTAAAGTTTCATAACATGGTAAAACTTAGTATACAAGTTAAATACATATAGTTAAACATATTTATGGAAAAATAAAAAATAAAAAGCAACATACTATAAAGGCATCCATGTGATGCCATTGTGTAATATCATAGTTTTAGCATGATTTGTTATGTAGTGCATCCCATGCTTATTTTTATTTATTTTTCACATACATATTTTTCTAAGCGTATTTGACTAATATACTAAAATTTATCGTTTTATAATTTTTTATGTTTATTTTTATATTTACCAATTGTCACTTTCAGGGGCATTTAAGTCATTTTCCTCTCCTTAAAACCCAATTTTTTAAAAAAAGTAAATATTTAAAATTATTGTAAAATAATAAAACTTGAAATTAGGTTAAATACACTTAGAAATATATATTTATAAAAAATTTAAAAAGGCATTGCATGTATGAAATATATGCTAGGGATGTGATTCTCTACACCTGAGTGCACTTAGGCTCAGTGTGCACTCACGTGCATTTAATTCTTTTTTATTTATTTTTTTTGAAAGTTTTTCATAAAAGTGTTAATATATTTGTATTTAACATGTGTATTAACTTTTACCATTTTTAAGATTTTTAGATATTTTGTTAGATTTTTAAAAATCAATGACATTTTTATCTATTTAAATTACTAAAATGTCATTATTTTTTAAAAATTTTAATAAAATATTTAAAAATCTTCAAAAATAGTAAAAATTGATACATATATTAAATATAAGATTAACAATTGTGTAAAAAAAATTCAAAAAAATAAATATTTACACTTAGATATATTGAAGCTAAGTGCACCTAGGTGCATACAATCACGTTACTACATGCTATGCATCCCACAAGATCATGTTCCACATGCTATTAAAAAGAAGCATCCCGCATGGCATCCGGTGCAAAGACAAGCACCATGGAGATCGTGACAGCAGACAGTTCATCTACTTTTTTATTCCCTTCATCAGCAACGTGCCTATTTCCTTTTTATTGTTTTTGTTCGGGTGGTTGCATTGGCAAGCAGCAGGAATTGCAAATTGCGGAATTTGCCCAAATATGGTCGTGATGGCTGTCAAGCCTTTTTATGCAATAATGACAAGAGGAAGCACTGCAACCAACTTTATTATTGGCAACAAAGTAAAGTTAGTTGCAGTGGACGAGGAGGTCTCAAGCACCCGCTTGCGTATGTGTGGTGAGATGCAGGACAAACCAAGCGAAATTTGGAAAGACTGTTCTCCGAGTTCTTGAATAGAGTTTATCATCGAAGGAGACAGACATGGTGTTTTAGAAAAGTTGACAAAGTGATTTTACGAGAAGGAAAAGTATTTTAAATAGGTAAATAATGAAAAGAAAAATAAAAATAAGTCAAAAACTGAAAAATGTAGATAATGAAAAACGAAACGAATGATGAAATATTGTTAAAAATGTCTATTTTTTTAAATCATGTCACCCATCATAAATGAGACAGATGTGTATTTCACGAGCAGGGCAACGAGGTTGCTATCTCTACCCAATATAAGAACTGTATATTTTCCACTCATAATGCTCTACACATGCACATATTAACTACTGGGGCATCCAAGTGGTGACCAACTCATAATGCTCTACACATGCACATATTAACTACTGGGGCATCCGAGTGGTGACCAACTCATAATGCTCTACACATGCACATATTAATAACTACTGGGGCATCCGAGTGGTGACCAACTCATAATGCTCTACACATGCACATATTAACTACTAGGGCATCCGAGTGGTGACCAAAATGTTTAGTTTGGTTCCAGTGGATGTAAGCTTGATGTTTAAGCCTTTAGGTTTGTTGGGTGCTACTTAAGGGTGTTAACAGATCGGGCAAAATAAGTTAAAGTCTAATCCCAATCCATTTATTAAATTAATCTCAGCCCTAATTCATTCGTTTATTAATCCATTTAAGGGTACGTTTGGTCACATTTGAGTGTGGGAACTATGATTTTCCCATGAGATTTAGTTTCCCAAGGCCAATTATTATTCCATCAATCACACTTTTTTTCCCACTTTTACCCCTACATTCCAATCGTTTTCCCTATCAACTATATACAACAAACTTCTTTATTCTAACTATAACCATATCATTTCTTATCAATCACACATTTCTCAAAATATTCTCTTTTTTATTTCCCATCATTTTCCATAATCTCACAATTTTACACATTACCAAACATCCCCTAAAAAACCTCAGCTCTAATCCATTTACAACTCATTTAATAAACAAAAAAAAGATTGCTAAAAGGTTATGTATGTTGCAAACAAGTTAAAACCAAGCTAATTTAAAATTGAGTGCATATCAATTTTTAATTATCGTGACGAATTAATCTTAAAATGATGGAATATATGACATGGCTAGATCTTCATAGGAAGATGATGTATCTTTGATGCCTTAGTATAAAAAATGACAGTGACTTGGTGAGACAGAAAGATGATAGAGAAAAGGAAATAGTAATAGAGATATAAAGAGAAACAATTGAAGACAAAGAGGGACAGATAAAGGTAAAGAAAGAGAAAAAAGAGAAAACAAGAAAAGATGGAGAGGAGGATGATTAGATATGAAAAGGAGGAGAGAGTGGCAGTGAAGGAAGAAGAATTTTACATGTGACACTTGTAGGCAATGACAAGGCGACAACATAACAACAAAGAAGATGTTATAGAGTCACAGACAAAATGAGAAAAATAAGAAATCAAAATGGAAAAGATAGATTTATAAACATATACACTCCTTAATGGGTTGTAAATGGGTAAATTGGTTAAACAGGTTGCTAAATAGGTTGATGAGTTATAAAACTCAACTTTAATCTATTTATTTATTTAAATAGTTAAACGAGTAGGCGAACCATAAGCCTTTTATTAGCAACCTAAACTTACTTATAAATAGGTTAAACAACGAGTTGATAGGTCAACCATGATCATTACCACCCTTAGCATTACTTTTCCAAAGTTTAAAGTAATATAATTCTATGCTTTTTCATTTGGCATGACTTATGACTTCCACACAATTTTTTGTTTGATAAACCAAAAATTTTTTAAGTTAAAACTTTTTATTCTTTATAATTGTTCTATTTTAATTATTTTTTCATATTTTTCTATATAATTAACATATTTTTTAATCATTTTTATATAACTAATTTATCTTTTTTAGTGTCTTCTTTACTCTTCTATATTACCCATGTCATGTATATTACATTATTTCCTTAAATTTCAACAATTTTTACATTAGAATTTTTCATATGAAAATTTTGTCACATCCAAAGCCTACCCATAAGTTATAAAAAGTGTGATAACAACTTACTTCAAATTGGAGCTTTTCACTTAATGCATGATTATATGATAATTTTACCACCGCCAAATAAGCTTTTCATCTTAAGCAAGAAGTGAGTTGGAGAAGAGAGGAAACCAAATGAAGTGCTAGAGGAAATGAAATGCAAAAATCCCAACTTGCTTATATATATATCAGCTCCACTTCTATGTTACTATGTTCAATAAAAGCAGAGCTATATAACCGCTTCAAAATTTAAGATTTTGATTCTTGATAAAAAAAATGTAATCCATTTATTTTATTTAACATTATTTATTTATCTAAGAGATCAAGTTTCATCTCAATCAAGAAAAAATATATATATTCATATGTAAATGATGAAAAAAATGCTAAAATATCAATTTTAGGGGGTATCTTCGACATTTAAATTGTTCAAAATATCATTTCTATATAAATAAATGATTCTTTAAAGTTTTATTATATTTTAATACATGTGTGAATGAATCTAAGCATTTTTCATAATTTATACATAAATATATATTTCTTGAAACAAATGTGGCTCATAAACACACTTTATTGGGATAAATTTCATCTCTTAGATAAACAAATGATATTAAATACAATAAATAGATTAAATTTTTCATCAATGATCGAAATTTTAGATTTCGAAGGGCTTTCATTACTCCGCTTCTATGCAACTAGGTTATATAGAAGCGAATCAATATATATACATATATAAATTATTGAGTTGCATAAACTTTTTGCTAGAACTCCCCTTATAATCCACCGACATGCATCCATGCCGCTACATCCAGGGGCCTCAATTGATCACATGAAATTGTCCCATGCGGCTAACTGCAGTGAAAGAGAACTCTCTAGGCATGTCTTAATATTAAAACTTTTCAATCTAAAACTTTTCGCTCTCTATAACTACCATATTTTTAATTATTTTTCACATTTTCTTATCCAACTACTTTACTTTTCATTTTTTCTATACAACTACCTATATAACTAACATATCTGTTTTAATTTTATTCTCTTTACTCATTATTATTATCCATATTTTCTCTTAATTTAAAACTTTTCGTCTAAAAGTTTTATCACTTCCCAACCTATCCAAATGAGTTACTATGATCTACATAATTAAATCTATTAAAATTAAGGTATCATTTGAGAATGAAAGAAATATTTTGAAAAAGTGTAAGATTAATTTAATATAATAAGGATAGAGTAAATAGAGTAGTTGTAGAAGAAAATTATTAGAAAACATAAGTAAAAAGTTAAGAAAATTTTAAGTCGTAAAAATCATTTTTTAAAGTGTGGAGAAGAGATGATTTCTTACTCACTATCTTACCTAGTTATGCCTAAATATTCTAAAGATTTAAAGTATTCACTTTTAAGTAATTTGATTCTGGGCTCTTCTTTTATTTAATCTGGTTATATAGAAATGATTCTATATCACCCATTTTTTTTATGAATATTGATGGTTTATGCAAAATTCAATTCATTCGATATATTTATTTTAGCAAGGAGACCACGTTTGATCCCAACTAAATATGTGCATTGGCTACATTTGTCCAAAAATGGATATATTTATATGTGAATTAGGAAAAATACTTATATCTATCTAAATATATATTAGAATATAATATAACTTAGTGAGAGAAATGTGAAAACAATGCTAGCATAAGACTACACCTTAAGATTAACAAACAAGTCTCACACCAAAATTTAAACACAAAACAAAAAGAATTTCTTAGAAATATTACTCAAGGGATCTGCACAAATCTATGAAACAAAAAGAATATTACATATTTATAGAATTGTTCTAGCAAACTTGATGCTAAGAAACCCTAAGCAAACAAAATTATGAAAGAAAATTAAAAAAAACTATTAAAAATGATTTACTGAAATTAGTAAAAATAAAATTTATAAGAGTTGTCATGATATTGGCCTCCAAAATATCTTTCCATTAATATCTTGTGACTACCATAATTTCACTTGGATCAAAATTTATAATTATTCGAAGTTGTCTTACTCTTTTATTGTGTAAAGACATTTTCATTTTGTGTCTTGATAATCCTACCTGCTTTAGAATTTTATCTACTTAGCGTCTTATGTCATTCTCCTTCACTTGAGAAAAATTCGATCTCGAATTTGCTTGAATATCTAAATAGAAAATTTCATCTAAAGAATAAAATAGGTAATATTTGTCACATTTAATGTTTTGAACATCCTATTATATCTAGAAAATCCATCATATTTGCTTTATTATAAATCCTTTTCAAAGGTGGTATATCATCAGGTAAATCGTCTAGCATCAACTCCTTGAATTTCGCTAATAATGACTCAATTGCATCAAAATGCTCTATCACTTTCTGCTTTTTATTTGTCGTTACTTTTTTTATAATTAGATCATGCACCTCCTTTGATTCCTCAATAAAATAGGAATTTTCGGCCTTCTGTTCCTCCTTTGCATTTGTTACCTTTTGCTTTTGAGTCGTCTTCTCCTCTTTGCATCAATTAGTAAATGTAACTACATTATGAGTTAAATTATTTATTTCATAAGTACTCTCATAGTGACTGTGGTATTGCTAAAACAAAATATCCTCATAATCAAGAGGAAAAAATAATCATGCATCAACTGCTTCATTCATCATCATGTTCAAAGATGTTTATTCTTCATAAACCCTTCTGGAATGCAATTTTTTCCACCATAAAAAAGCTGAATCTTTAAGTTTACATGCGCTAAGTTGCACTCATTTTCCTTCTAGAATATCTACATATTCAAAAACTTATCTACTTTTGTAATCCAATTTAAGCATTTCTCGATATCAAGGTCACTATAGAAGTAAGAAATATTTACCTTTAACTTGAATTTATTAGCGCCTCTATCACCATAATAATGTCTTCCACATATAGCTTTTCTAATGGGTTTCTCAAAATAATATTCTTCTTTGTCTAAATCTTCTATGTATACATATTACCTATACTTATCTGTAAGAATAAATCTGCTCAAAGGCTGCCCATGAGCACGAACATCCACGATATGTAGCAACTTATCATCCCAATTTCTATGGGCATCAACACTTAAAGCATCATGTCAAATTGCAGTTTTTTCAAAGCACCATTTTGGATGCTGGAAACTACAATCCATCTGTTGTTCCTAAGCTTTAATGTCACCCCATGAACTTGCTCTGCAAATTATGAGATCTTATCTCTTCGATCTCTGTCACAAGAACTATTGCCTTCATCATTAGCCGTGACATTGAGTAAGATTCCCTACACTAATACCTGCTAATGTAGCGAGAGAGACATGAAAACAAGGCTAGGAAAAAAATACACCTCAAGATTGATAAACTAGTCTCACTTCGAAACTCAAACACAAAGTAAAGAAAATTTCTCTGGAATATTACTCAAGGGATCTATGTAATTCTACGACATAAAAAGAATGTTACATATTTATAAAAGTGCTCTAGCAAACCTTAACGTTAAGAAAACCTAAGAAAACCTTAAGCGAATAGAATTATGAAAGAAAATTATGAAAACTGCTAAAACATGATTTACTTAAAATGGTAAATTTGGGCCACGACACTTCCAGCATCGTGATAAGTTAGGCTGCCTACAATGCTATGCCTGGCTTCGACTCTCGCTGGCCGCGTGTGGGTTAATTTTTTGTGTCGCCTAAGTACGAGTAAGAGTGTTAACGGATTGGGTTAGATGGGTTAAAGTTTCATCTTAATCCTAACCTATTTAAAATATCTTAACCCTAATCCATGTATTAACTTATTTAAAAAACTTCAACACTAACCCACTTACAAGTCATTTAATAAATGAGTTAATGAGTTGTTAACAAGATTGTACAACAAAGGACTTGAAGGCTTAAACTTTGGTAGATGATGATCTTAAGGGGAAAGGCAAGAAAGTGCTTTTGGCATAAGCAAAATGTAAATAAGGCAATAATGGAAAAATGAAATTAGAGTAGTAGTCAAAAAATAAAAATTATGTGGCAGGAAGAAGACTTAGCGGGGGAAAATAACTAAGAAGTTTACATATATGTATATGACTCTAGCAATTTAAATGAGTTAAATGAGTTGAACGGGATAAATCGTGACTAAATAGGTTATCGGGTTATAAAATCCCAACTCCAATCCATATATTTAATTAAATGGTGGAACAGATTAATGGTTCATAACCCATTTATTTAAAAATTCCAACCCAAACTCATTTATTAGTGGATTGGATGAGCGAGTTAACTAAGACCATTAACACCCCTAAGTGTGGGTAAAATAAATGTGTTCCATCTATGTCCAGGGTTTACATAATTTTCCCCATATATAGGGGTCTTTACAGAAATGTCCTTCAGGATTTGAGGGTTGTGAATGTACTTGATTTATAATGTCCATTGTCACATTATATAAAATATCAATAAAAAATAGTAAAATAAAAAAATAATAATAAAATAAATTTATAAAAGTTGTCATGATAGTGGCCTCTACAATACCTTTAGTTAATATTTTGTGGTTACTGTCATGTCATCAAAATCAAAAATTATAATTATTTGAAGCCATTTTGCTTTTTTATTGCGTAAAGATCTTTCCACTTTGCATCTTTATAATCTTACCCACAGTAAGATTTCATTCGTTTAGTGTTCTATACCATAATAGTATTTCATAGGATTATTTATTTACATAATAATGATATTTCATATAATTTAGATGTTGAAAATGCTATTTAAAAATAAAACTTGATTCTATCACTCGGGTGCACTAGGCTCAGTGCACCCGGGTGAAATTACCCATATATATTTTTGAAAATTTTTTTACACAATTTTTAATGTGAATGTATTTAGTATGCGTATTAAGTTTTACCATTTTTGAAGATTTGTTGATATTTTTTGGATTTTTTAAAATTAGTAGTTGTGTAAAAATTTTAAAAAATATATATAATTATATATATAAAAATGGGTATGTGCACCTGGATGCATCGAGCCTAAGTGCACCCCAGTGCACTGAATTACTTTTCTTTAAAAATTGATATTTTTTTATTTAATTTAAAAATTAATATTTAACATCAAACTATTTTATAAGCTAATTTTACACATTTAAAGCTGATGTCTATATACAGTGATACTAAACAAAATAATTTAATTTTTATGACAATATACATGAAGTTGAATACAATAGATAGTGTGGACATTAAATTATTGAAAATGAAAGTGGGTACATAGAAGTATTAAAGCTAACATTAAAGGGATTCATTGGAAAATTTCAAAGCGGTGAATGGTCCTTGTATATCTTCCTTATCCCGGGTATCTCTGTCTATGTGGTGAGATGGAAGGTTGCGACTAGAATATTTGGGCGTCAGAGAAGTCGGTAGATGAGCTGGAATGTGGAGTCCAGGGGATGCGAACAGCAATCTCCTTCCCAGGTGCTCGGTCTTGGATGGTTCGTGGGACAAGCACGTTCTGGCTGGCCGTGCATGAGCATTATTGGACTATAGCCACTTTCAGCGGCTGCAGACTGTTAGAAATTGAAACAATTATCAATTGTATGTACTTTTTACTATAAATAAACGAGAGGCTAAAGAAAAGGAGTGCCAATTGCAGAGAGGTGGGCTGGGCGACGGGAAATATAAAATAAGAACATTGACAGACAAAGGGTGTGTAAAATATGGTTTTTTCATGGTAATATCAATCATTATTTTATTAATCACATTATTTTTTCCACTTTTACCCTTATATTCCAATCATTTTTCATGTCAACTATATACAACAAACTTATTTATTCCAACTATACATTTATCATTTCTTATCCATCACACATATTTCAAAATATTTTATGGTTCATTTCTCACCATTTCTCACAATTCCACAATTTTACATATTACCAGACGTCCCCTAAAATAATGTGAGTGGGAGAAATTGCAGTACGGATGAAAAATAAAGAAAGTGGGGCTATCCTGTACCGTAAAAATTAACATTATTGTTTTCCTATGGATATGTAGCCTCTCTAGCCCTTTCTTTTCATGAAATTTAATAGTTTTCAAAAATTTATTTGACATTTTTTATTTTTGAAAATCAACAAAATTGGCATGACATGCTCGTGTACCCCACCCATTTTGTTGATTTTCCAAGAAGGACAAGATTATATGACCATATATCTATAAAACAAAAATTAAAAAAGTTCACAGTCATTCATAAATCACCCGATTTAATAACCGACAACCATATAAGAAAAAGTCCAAGAAAAAACTTATTTTTTAGAAAAATAAAGGAAGAAGGAAGAATGATTGCTTTTAGTGATTTGTGTGAGGTTCGTTTCTTATATTGGTGTTAGTAAATAAGGCAATTTACAAGGACCATAAGACTTTTTTTTTTATTTTGTTGCTTTTATAGATGTGTAAGTCTTATTTAATTCTTGCTCAATATAAAATTTCACAACTTTTAAATTTATTTAATTTTTATTTTTGAAAATCAGCAAAATGGGCATGCATATATACATGTGCTGGATCTATGCCCATTTTACTAATTTTCGAAAGTAAAAAAATTGTCGAATTTAGTAAGAAAATAAATCTAGGTGAAGCTGACAAAAAAATTATGGTTGCCTATAAATCTCGCGATTAATTACCGGAGACAGCATAAGACCAGAGCGGTCGATCATGAGCCAAACAAGAAACACAAATAGTAGCGAGAGTATAATTCAACTATGGACAAACGGAACAGGTGATTGATATCATATTGTATTTATATTTACCATTTTCTTTAAATTTCTTCCACGTACCTTGTTTTGTTGGCGAGGCACACCCTTCGGTTGAATTAATTAACTAGCCTTCAAGAAGTCAAACAAAACCTTGAAATAAAACGTGTTGATAAACTTTTAGAAAACTATTCTTGTAACACTTAGCATTGACAAAAAAAAAATCTCAAAAATATAGAGTGGGCGCCAATAGAGTTTGATCGGTTGGTCACGATCTGAGGGATAAGGACCAACCGCAGCACCGTGCATGGGATCGAATCTTCGATAGAAATTTTAATCGGGCATTTGAATTTTCTAAAATAGATTTTTTTTGTATGATATTACAGTATCTCAGGTGGTAGTACAGACATTTTAACAATTGTTTAACTAAGAATCTAATATTTGTAACAATAAATCCTAAACTACTCACTTAGTAAACGCTCCCATAAAAAATTCGAAGAGACTAAACGCCACTACTAATTATTCAATAAATTTGAGTCTTCCTTATTTAAAGATAAGACTTGGGTGTCCCTTTTTAAATAGGTAAAACTTATAGTCTCTAAACTTAATAAGTTTAATATGAGTTTTCGCTAGGTAAAAAAAATATAAATATATATATAACTTATAGTCTCTAAACTTAACAAGTTTAATATGAGTTGTCACTAGGTGCAAAAAATATATATATAAAAATTATAGAGTGGGCGGTTTAGAACATGGATGCGGACTTCAGTTATATATGCTTCAAAAGCATTCACATCTTGCCTTTTATTTGATAAATGAACCATACACGCCTCGAGATTTTCAAAACTTTTGGCTTCACACACTTTCTGGATCGATTCCCGCGTCACTGGGATTCGTTTTCTCGATATATACGAATTTGGTGATGGCGATATGATCCATTTAGCATCCATTTAGCATTGAATGTCTAGAAATCTGATCAATCAGCTCAGCTTAGGCTGATTTATGTATGGCAATAGCAAGTGAATTATAAAGCGACGAGTATTTTATTTTTAGAAGTAATTCTGTTAGCCTAGTTAAACAAATGACTCTGTTTAATCTATTTTAAAAAATTCATTTAAAATTTATGGTTTTTATTGCATGCACGTACGTTATTATATATTTCTAGATTAATGAAGCATTATTAACACTTGTGACGGATTTTTCTGATCTTGATCTTATCTTTTCAAGAATTCTTTATTACTTTTTATAACAAAATTTATTTTACAAATGTAGTCTCCTTTTGCTTCATTACGCGATCATGATGGAAGGTGCAGCTTTTATTTATTTATTTTTGTTTCTTATTAGGCTAGCAACTTGGATTAATGAAACTCTAAGTTAACTTTAACCCTATCTTTATCCCTGCTTATAAAACTTTCACTATTAACTTTAATCCTATTTTTATAACTTAAAATGTAACTCTTTTTATGAAAATAAGGTTTGGATTGAGTTCAAAATTAAGGTGTGTTTGAAAAGTGATAAAACATCTGGATGAAAAGTTTTTGATATAACAATTATTAAATTAGTAGAAAATAATGTGATATGATAGAGATAATGATGATGTATAAAGAGAATAAAGTTAAAATAAGTAAGTTAATTATCCAAGTAGTTGTATAAGAATAATTAAAAATAACGTAGTTGTATAAGAATAATTAAAATAAGTTAGTTGTATAAAAATAATTAAAAATAAGGTAGTCATAAAGAGTGAAAAGTTTTTATTAAAAACAAACATACTTAGAATTTATGTTAATAAATTTTCTTTTCATTTAAAAGTAGAAAGTTTAAAATTTCATATAAATATACAATAACATAACAACAAATCATGTAAGCAACCATAAAAATATATGGTATGACCATATATTTTTAAAATATAATAATAAATAATATATTTTCGAAAAATTTAATCTTTTAAAATTGGATAAAAGAAGAAAATAATATAAATATAAAGACAAATGTAAATGAACGTAATATAATGTTTCTACAATATAATTGCAACATGACGAATATGTATTTAAACATAAATATAAACAATATATGATATGTACATATGAATGATTTCGTTTCATATATTTTACATCAAACAAAAATGAAAAATCAAGCTTAAGAAAGATAAGTTTAACCATTGTAAATTTTGGAGTTCATTGGTTGGATTTTAGTTTAATTGAGCCCAAATTGCAGCTCTAATCATAATGAAACCTGATACAATGCATCTGGGTGCTTTAACCAATTTTTTATCTTTTAAATTTTTTTAATAAAAATGTTAATCTAAGTGTATTTAATAATATTTAAAATATGTAACACACATGTTAAATATGCTTAGATTAATAATTTTATAAAAAAAATTTTAAAAATTTTAAAATGAGTTAAACGTAGTGTTGTTAAAACCTGACTGGATCGACTGGGAACTGGTCCAAAATCCCATTTGTATGTATGCGGTTTAGTTTAATTGTAATAAACCGTTCGAATCATCTAACTGGATGTCGCGGTTGGACCATATGCGATTGGTTCGACGGATACAAAAAAAATCATCCTCATCCTGTCAATCTTCGTCCTCCCTTACCCCCAAATTAGCGACTAGCAGTGCGGCACCCTAGCTGATTCCTCATCACTCGTCATCTTCCCCTCGTCCAATTGGTGTTCCACGACCAACAGCCGAAACAGCAACGACCTCCATTTTTGGCAACCAGCAAACGGCCCATTCTCCTTTTCATTAAAATTGATTGTAGCACAATAGCAAAGCTGCCTTCCTCCATTTTCTCTCAACAGCCGCAAAATTGGAAGGAGCAAGCTCTCAGAGAGTGACGCTAAAAATGGAAAACCCATTGTTGTGCCCACCTGCTCGCTCGATCACTCGCCTTTCTCGTTTTTTTTCCCACTTCGACGTGACAACCATAAGCGATCTTGCAAGGAGAAGGGGGGAATTTTTGTGGTGGTCTAGCAGACCATTGAATTTGTGTATACGCAGATCGTTATTTGCAATATAGAGCATTCAAAATAATTTTATAAAAATTCCTCAATAATCTAATGGAATCTCCCAAATTATGTAAATATAATTTTTATGTAAAAAATTTAAATATCACTAAGTATTGCATCAAAACCTCGATTTCAATATAATTTCTCTTAAAACAAAGTGAAAATAATATAAAATAACTACAAAATGATGTAATTTTTAATAAGGTTTTTATTTAATAAAAATATTAATTCAATTAATAATATTCTATTTTTAAATTGATATTATCTTCCATAAGATATGAATTATTATAATCACATGCATCTTTATACCGATGACGTAACAAATAAGAAAATTAGATTTTAGGTGAATTTTTTAGTACCTGGGACGATTTACGTGTAATCTAAAATTTTATTTTTAATATTTTATTATTTCATAAAATTTGAATGCTCCTTAAATGTCGTTAAATGTTGTTAAATTAAGGTGAATTTTATTAAATCATATTATCTGGGTTTTAAGTTTTCTAATTAAGATATAAATGACCTTATAAGGAGCTGAGGATCATATTACAGCTGTTAAATTAGGATTAACTTATTAATATCAAAAGTTCGATGCTGTTAGATGTTGTTAGATTTGGTTAGATACTGTTAGATGCTGTTAGAAGTTGTTAAATAAGGTAAATTTCATTAAATCCTATTATCTAGGTTTCAAATTCTGTAATTAAGGTATAAATGACCTTATAAAAGGCTCAGAATCATATTACAGGTGTTAAATTAATATTAACTTATCAATATATTTACTTAAAATTTAAAAATAATTTAATATTTATGACATCATAAATATATCATACTGACGTCACCCGTTTAAACCGGAGTAGTTCAATCATCGATTCGGTTATGACAACATTAGTAAAACACACCCGGGTGTAAGAAATCACAGCCAAATCATAATACCGTTTTCTAGTATACCTTCTCTCAAATAGACCATAGGACTTTGGTAAAATATAAAAAAGAACTCTCTCTCTTGTTCTTATGCATCTTTTATAATTTGATATCTTAATTATGTCATAAATTTACTTTTTTATTATTACCTTTATAGTTTAATTATTTTTATAACTTGTTATATAAGTCCTTATTTATTTTATTTAAAGGTTGAGCTTGGGAAGAGAGAAAAAATTCTTAAAAAATTTGGTGGAAATTTTTTGAAATAGATAAGGTGATATTCTAATATAATATAGGTAACCATGAGGGATAAATGAAATAAAGTTGGAAAAGAAAAACTATTGTATGCAAGTATATGAAAATATAATTGTAGAGTTTGATAATTGTATAAAAAAACGTGTGGAAAAATAGTGAAAATTTTTTCCCTTTACCGTCTACCAAATACACCCTTCTATTCTACTCGCTGTTATCAATTATTCCATCGAATCAAATTGCTTACTTTTTCAAAATTGTTTTCCACTCCCTTTCTGTCGTTGAGTCATTTTTCTCCCTGTGCAAGCACGGCACTGAAATGCTCTGAATCGATGTGGCCGGTCCGAAGTCTTCGGACCCGTAGCAACGGTGTCTTGGTCGCCATGTACCCCATTTATTTTTTATTTGCTACTTGTTTTGAGTGAGCGCAGCCCAGCGGTCAATGCAACAAATGCAGACGGGAATTAGATTTTAGGTGCATCTTTAAACCGACGACTCAACAAATAAGAAAATTAGATTTTAGGTGAATTTCTTAGTACCTAGGATGATTTATGTGTAATTTGAAAATTTATTTTTAATATTTTATTTATTTCATAAAATTTGAGTGCTCCTTAAATGTCGTTAGATGCTGTTAGGCGCTGTTAGACGCTGTTAGATTAAGGTGGATTTCATTAAATCATATTA
Source organism: Annona squamosa (assembly GCA_035584095.1). Classification (NCBI taxonomy): domain Eukaryota; kingdom Viridiplantae; phylum Streptophyta; class Magnoliopsida; order Magnoliales; family Annonaceae; genus Annona; species Annona squamosa. The sequence continues at coordinate 42,420,355 of JAXCLR010000063.1, read as the reverse complement.
TCTGGATTTTAAGTTCTATAATTAAGGTATAAATAACCTTATAAGGAGCTGAGGATCATATTACAGGTGTTAAATTATGATTAACTTATTAATATCAAAAGTTAGATGTTGTTAGATGCTGTTAGATGCTGTTAGATGTCGTTAGATGTCGTTAGATGCTGCTAGACGCTGTTAGATATAGTAAATTTCATTAAATCCTGTTATCTGAGTTTCAAATTCTGTAATTAAGGTATAAATGACCTTATAAAGGGCTTAGAATTATATTACAGGTGTTAAATTAAGATTAACTTATCAATATATTTACTTAAAATTTAAAAATAATTTAATATTTATGACA
>JAXCLR010000063.1:42401683-42419918 GCA_035584095.1 Annona squamosa | reverse complement strand
TAAGATTAACTTATCAATATATTTACTTAAAATTTAAAAATAATTTAATATTTATGACATCATAAATATGTCATGCTTACGTCACCGGTTTGAACCATAGTAGTTCAATCATTGGTTTAGTTCCAACAACATTGGTAAAACACGCTCTGGTGTAAGAAATAATAGCTGAATCATAATACCGTTTTCTAGCATACCTTTTCTCAAATAGACCATAGGACTTTGGTAAGATATAAAAAAGTACTCTCTCTCTTGTTCTTACGCATCTTTTATAATTTGATATCTTAATTATCTCATAAATTTACTTTTTTATTATTACCTTTATAGTTTAATTATTTTTATATCTTGTTATATAAGTCCTTATTTATTTTATTTAAAGGTTGAGTTTGGGAAGAGAGAAAAAATTTGGTGGAAAAATTTTGAAATAGATAAGGTGATATTCTAATATAATATAGGCAACCATGAGGGATAAATGAAATAAATTTTGAAAAGAAAAAGTATTGTATGCAAGTATGTGAAAATATAATTGTAGAGTATGATAATTGTATAAAAAAACGTGTGGAAAAATAGTGAAATTTTTTTCCCTTTACTGTCTACCAAATACACCCTTCTATTCTACTCACTGTTATCAATTATTCCATCTAAACAAATTGCTTACTTTTTCAAAATTGTTTTCCACTCCGTTTCTGCCGTTGAGTCATTTTTCTCCCTGTGCGTGCACGGCACTGAAATGCTCTGAATCGATGCGGCCGGTCCGAAGTCTTCGGACCCCGTAGCAACGGCGTCTTGGTCGCCGTGTACCCCATTTATTTTTTATTTGTTACTTGTTTTGAGTGAGCGCAGCCCAGCGGTCAATGCAACAAATGCAGACGGAATTCCATCCCGTATGTGCAGTGGCCAGGTGAGTAACCAACTGCCATAAATCAGGTGCTTCCCATTCAAAAGGATTTGACCACCGAGGCACCGACAAACCCAACCATTGTAAGTTCCAACTCTCCTCCTAGCTTTTTACCCGATCAGACACCGAGAATGTCGTCCTCCTCCTAGCCTCCCGCGGTCCTACCCTTTTCATCTGGATGCGGATTAGAACAGTTAAGTGACTTTTGGATTCTTTGAAGTCAAAGGCATAACCTGGGTAGGATATTTCAATCTATTGAGTACTTCAAAATTAAATTTCTATTTTTAAAACTATAGAGTAGGATATAAAAAAAATATTTAGTTCAAATAAGAGAGGAGAAATTCTAAGTTCTGAATACTCAAAGTGACCTGAATTAATAATATATGTTTAATATATATTTTATAAAACATTCTTTATAATGAAAGACATAAATATATTTCTTTAAATATATAGAAAATTTTTAATCTATTTATTATTTAGTAAATCTAATAAATATATTTCAAAAATTATATTAATTACATTAAAATGTCTCACATTGATTAGGATTATGAAGAAAGCTTGAGTTATAAGTGGAAATTTTGATTAAATGGTTGAGACACTTTAAGGGTGAGCCTAAAATGACAAAATTGTGTGGGCATAAGGCACAAACTGGATACTATCTGCAATTATTGACCAGGGCGTGGCAAAATGGTATAAGAGTAAGACTCCCAATATTTTGTTAGTGTGTTCAGTGGAAACTCATCTAGTGAGGACAAAACCATAAGAGTTGTAATAAAATTATAATTTTTAAATATAATATAAAAACTATTTAAAAAACCAATTGAATATTGAAATTAGATTCGACCTGAATTTAAAAAATAAGATAGGGTAGGTTTAAATTTGAAACAAACTAAAATAAAATATAGAAGAAATTTTTGAGAATAAAATAAAGATAAAGTCAACCTTAAACCAAAATTACCTGATGTAAGTTGTATCCCTGCTCGCACCAGCCACCAAGTTGCAATACTCCAAGTTGCCATGAGTATTGGAGGCGCCTTGGGGCGGCGAGGACGTGGCCGATTCTTGTGCTGAGGCAGCTGCAAGATGACATTGTTAATACTGTCCTAATGGGGTTCCTTCCGACTATTTTGCGACCAACCATATTTGTACGGGATTTTATGAAATTAGAAGTTTTCTATTTCAACCAATCAAGAAAAAAAAAAAAAAAGAAGTTTGCCATTTCAAAACAAAAATCTTTTATTGAACACATTAAAAATGATAAATTTCAAACAACTTTACTGTTGTTTGGTGGGCATGCTTTGCCCCGTGTGGACAAGATTAGGTTAATAATATAAATCATTGGTCTAAAAATAGACCCCTACATATATTGGGCCAAGTTGCCGACAAGGAGTAATCATCCACACAACAAGGCGCATGCATCCATATTCGGCCTTTGCTTGAGCTCGTTTCAGCATCCTAGGGCCTTGGGCTGGCCCGAAAATTGTACAACAGGCTTTTCTGGGCATGTGGGGGTTCGGGGTGAGGCCTACGCCATCCAGAACAGAGAATCATGTTGCTGGTCAACCAGAACGTAGACGAGCAGGCCAAATGCCCAAGAGCACCGAACACCGTCTGTAGAAGCGAGTGGGCGGAAGAAGAAGGAATCTGTGGTCTCGGCTTCTTCTTCCCTCCGTCACGGAGGATGATAGCAGACAGACGAGCGATAGTATCGGTAGAAGCCTGTCTGTCATAGCAGACGAGCGAAGCGTGGAAATTTTTGCCATGGATTTCCCTTGGTGGGGCGCCTTGCTCCTCGGAGCGAGCTGCTTCGCCTTGGGATACCTGATCGCCAAGAGCTGCCGTCCGTTTCCTCTCCCTTCTCCCACCAATACCGACAGCTCCTCGAAGAAGAAGAAAATGAATCAGCAGCAGCAGCAGCAGCAACAACAAGAACAGCTCGAGATCGAAAAGCTCGCGGACATTCTAGAAGACTTCAAAATGGCGAGTTAATCCTCTCTCTGCCGCATTTTCTTGTCGCTCTGTGTTCCGTGCTCTGACTTCCAAGACTTCGCCTTTTCCGTGCAGGTGTTAGTCGTGAGGAACGATCTGAAGATGGGGAAAGGAAAGATTGCTGCACAATGCAGGTATTTTCCCCCCTTCTCCTTTGAATTTGGTTGTCAATATTCTTGTTCGGCGAGCATTTGGGTCTGTATGTAAGATTTGAGGTCCTTTGCTTCATTTGGACCTTGAATAAAGGGTACCGACTGTTTGGATTATTGAATAAGAGAAATGTTTCGCATAACTAGTATGACTTTTTTTTGAGGTTGCCATTTACAGCTGTGCTGAAAGAAATTACTGCATGATTTCAGTGAACTCATTTTATGTTCTGTTTTCCAGTCATGCCACTCTGGGCTTATTCAAAAAGCTTGTCAACAAGGCGCCAAAATCACTGAACAGGTCTGGATAACACTTACAAATTAGCGTGGTCTAATCACTCATGCCTTGCGAGAAATGTGCTGATGTTTTCAACTTATCACTTGGATTTGGACTGGCTGCAGGTGGGAGATGTGTGGGCAAGTTAAGGTGGTGGTTAAAATTGAGAGTGAGGAGGATTTGCTTGTTCTACAGGTAATATATTGAGAACTTGGCACCAGCTATTATGATATATTGTTCTTGGCTTGCTCTTTTGATGTATTGATTTGGACAATAAGTAAGACGACAAATAAAACAAATTCTTAGTTTCTCATGGATCTAGTAGTGATTTGTTTGTTTGTTTGTTAACGATGGGAGGAGGTGGTTTTGGACATTCTGTTTTTTATTGAAATAAAATAAATTCTGCTTGATTTGGATGGGCTGGTTTGGCTTGTTTCAAAACCTGACCAGCCATTGCAGTGGTATTTTATTTTTAAAAATGAAGTCTTCTTTTGCTTGGTTGTGTTTAATGCAAATGTGTCAAAACTCCCTTTCCAGCTTCCTTTCACAATGCTTTAAGGTCACTGTCCTAGTGTTGCAAGAAGTTCCAAATAATCTGTTTGAAAGCGATGCAACATCATTCATTCAGAATGTTCAGCTCCATATGCTTATCAATATTAACTAATGATTTCTTCTTTACAGAAAGAGGAGGGGGTTCGTTGAGGTCATTTTGTTTTCTTTTTAATGACTGTTCTTTCAATCTTCTTCTTCTTTTTCTTCCTCCTCCCTTTCCTCCTCTTCATTGATAAAGAACTCACATTAACTTTTTCCAAAAAAACTCGGTTTTTTCTTCCTAAGGGAGATGCAGTTGGGCATGGTGGTGTTATTGGGAATTTTCTTTTTTTTGATTCATGTATTTACAACTCGATCCAAATACATATTTTCCTATCTACTCCAGGGGCATAAATCTAACAATGTTGCTAATAGAGTAGCTATAGAGATGTTGCTCTAGAAAATGGGAGAAAAACTCCCCACACCGGGACTAAGCCCGGGCCTCTTGTGTGAGAGGCGGATACAAAGGCTTACGTAACTTGCCATGTCAGTTGCTATTTTATTTCTCAGCGAAGTGCAAAAGCATATATAATGAGCCCACAACCGTTATTGTTCATCATATATTTTTTCGAATATTTTCTTAAAAATAAAACTTTCAACTTGTTTTCTCTTCCAGTGTTTCTTCCTAGGGCTTTTTTCATATTGCATCTCTAGGTATTCAATTTTGCATTTTGACCTTTAACTTTGATTTATTTGCAAGAATTTGTGGTTCAGGTGATAGTACATATTAAACCTTATGACCATATGGCACTAAATTATTTTTTGAAAGCTAGAGAAAAGTAATCGAAGAAGGAAGAAATGAGACTAAATACTCCTGACATATCCCTGTGGCCATTTAACTACTAATCCCCAAAATCTCTGTTCTAACTTCCAACTTGTTGGCTGGAAATTGTGCCAGTGGTCATCCTTCATGCTCAGTTGTTTGTCCTCCTGCTTCCATCTTCCAATCTCAGATGGTTTCGGATGCATGGCTGACGTGAAATGCATTGCCAAGATCTCAGATTCTGTAACATTCTATTCTTTCCTGCTGGTCTCCAGTATTGACTGGGTTGACTGTTGGCAATTGCGGAATTTGATGATTGCTGTTTCTTGTCATCCATCAGTTCAGCATCTATGATTTATCACCTCTTCATCTTCATTCTTCTCTCGACATTGAGTCTGTTCTAGGCATTATGTAAGCCATTGAGTGTGACTAGATGGAAGCAGCAAGCAACAAAGTGCCAAGCAAGGCTATCTAACACGGTGTGGACAACCAACTAGAGGCTTGAGTGGTGGCAGCCATTGTGCAAATCCTGGAAACTGCAAAATCAAAATTGTAGATCCAAGGATTTGGAAACTCTCATGGTATACAGGTATAGGTCTTGAGATTGGGCTACACAGTGGTAAAAGGAGTTGGTCTAGATTGGTGATAGCAACAAAAATGATGAACTTTATTACGAAAAAGACCAGATCAAATTATCTGCAATGGTGTATATGCATTGGTATCCAAAATATAAGGTTGACCTTGACATCGACCATGGATATGCAGTGGTGAATTAAATGGAGACTAAATGAAGATTGATTGTGAGAATCTAAAACATAAGGTTTAATAGATGCAATTGAAAGTCTAGATGGTATTTATACTGAATCACGTACTTGGAGGGACTAATTTACAAAAATCCCTTTTCTCATTGTCCGAAAAATGGCCTTTTTACAAGGAAAAGTTGAAAGAAATTGAAATGTGTAACTCTTGTCCATTTCTTGATGATGTTCTTCTTTGGTGATGGACTGATGATGCTATGCAATCTTCAATTGATTTGCACATGATTCACATTTATATTAGTCACATGATGTCCTTCTAGGTTAGATAAAACTATGTTTAATTTAAAAAATTTGAAGGTTTGATGATATTTTATACTGAATCAAATACTTGGGAGGGATTTACGAAAAAGCTCCTTCTCACGTTGTCTAAAAAGTGGCCCTTTTCCCTGGGAAAGTTGAAGGGAAATGCTTACCTCTTGTCCATTTCTTAATGCCGTTTTCCACTTCTTCTGTGATTATTCCACGTGATCCAGGCATTCATGTTAGTCACATGGCATCTTCCGAGATAAGAAAAACTGTCTGATGATACCCCAAACGTGGCATGTGGATTTTCCTTGGAAGGGTCGTAGTGTTAAGATTTTCAAGTTAACAACTTGAGATATCCTAATAACTAGCTGGTGGCCACATGCTTCTACATGTGGACATCATTAAAATGTTGATGCAGGTCTCTGAATATGGTTCCATGGAATAATTTGTTCAATACTTCACCCTGCTTGCTTCATAACTGCGTTATCTCGCCATGTGCTTTGGTTTACAGGATGAACTCTGTTTTCTTCTTTTTGTTTCCATTTTTTCACTTGTAACATGATTGCTGGCATTTTATCTGAGACAGGGAAGGGCAAAATCACTGAAGCTGCCAACCCACATTACAATTGATGCTGGAAGAACACAGATTTCACCCAGTTAGTTGTGTTTTCCTTTCGTTGATTTATATTTTGCTTTCCGCTTTATGAATCTTTTCTCAGTTTTACTAAATTTTATGCTGACAGTAAGGTGGTAAAGTATTTCATTATTTATTTAGTACAATTAAGCTGTGAGTGATGAAATGTTCTCCTTTTTCAGATTCAAGGACAGTTATGGCCATTCTTGGTAAGTTGCTTTGTTTATTCATTCAGTGTGTCTGCATTCCCCAGGCCTGGGGTTCATCAGTCAGCCCTTTACTTTTAAAAAATAAAAATAAAAATCTAAAAGGCTTATTTATTTTTTTTTAATTTCTATTTAATTTATTTGTAGCTGAGTACACTTATTTGGGAAACAACTTTTCAGGACATCGGTTTTAATCATTCTCCCTATTTTGCTACATCATTTTCTCCTTTCCCTCCATTTCTGGGGGGCCTTTTTCTTTTCTCTCTTTTTCCAATTTCTTTCTTTGTTGATGGTAAAAGAGGTGCAGAAAAGAGGACGAACGAGTCATCATTATCGTATATGTTCTTGAACTTTGTTCTTAATAATTTCTAAAGTCTTCATATATTGTTTGATCCCATATCTTGTTCCTCCTCTATATTAAGAGGAGGAAAAAATATTAGTGGGAAAAGTGGAGGAAAAAAGAAAATATAGAAGGATAGAGTTAATAATTAAAAATAAAAGGGAAAGTGAATAAAAATAAAATAGATGAATCTTTGGTGGAAATTATAAAGAGTAATGATTTCAAGGCTAGGCAGTAAAGAGGGAATGGAAGGGGAGAGAAGGCTGTTAAAATGGCAAATAATTAGACCTAAGAGTTTCATCAAAAAGAAAAGAGAGAAAAAAAAAATAAATAAATAAAAATAGAGTTACTAGTTTGGGCCTAACATGCTTACTAGTGTGTAGTGTCTTGTTTGAAAATATCCAAGAGCTAGGCAAGATCTGGATCCTAAACTTGGTAGTTTGTATTTGATGTTATAACTGAAAAATCAATTTCGTAATAGGTTGGCGACTTGAAATCTGCATGTATTTATTTCATTAAAGCTTCCTTCACTGATACTTTTTGTGTTTGATTTTTCCTGTACTGGCATAGGGCCTGCTGATATGGTTGATGATGTTACGGGCGGACTGAAGCTTTTGTGAGGATATGCCACACACTTTGATCATGCCAATCATTTTCCATTGAAGGAAAAGAAAGCAAGCATTTAGGGTTTCAGTCCCCAGAACAGGGCACCACTTCTGTAATCATTTTTAGCCTTCCCTTGCAAAGGGAAAGGATCTTAAATATAAGCAATTCTGAACGCTGAGGGCCACAAGTCTTGAAAGGGCATAGTGTTCTGCCATTGCAATTGTTTTGTGTGGAGGCATACGCATTTCGTCCAATGGAAGCTTTTCAAGTCAAAGGCTGAAAGCCAATGGTGGATTACTATGAGCTTGGCAAAATGCGTGCAATAGATGTCATATGATGCACCCGACTTCGTGGTATTCAGACCTATGAATTTATGGTTGCTTCTTTTGTTCCAAGAATTATTTTGAGTATCTGTACCATCTTCAAGTTTCTGGTTTCCTGGTCGAAAGGGCCATTTGAACTGAAATTTGTTCAATTTTAATATTAGTACTTCATTTTTATTGAGTAAGGAGTTTGATGCGTTGTATTGTAAGATCAGCTTTTAGCCCTCAACAAGCGGAGACTTCTGAAATGGCTGCTGTCCATCCCAATGAAGGAATCTTTCCATGTTGCTCTTACTACGGTTAGAGCATGCTTAACAAATGCGGTTTTCCGGGGCGTGTTTGGAGCCATCCCATTTTGTATAATGAGATTGGGTTTTCCATTCTCAAGAAATTATTCTTATTCCCCAGGTAATCTTTTTATGGTACCTCTCGCGGTGCAAAAATTTATTTATTTTTTGAAAATTTTTTGTATAACTTTTAATCCAAGTGTATTTAATATATGTATGAGGTTTTATCACTTTTGGAGATCTGTACATATTTTTGATTATTTAAAAGCGGGAGTATTTTTCCTATTTTAAAAAATTAAAAGAATATGGACAAATTTCTAAAAATGGTAAAACTTGTCATACATTTTAAATACACTTATATTAACAATATTATAAAAAAATTCAAAAAAATAAAAAATGGATTTTTTGTACTCAGATGCATTGAAAGTAAACGCACCGGATGCAGAAGAAAGGCCTCCATCTTTTATTTTCTATTACATAACCTACATTTCCTATTTTTGATATTACTTTGCTCATTTTTTATATATTATCTTTTTCTTTTCCCATTACTCAGTCATCTCTCGTTCAATCTCTCCATTTACATTTCCAATTTTCGATATCACTTTGCTCATTTTTTATATATTATCTTATTTTTTCATTACCCAGTCGTCTCACATTCAATCTCTCCATTCAGGTTTCATTATGTTGGATGCTTTTGAACTAACCTTCAAGTTTGGAAATAGTGGATTTGCTCCCAGATTTGAATAATATCTCATTAAAATATTTTACATAATTTGCTTTGCATTGGCCTGATTTCAAAGGTGGGTTTGGGTTACATTATTATTGACTTGATTTTATTCCGTATATTAGTATAATATATAATAACTTATTAAAAAATAGGCATACAATAATACAAAATACATAAAAATTTATTCGACATTATTACTTTGAAATAAGATTATTTAGCAATTATACAACTGTACAAGTTATATATTAGAAAATATTCTTATAAATGGATTAATTTTTATTTTTTTATATAAATTTATTTTTTAAAATAGATTTAATTGAGCAAAATAATATTACATATTATATATTTATTAACTCGATTTCTTACTTGAATGGGCAGATCTCTGTAGGATTAAAATAGGGTTGAGTTATTGTGAAAATAAGGTTAAAAGTATATTTAAGTTCAAATTTTACAAGATGAGTCAAGATTATGTTTATCTCAACTTAAGTTAACCCAACTCTATTTAGACACCTATCACCTAACATTAATAAAGACTCTGGCGGCTAGGAGGTGAGATCAACTTAGTCCCTGATGTGATTTTACATACGGACAATTTGTGTATGTACACACACGGTTCCACTTTTTTATATATCATGTTTAACATCCCAGCTATCTAAACACTAATTTTTTGATTATTTTTATATTTAATCATTTTCATACATCTTTCGTATAACTTTTCTATCTATTTTATAATATTTATTTATTTTTATTTTCTTTATTCTTGTATTACAATTATTTTTCTACATTTTTCTTATAACTTTTCTAAGTACTTTATTTTAAATAGTGGTCCCAATCACGTCATATTACTCTCCTGTTGAGTCGTTGGTTTGGGCCAGTTTCGTGTTCTAGCTTAAGAATTTTGTATTTTATTTTTCCGAGCCATGTGACCATAACAACAAATCTAGCAATATTGCTTTTTTCAAAAAATCTAGCAATATTGCTTAGCTTTATATTCTTGAATTAAAAAATTGGAAAATATGTATGTGGTTGAGTTGTAAATGCGAGACTTAAAAAAAAGTGATTTTCAAATATACCCACTTAGTTTGACATAATTACAAATATACCTACATAATTTCAAAAATTGCAAATTACCCCACATAGTTTGACTGTAATTCCAAATATATCCATTCCGTTACGATGCCATTACAGCACAATTATAGTGTGGGTATATTTGCAAATGTTTGCAAATTATATGAGTATATTTACAATTTCAAAAATTAAGTATGTATAATTAGTTTCTTCAAATACACTTACACAGTCTGAAAACATCTGCAAATATACCCATGCCATGACGGAGCACTAACAGTGTCAATAATGGCCTAGGTATATTTGCAGTTATGGTCAAACTATATAGGAGTAATTTGCAAATTTTGACATTATAGGGATAAAATTGCAATTATTGTAAAATTATAATGGTATAAATGCAAATTACCAAAAATAGAAAAAAAAAAGGAGAACGAACAAAGTCGTTAGCTAAGGATGGTAAATTGGTAATCGCAATTACTTGTCCTAGAAAGTGAATTTCTCTGTTTCCTTGCGTTTGCTGTGTGCACGAGTCAGTGATCCGATTCCGGACCACATGCGGCTATGCCGATGGTGGCAGAATAACTAAGGAGATAAAGAGCAGCAGCAGAGCAGAGCGGATTCTCGTCGTCCCTCCATTGCTCTCTCTCCAATTTCGAGACGATCGCACGAGATGCTGGAAACACCGCCTCCGTTTCAAGAGGCCGATCAATGCGACGTCTGCAAATGCGGCTTCAGCACTTTTAGGCGTCGGGTAAATTCTTTTCTCAAATATCGTTCCATTACAAATATATGTAGGATTCGAGTCCCTTCCATACGGTTTATGTTTCGTTGCAATTCAATTATTTTTTTATATCTGCTACTCCGAATCAGTTTCGCACGTTTGGATCTTTCTTTCCGCAAGATGCTTTTCGCTGCGATTAGGCCTAGGCCTTGGCCTTGGCCTTTCGACGATTGTTTTACAAATTTGGATTGCGTGATGGGTTTTGGAACCTTCTTCTCAAGGGACTTACTGTCATATTCTCCAGCGATCGCAGGCAGTGAAGTCATCTTGTCAAACTTGCCTTTGAGTTTCGTTAAGTAGATTTGCCAGGCAAGACCTTCTATTCACCCTTCTGTCTTGTGTCTAATTGGACGATCTGTATGACCGTATGCTTACTAGACTGCTAGCGTTACGCTCAAAAGGTTGTCTTTTTCCTGATTGTGAATTATGTTAGTCGTTTTGGCATTTCTCTCTCTTAGATTGCTGGTTGATCATTGGTCAGTATTTACTCCTTGTGGAAGCTCCTGCTGTTACTCTTTTGCCAGCTCTTTCAATTTTTTTGAGCTTGCTTCTACTTTTTCCTAGTACAAAATGCCAGGCATAGGTTGACTCTCGTGCCTGTAATTCCATACAAAATGCAATACTTCCGCTCAACGGATGCTTAAAATCATAACTTTCATTGTTTAATATATATATATTCTCATCTAGTTTTGCCTGTTTTCCCTTGTTGTGTTCTTGTTGAGCATTGATTCTGTTTCATTTTTTTCTGCCTGAATAGCGACATAGAATATTAATGACTCACCCAAAGAAAGAGACATGCCTCTATGTGCACTCAAGACATTTAATTATTATTATTATTCTAATTTTTGTCAGCTGATATGTTCAATGTATTGTTTCATTAATCTCATCTATTGGGCTTTTTACCAATAAAGGAACTTGATTTCTTTATGGTTGTTTATAATGAAATTTATGATACCAGTGGTATTGTGAGTTCTTCTTTTGTTTGCTGTTTTCCATGGTTTAGACTAGTTTGCTTAGCTTGCAATGTTGATATGTGTTGATCTTATCTGTTGCTTGCTTAGTTTCAGGTGTTCTTGATCCTACATTTGGTTTCTGTACCTGTTTTTTTGACTGAACCAACAAAGTAATATTCAAAATCCTTCATTGCTGCTAATTTTTAAAATTTTTCATGGATGCAGCATCATTGCCGTTGTTGTGGTAGGACTCTATGTCATGAACATTCATCCAACCAAATGGTGAGACTTCCTAAAAATAGCACACAACATGTTTCATTCATGAAAAATGATAGATTTTTTACTTCATTGTTTAAGCTTCCTAGCTGTTGTTTTCAGACGTTACCACAATTTGGCATCCACTCCAATGTCAGAGTCTGCGTTGTGTGTTTCAATAATCCCAACAGGTAAACTTTCCTAACTGTTTTGCTTTCTAGCTTCCCTTTTCCAGATTGGATGATCTGTGGTAGAAATAATTCACTATGGTGATATTGGCCCATAGCATTTGAGAATATTTACACATATTATGTCTCTAACACATCAAAATATTATCAGCAGGCAGTAAATGGGACATTAGGCATGATTATATAGTCAGCAATAACTACCAATATTAGAAGTAGCAAAGCTGAGTTCCAGACATATTGACCTTTTTTACTCCAATAGCTTGGTCTTTTGATTGTCAATTTCCATATCTTTGGGTACACTATAAACTGAGGGGCTCTGACTTATTTTTTAATAACTTTGCTGAGCTTTATTATGGTCAAATTTTTCTGAGATTTGTCTTTCCGTCCCTTCACTTGTGAGAATACAAAGGTACAACATTTCTGATAGCATGAGTATTTTAAAGTTTGTAGGGATTACCCTCGCTTTCCAGGCACTTGTGAGAATAGAAACTTATGATATGGTTGTCTGTAATCAGCTCTTATTTTCTGCTACACAATGTCTCATCTTTCTATGGAATCCTGTTCATAAAATCTGGGTTCTTCATGATCTTGCAATCATCCTATTGTTTCATGTTCATTACATGACAGATTTTCATGATGTTTTTTTCCTTTTTTTTTTCCTGGTTCAATGGTGGGGATTCGGGGGCATCCATTTTCTATTGTAGTAATAAAACAAGGAAAGCCGACTGTTATTCAATCCCGGAACCATATGGAGCATCCACCCTGTGAGGGTACTGGAAATTACCAATTGCCAACTCTCTGAAGACACCAACTCTTCAATTTTTTTAGTGTCAATTACATTCGGTCACTGTCTACTCTTAGGGTAAAATTAACCTCAAGATCATTTACTTGTATATCTGTTTTAGCAAATGGTATTCATGGAATGGGAGTCACTTGCACCATTGAACTAGGTATATTTTTGCATCTAGAAATTTCATTGTGCGAATAAAGAAGACAGGAATAACAAAAACGGAGATCTTATGATATAGAATCTGCCATTGACAGATAAATGCAGGCAGCAGGGAAATGATTCCTGGGTTGTTGGAAACATTGCTTTTTTAACTGTGACAGCTACATTGGCATCTTGATATCTTAACTGGGATTAAGGCAGTTTAGGTTGCCTGGTTGTTTGGCTAAAGCCATTCATCTTAATTGATGCATAAATAGAATTATGATACTTCCAATTTTGAATAGATTCATATTGAGAAACTAGGCTTCATGCTGTGATTATGTTACTCTTAAGGTTGACTCAAAGATGGAGACAATCAATTTGAAGTTCACTTCCTCATCTAGACCACTGATGTGATTATGTATAATTTTCCGGTTGTTGAACTAGTCACTGAAATCCAACGAGGTTTAACTTTTCTATACAGCCTTAGGAATACCAATACCGTAAATGAGTTTCTTCAACCATTTTTCTATATTTAGGTAGCGACCACTTCTGATGATTCAGCTGCATCTTGATTGTTAAAGAGCACGCTTGTGCAATGGCCACTGGCATTTCTTTTAATTGTCCCCCGTGTGACTTTTGTTTACAATTTTTTCCATTGGCTTTCCCCTTCAATGTAGATTCCATGTAATATGTTTTTCTTTTTCAGATCTGTTGTAAGTGATCCTCAACCCTCTTCAGATGGAATTGCTGCCACAGCAGATCAATTCTCAAAACTAGATGTGAGCAAGGATGTTGACACTGTTGAGCCTAAGTCAGCCTCAGTTAGCCCTACTTTAAATATTCCTGAGTGCAAGTGCGGAATGCCACTATGCATCTGTCAAGCTGCAGCCCCAGCACCAGATCCAGCTCCTTTGAAGGTAAAGGAGCTGTTCAGAACTTTGGATACATTTTTCAACTGTCTCTTACTTTCTTAGATTCTATATTGCAGATGCATAATGCTACTGTCTCAACAGTTCACTCAAACCCAAGACCTAAGAGGGCCACAAACACAAAATCACATACTCAAGACTCCACATCTAAGAATAACAGTTCTACTTCAAATAGCAAGCAAAGGTCTGTGATGCATGAGCCCATACTCTTTTCTTTCTTTAATTATTTTTGGTAATGGTCATCAGACTGTAAGTCATAAATGTCGTAATACTATTCTTTTACATAGAAATCAATTTAGAGTAAGGGTGTTTTGCTCCTCTGAAGCCTGTATGCATGGCAGCACGAAATTTGTTTATCACCATTAACACTGGCCTGTACAAAAGTTGTAGCTGGCCATTAATCTATGTTTGACACAGAAAATTCCTAATTCAAACGTATTATGTTTCTCCCTTCAGGTATTCATTATTGTGTATTTGCATTTTTTTTCAGTGTTTAAAACTACACGAGTGGCTGAAAAGCTTCTGAATTTAACTTTTTTCGATCAAGCTATTCATCAGACTGATTCAATGTGACAGTAACAGAGATGTATACTTTAATGAAGGGATAAGACATCTCAAATAACCGTGAGAAAGAGAAGAAACTTTAGAATGAGTTACTGGCTAAAGTTAGGAATCCACATCATCCAATATTTTTAAACTCGTCTTGTGGCTGGATCTTATTTACTTGGAGCAATCAGACGGTTCTAACTCCAATAGTTGTTTGAACGCTGAAAGGGTGAAATATAGAGATGCTTAAACAGTTGTCCGATTCAATTAGCTAAGTTCAATGTTAAATGTTACTACAGGAAATTATACTTTTTCATTGTCAAATATGCGCGTGCACATGCTTTTGGTGTTACATGCAGCCTACCTCACAGTTCAGACCCACAACCAAGAGCAGCATCGTTATAGTTAAGCATTTGGATGTTTTTCCTACTATCCACTCCGACACATTAATGTCATTAGTCCTGCATATGCTTGTCGGATTGGTGTCCCAGGTGGCTGGTGATGGACGGCTATCTCATATAGCGTAGCATGTTGTCTGTCCTGAAATGAGTCTGTCACTTCATTCTATGCTACAAATGACACAATTATTTTGATGTTCACTTTGATTTGGACATAAATTTAGGTTGTATGTTGCGTTGTGTGATTTCTTAAATTTTCCGATGCTTCTATAAAGAAAAGAGAACGAACCATTAAATAGGATTTATAAGTATATATTTTTATACAAGGAATTTATAAGTATTAATAGGCTGACATTCCCGAAAGAAAACATTGCCAAAAAATGTTCCAAGTAGCAGATAATTGAGCATGCATTTTTTGAATATCCAATGCACATCTGATCTTTTTATGGATTAAATCAATTGTTTTATGGTTTCATCCTCACATCATAGTCATTATGCTTTCTTTTTCCGCAGTTATTTATTTGCGAATGTGTTTCAGTGTCATTAAATACTAGATAATTTCATTCTAACATGAGGGCCTGTGCAGCTTGTTTTTCAACCTCAGCCAAACAAATGGTAGCGTGGATAAATCTAGCATGGTTTATGAAGTTAATGGGGAGGTATTTGATACTTAATCATGGATATAATGCATCCATATAGAATTCACAACTACAATGAGGAAATGGTTGACATATGTAATTGATCCTTTTCTGAATGGTTATCTTTAGGGCTTAAGGGAAGCCATCAAAAACCATGATATTGAGGCTGTAAAAAGGCTTCTGAATCAGGTAAACTGTGCACATCTCTTGAGCTTACTCTTTGTTCACAGATATTACCACTGAATATCTATTTTCGACAGGGAGTGGATGTGAATTACTGTGACAAACAAGGGTTATCTCTATTACATTTGGTATCATTTTGACTATCCACTTGCAATGTTGACAATTTTCAGAGAATGTGTTTTGACCTCTAAATGGCTAAGAGTTCAATTGAATGATGCAGGCAACACTCTTTAATCATACTGAAATTGCTTTTCTCCTCGTGGATCATGGGGCAAATACAGACTGCAAGAATGCACAGGGTAATTCCATCTGATGCTTCTATAGTCAAATGATGTTGGGAAAGGGGCATCCTCCAATATCATGGAACTTGATTGGTTGGAAAATCAGTCTGCTATTGTAACAGGCATTGTTAGGAACTTGCAAATTTGTACTGTTTTCCTCAACACTCGATTTTTACAAGGAGCCTGAAACGTGATGAAGATGCTATTCATCAACCGAAGCCGACTAGTATGTTTTGAAGTTTGAGGGGAATTAGAAAGGCTGCTTAATTTTATTATTTTTTTAACCCATCCACAAGGATGCTAGTGATACTGCATACTAGATGCACTAGCGTCTGTATCATAGCATGATGATCGATGATGCTATTTACTTGAGAGACTTTCCTGTAATTTGTGCTCATTTTCATTCCTTTTTCAGGGGAAACACCTTTGGATTGTGCTCCCACCATGTTGCAGTACAAACTGAGGAAGAGGATGGAAGAAGGTGCACAACACTGAGAATAAAAAGGCACCGATCTGCAGGATGATTTTTCACATTGTTTTGAACATGCTGGAACGCTTATTTCTTCAATGTCTTGGCATGTTTTAAATTAGTTCCTCGGTGGGACATGAGTAAATTATTTTATGGTTTGTTGAGTATACATGTTGTGCTGTAGTTATTACATTGTGACCACATTGTAGTGGCTCAATTGTAATGAGTGTGATCCCATCCTTGCAATGTTGCTCTTCCAGAAGTTCATTGAGGCATGCATCCATAGAAATTTTGCTGTAAAATATCTTATTTATAACTCAATTTCTTTTCTGTTGCTTGGCCTCATGCTATCAATCATCATCAAAACTATCCCAAATTGAAACCGACTACTGGGGGTCGGCTAAAGAAACCGATAATTCTACTACGGATTTCTATTCGCTGAATTTTTCCCTCTCTAGTGAGTGAAACACGGTGATGAAATGGCTCCTGTGGTTTGTAATTTGCATTCCCCATTTTCTCATGCTTGTGTGGATGGACCTAAGAACCAGCCATAATAACTTATCGTTATCCGTAACACCAGACTATTTTTAGAGAGCAATTGATGAGATTGGTGGTGGACCAAAGTTCTGAGGCTGTTATCTCTCAGGATCGAAAGAAACTTTTTTCTCTTAGCTAGACTTGGTGGTTTACAGAACAATGCTTTTGGCTGTTATTTATTAGTGGAGACCAGCAGACTGGCACCATTAGAATGATCAAGTGTTTCTTTCTAGGGAAAGAAACCAAGGACAAGCGTAAAAAAGAAAAGATAAAAGCTGCCTTTTCTCTCTTCCTGTATTCGCTAACCCATTTCGTGTTATTATTAACTGTATTACTACAAAATTATACAGATTTCCATAACTTTATGACTGGTACTGTCATTTCTCTTTTTTTAGATCTTTTATTGAGTAATAATTCCATACGGCCAGCTCCCACGTGTACATATTTTTAAAATTTTTATTTTGTTTTTTCATAAAATTATTATTATAAGTGTATTTAATTCGTTGATTTTTTTTTTATTGGTAGTATACATTGTAACATCTGACTTTACAATTAAGTACCTTTACAACGGGAATATAAAGAGAGGAAATTGAAAATTAATACCCAGCACCAGGCGGGGATCGAACCAGTGTTATTAGAACTGGACCGGACCGGCCGGTCTAACCGGGAACCGCTCACATGTCCGATTCGTTTACCTACGGTTCGGTTTAATTGTATTAAACCGCTCGAACCGTAGAACCGGCGGTCGAACCGGACATTGCGGTTCGACCGTGTGCGACCGGTCTGTCGGTTCTGCAGATGCAAAAAAAAACAAAACGTCTGTCGTCACTCGTCAGTTCGTCGACGACGACAAGAAGCCCCAAATCGCCCCAAATCGAGAACTGCGGTGCTGCCCCCGGCGTCTTCATCTCGTCCGATCGGTGACGGCAAAGCAGCAACCTGTCCATTTCCAGCGACGAGCAGCATGAGATACCGGATTCCACGACTGTTTGCGCGTGACTAGAATTTTGGGGAAGAAAGATGATGATCGATCTCGCCGGTGAGATGGGAGATCGCCGCTACTCAGCGATCCACACACCGTCCACTTCCACCGCAGCGGTTGTACAATCCAACCAATTGCATTTGACGCTCTTTTAATGCCTCTGCCTAAAATCGCGTCTGTGTGCCTGCCTTGCATTGTTTTTCTGCTTCTGGAAGAAGTCTCTCCTGCGGCGTCGAGATTGAGGGAGTTCT
>JAXCLR010000063.1:42377915-42393923 GCA_035584095.1 Annona squamosa | reverse complement strand
ATTTGTAAGAATGTCTCAGATCTTCAGGTATAATATGTATTGAGATGGATGTAATTAATACCAATAAAAAAAAAAAAAAGTGGTGCATTTTTTCCAGTACATTCATTTTCCACTTCATATGCAGACGAAAATAACATTTGATATTACCGCATATATTTAACTGCAAATAAGCATATATTTATGGTTATATAATATTTACTTTGCCCGCATTTTATGTTACATGCAAGTAAACGCAGATTTGGTAGCAAAATGATGGCCGCATACATAGCGACGTTTATTACAGTATGGTTCTAAAGTTTCGTCTTATTCTGGCAGGAACAACTTTGAAGCATGGAACTAATGACAACTGTATTATCCAGAAACTTCATGTGATGTTCTCGCCCGAAAGCACATCTAGTGAACCTCAAGGGACGTTTGTTAAGTGCCGTTTGTGTGGTGGGATGCCCAAGCCAATAATTTCTCAATTCATAATTGTATTTTTTTATTTTTGCTTTTATATTCTAATTATTTTTTCTGCCAGCAACTTCTACTAAACCTATTTATTCTAATTCTATATTTATCATTTTTTATGAATTACATAATTTTCAAAATATTTCATTTTCCACTTCTCACCTTATCCCACAATCTCACAGAAATATCAAGGAATATGATTTTATGCACCCTAGTTCACTTAGCTTTAGTGCACCTTGGTGCATTTAACTTATTTTTTATATTTTTTTGAATTTTTTTTACAATATTGTTAATATAAGTGTATTTAACATATGTATCAATTTTTACATTTTTGGATATTTTTAGATTTTTTCGAATTTTTAGTAATTTTAAGTGTATTTAATAAGTGCATCAATTTTTAACTTTTTGAAGATTATTAAATATTTTTTTGAATTTTTAGTAATTTTAAATTATTAATACTAAAAATGCCACCGAATTTAAAAAATTCAAAAAAATATTTAATAATCTTCAAAAAGTTAAAATTTGATGCACATGTTAAATACACTTATATTAACATTCGTGTAAAAAAATTTTCAAAAAAATAGATATTTACGCCAGGGTGCATCAAAACATGTTCCAAAAATCAATTATCAAACATGATGTCGGTTGCAACGATTTTGGTTGCTGTTGCATATGTCATGGTGGAGATTGTTTGTGGCGTCTATCTAAAAATAGTGCATTCGTATGATAGTTCATAAGAGGCTTCCAAATGTGGACCCTCGTTGATCACCAGGAGAGTTTAAAACGGTATTGGTAGATACCGGACCAGGAAGATTTTTCGATGACGCGCCTTGCTCCATTTCATGAATTATTTTGGACCGCCTAACAATCATGAGGTATTCGTAGGGCCGACATAAGATATGAAGAAGGATCCTTATTTTTTCGTCCCAAAAGAATGAAAATAAAAGTGCTGAGGCGTAGCCACGTGCAGGTGCATGCACCATGCATGAAGCAACTTGAATCACAGCCATTGGAAGGTCAGAAGTTGGAGACAATCATTATCAGCTCGTGTGTGTGTATATCTATTCGCCTTTGCTGCACGCTATATAAGATCTGTCAAATGGCCTTTCCACGTGCCCATGTCGTCGGATTAGGAGAAATGTTGGACCCTGCATCCATGTGGCTTGTTAGATAACGAAAATTCGAAAATCCAATGACCGGTCGACAAAATTATACATGTGCAACAGGTACAAGTTCTTCTTACATAGAAATAGCTAGGTAACATCTGTACAAAATTTTGATTTGGATAATGATGGTCTGAAAAACTATTTATCATGTCTATTGAATTCATGGTTTTAATTGGTTGGCAACATTGGGTTCAAAAGTATTGTAAGTTAAGGGTCTTATTAAAAATGTTATTTCTTGATGATTAATTTGAAATGTACCTCTTATATATATGGCACCATTATTTTTCCTTCATCACCTAAATTTCCTATTATTATTGATGTCTTTTATTTACATTATGATTAGTATAATACTATGTTGCTAACATAATTTTCTTATCTTTTTAGTAATCAATACCCATACTGGATTTCATGCTTTTAGCAAAAAGAGAGAGAGAAAAAAAAGAATAATATGAATGATTCAGTGCATCCATGTCTCCGGGTCTTTTTGTGCACTTTTTATGGGCATACAGAAACAGGATCTTGGTTCATTGAATCTTGAATCAGAGCTTTTAGATTTTCCACTTCCATATAATTATTCACCTTTATGGGCATACAGATACAAATGTCGTTCAATGCGGCTACCGCTTTGACTACAAAAAACATTGATTTAACTGCATATGTATTTATTCGATCACAGTTATTTATTTGGTTGCAAATATTTGCTTATTTAAGAGTGCTGATGTTTAGTTTAACATATTCATTTTATGCTTTATATACAGTTAATTAAAACAGTGTTTAATGCTGCTGTGTACATTTAGCTGTAAATAAGAATATCTTCTTTGCGCGAAAGGATGCATGTTCTTGCCTTCAAGTAATATTTACTTTAGTTGCATTTGATGTTACATGCAAGTAAACATAAATTTGGCTGCATATGGAAACTTTTGCTGTAGGGTTATATGGGCTAGAATATATACCACAACACTCAACATGTAGATGGTGGGATAATTTCATCATTTATGTACTTTATTCTGACAAGAAAACTTGCCATATTTTTAATAGAGTGTAAGTGTGTGTGTGTGTATATATAGAGAGAGAGTTGTTCCGGTGCAACATCATTACACCGGAACAGCGGTGCAGTTGCTCAAAAAAGGGCCACACACATATTAAAATGTAATGAAACTTTATATAATCATTTATCCATATATAAATCATACCTTAGATGGTTTATATGTTGAAAAATCCATCTTAAAGTTGTTATTTACATCAAACTATTTATTACGTTGAATTTATACCATTTTCAGATGGGGCCTATATACATATCTGATTAGGATGAAAATTGTTATGGTTATAAAATACATTATTCTAAATATAATTAGTGGAGTAGATTATAATTTGATGATCATGTGGGGCCCATTTCAGTGATGCTCCACCGAAAATGCACCAGAATATATCTCACATATATATATATGTGAGAAAACCTATCCTATGCCGACAGACCGCACCATAATTATGGTGCAGTCCGCTGTAAAATGAGCCACATATATATTAAAATGTAATAAAACTTTAAACAATCATTTATCCATATAAAAATTATACTTTAGATGGTTTAGATGTTGAAAATACCACTTTAAATTTGATATTTATATTAAATTATTTGATTATGTTCATTTTATACCATTTTAAGATAGGATGTATACACATGTTCGATTTGGGTGAAAATTGGTATGTTAATAAAATGAATAATTTTAAATACAATAGGTAAAGTAGATTTCTCATTCATAATCAAATAGACCCCATAGTGCATGGACTGCACCATAATTATGGTGCAGTTTGAATGCACTTGATTATTTTCCTATATATATCTGTACTATATGTATTCTTGATCATTTTTCTTATGTCCAAGATGTTCGGATCCAACCTTAATTTGAACTCCTTTGTTTTTACTTATGTTCAATCATATCAATTTTCATATTCAACATTTCATGTGCGCAAATTAAAAACTGCTTATTAATTAATTATTTATTTTAGACTTCATAAATTAAGATGCACATCAAATTCCATCCATAGCCCCGTTGTCTAAAGCATGCCTGCACAATCAAATTTATGGGACAGTGCCATATTGATTAATGGACACTTGTATTTTTGAATTTGAATGATTGACTTTAACCATTCATTTGCTGACTACACATTTGATTTAGAAGCCATAATTCATCCAGATGTCAAGATCTTTGTTCACCCATGAGCATTACAAATGATTCATGTACTGTTTGCATCCAGATACGTGGATACACCTAGGTCTTAAATGGCTACCTAACTTAGGTGGTGTAAATATGTCATATCCTAACCCTCTTGAGGAACCCCGTGATGTGAGGACTTGATGTTTAGCCTAATGTCACACCTTAATTATCTTAATAGAGGTTATAATATAAAACTTCTACATAGTTATAGCAAAATCATGTAAATATTAGAGTGTTCTAAAAAATTCCTCATGATAGTGTATAAAACTCTAGAGTCCTCTAGACTTCTCTTGAATCTTCTAAGATATCAAAGAAGACACGAATAGTTTGATAGAGATCTAAAGAATTCTAATAAGGAGATAGGAAGATTTTAAAGAGCGATCTTAACTATACATTCAATGACACATGTAACAATCCGGTAAACTTAAAGGGGAGGGTGGAGCCTATAAATACGAAAAATAACTCATTTGCTCCATCCAACCTCCAAGAGTGAGTTCATATGTAGCTTTCTAGTTCTCTTGTAGACAGCCTTCAAGTAATACATGTTCTTTTCTTATTGTGCTTTCTCTTCTTTGCCCATTACCTTTCTACCATCCTTGCCTTAAGTGCTTGGTTTGGTTTAGGATGACTTAGTCCTCGCAAGGATGCGAGTAAATTAAATGCCATATAAGTTCCGAATTGCAAAATTTCAGCTTATGACACTAAGCCACAAGGCTACTACTTTGGTATTATATATTTTGTCACATTTATTTAGTGTTTTACATCTACAACTGTTGGCACTTGAACCTTTGACCAAAATTTTTGTTGGTTCTTCATATCATGGGTTTGAGTGTCAACAACTATAGGCATAAAACAGTGAATAAATATGATAAGGTACATATGATACTTAAGCAATGGGCCTACTATACAAGGTGGACACATGTTTCTCACAATGATGGATTCCGTAGAGGGCCAGGATGTGACATGCCTTTTTATGTCACATCTTGGCCCTCTTGGGATCTCAACAATATGAGAACTTTGGCACCCAAATTCTTGGCCAAGGCTTTTAGTAATTCTTGAGACTATGCCTTTATATTGTAAACCGATGAAAGCTTTGGTTATGAGTTCAAGTGCTAGTAGCTGAAAACGCAAAACACTAAATAGACCATAAAGTATACAATACTTGAGTAGAGGACCTGTGAGAATAGATAGGATGTCAAGTCCTTACATTGTCAGTCCTTAGAGAGGGCTAGAATGTGAGTTAGAAGGCAACTTTTATGCAATATCTCGACCCTTTACGAAGCTCAGCGATGTCAAGATTTTCTATCGAGCCCATTCCCATAAGCCTATTGTTCAAGTATTGTCTATCTTGTTACGTTTATTTAGTATTTTACATTTGAGGCCAATAATACTCAAACTCGTGACCAAAACTTTTGTTGGGTTTTAAAACCAAGCTTTTTATCACTTAAGATGCACATTACTAGGTTCTGTAGGGAAAAAGATGTCATAATAAAACTAAGAGTTTTTTTTATTGTTTTGTGTTATAAAACATAACATTTAATATTACATTCAGGGTCATTCATTTTTTATGGGAACAAACTCCCACTTATCAATATAGAGATAAAGCTCCACTTATATTCAACTTAGATACCCCGCTAAGAAATGAATACTCAGATACATTGCTGAGAATTGACTGCCCAACCTCCCAATTGTCTGACAAGGGCATTACTACCAGGGTGGACCCCTAATGGCAAAACTAAGAGTTTTAAGTTCAATTAAGATGTCCATTCCAATGTGCACAACAACTAAGATGTCAGTTCCACTTGTAATGTATGCTTCCAGAATAAATCTAGGAGCCCAAGGGCAAGAGGAACAAGAGATAACACTGCAAATATACTCACAAACTTAGAAGATACAAAAGTAATATTTTTTTTATAGGAACAAGAGCAAACACTTTTTATCCCTTACACCCTCAAGTCATGAAAGGCACTAGAGGGGAGGAGGATGAAGGAGTCCAAGTATTTCATTAATAAAAAATTATGTACATAGAGTTTTTCCAAAATGAAGGGAAGTGGATTACTCCACCACACATGATCCTACAAAGTCCTAAAAGTCACAAAATTAGCCAAAGTATTTGCGATAGTATTACCTTGTCATGGTACATGGTGAAAAGAAAGATTAGGAATATAAGAAGGGAGAGCTTTGATTTCAGTTAAGACACTCCCAACCAAGGATAAGATCTGTTTGTCACTTTGCAAGAAGTCAATAAAGAGGAGGGAGCTGGATTCAATCTAGATTTGTTGAATATTTGCTTCAAGAGCCCATTTGGCACCCAACAAAATAATGGCTTCCATAACGATCGGGTCCAATAAGCCTTGTAAAACAGAGCATTTTACAGCAATGAAGAAGTCCTTAGAATCCTTATCAACTGCAGCAAGTCTCATGCTGTCTTCCCCAGCATTCCTCTTACCATCAACATTAACCTTAAATTGATCATTAGCTGATTTGGTCCATCGGGTCACCAAAGTGTGGTCTAAAAAACTTGATTCCATCGTGCTCTTCACCCATCGTCGTTGATCCAAATAGGTGGTGCACTAATCATGTATGCCAGAGAAGGTTGGTGCGGTGCCTTCTTCCCAAAGTTTATTGTTCATGTACCACACACGCCAACAAAAGAGGAGGTAAAGTGTGAGGTTTTCATTAGTCTTGTCTTTAGCCCAGCACCTAAAAATGTCTTGCATGGAGGAAAGGTCATCCTATGATACTTTGCTGCCCAAAAGCCTTGCACGTTCCTCCTAAATCATGTCGCATGATATAAATAGATGATGAATGTCCTTTGACTCCTTTCAAAATATAAAAGAGATCAAGAGGGATTCCCTGCCTGTGGAGATTTTTGGTTATTGTTACTTATATTTTTATTTTTTCAAAATATCTATTTCTTTTATTTTATTTCTAATTATTACCCATTATTAAATTCAGAAATAGGGCCCTTTTAAATTTTTTGGTAGAAATTAAGGATTGTAAATCAAGATGGAATGCATTTAATTATTTTCATGCAATATCATAAACTTTCCTCATTAACTAGATTAATTTAATTTTGACAATAAATCGATCCTATAAATTGGAGCAACCAAATAAATGAGTGATATAAAGAAGGAATTTCACTTATAGCTAGATATTTTAGGAATGATTATTTAGATTCACATGATATATTGTAGCGCGCTATTTAAGGGTGCAACTTGGTCCGGGTACCCACAGGTCGACCCGTTGGGTACTCTAAATAGGGTAGGTTCAGTTCCTCAGGTAAAATACCCAGTCAATTTCGGGTAGGGGTCGGTTCCGAGTACCCAGAACCGAAACCGACCCAGATTTCATAATATATATATATAATAATAATACCTAATCTAATTTCTTCCCCAGCCAACCACGACCAGGCTCCAGCCCTAATCCCCAATTCATTTCTCCTATGCGGCGGGCAGCAGAAGATCGGCGTTGGCGCCAGCACAGCTCCCGTCCACGACAACAAGTGATCTCCCTCCCTCCCCCCTCTCTCTCTCTCCTTGCCGACACAGCTCCCCTAAAATTGCACATCTACACTCTGCAGCATCTCTGTCTCTCTTCTCCCATTCTCTCTCGCTGAACTTGACCTCCATCTCTCCTCTCGTCGCTGATGCGTAGTGGCGCTGCCCTATTCAGCTGTTCTCCATCTCTCTTGTCGTTGACGCGCAGCCTTGGATTTTTGGAATTCGTGACCTAAAATCATCCGTTCCAAACTCGATTTCTGGAATTCGTAGCAGCCTCTGATCGTGTTTGCCTGCATCTTTATTTGCCGCGTGTGTCATTGCTGCCCTCATCTCTGTTTGGCGCTTGCGTCTTCGTCGTTGCCACTTGCATCTCTATTTGTCACCTGCATCTTCGTCGTTGCCTGTGTCACTACTGCCTTTGTTGTTGCCTGCGTCTTCGTCGTTGCCTGCAAAGAAAAAAATCGAAGTGATCCTTCCCAAATCAAACCCACTTCCATCTCCATTCGGCAATTGCTTAGCTAGGTTGCGATTGAGTAAGTACAGCCAAGCAATTCCTCAGTCGTTTACATTCTGATTTCATGATTGGAATATATGAAGTCTGTTTTCAGTTCATTAATGTAGCCTGATTTTAATATTTCAGTGAGGTTGTTTTGCTGGATTGAGATTGTATTGTATAGTATATGAAAATAGATTACACTTATTTGATATATTTCATAGAGATAAATTGTATGGATTATGGTAGTGTATGGATTTAGCATTAATATAACAGATATATTTGAATGTATAGCTTTTTTAGGAACCGATTTGGAACCAAACCGGAACCGACCCGCTCTTCAGAAAATAAGGTAGGGTAGGCTCCGGACCAAACCGGTCTAAAATAGGGTAGGGTAGGAGTTTTTAAAAAATAGGTAAGGGTAGGTTTCACCCATACCCGAGGGTACCCTGACCAAGTTGCACCCCTACTGTCCAAGTCAATAATCGCTACTAATATACTACAAAATCGATGATAATTGGGAGAATACACATGTGTAATTAACATAAAACATGATGTCATATTAATTATTTTATAGATTATTTAAACCATACGTCTCATCAAATCCGAATCGAGCTGTACCCAAATGCTCAAATTCATAAAATATATATTTTATATCCTCTGAAGATAAAAAAACAAGATAAATAATTCTAAATCTGGATTCATCAGATCCTAGCCCAACTTAGTGTACCAATCCTATGTTGGTCTCCACCTTTGTACCGATCATCTAAAATATGATAAAATAAGATGAGTCCAGACAAACTCAGAAATAGAACCAAAACATAAATCAATGTTAAACAATATACATATTTTCAAATAAATCATAAATCATATTCAAAATAGTGTCATATGCATGCTTATAAATAAGCATTCCAATAGTATATCATACACATAATCTTCTTATCACTTAGGTTAAATCAATAAGGAGGTTTAACATCTTGCCCTGTCTTACATCAGTGCAAACCACGAGACAATCAAATGTAGAAAACATTATACCAAGCCAAATGGCATGAAGGTGTATCTAATATCCTAAAACGATCTCCACACATCTATGGCCTTGTCACAAACTTATGCCCATGGCTTAGCTCAAACACTCGTGTCAAAGTACCAATTTTTACATACTAGTCTTTCAACAAATATAACAAAATGGCCAGTCATATTCAAGGATTCAAATATCACATCATAATAGTCGGACACAACCACAGCTTCAAATATCACAACAAATAATCGGACACATTCACAGGTCTAAATATCACATCATAACAACCAAACATAACTATGGCTCTAGATATTACATCACAACAGCCAAACATAACCACGACTCCAAATATCAATTCACAACAAATAGTTAGACACATTCATGGCTTCAAATACAATGTCGCAATGGCCAGACAGTTTGTCTTGGCCTACAGCCATCAATGACTAATTCATACCCCGATCCCTAGTCAGTGGTATATCACCGATCTTCATAGGTAATCACAGACAACACTTCTTAATCAACGTCTTCAGCCATGGTATATGATAATGCTAGCATTTAATGGATACATGCATATGTCAAAATATAATGCTAACATGCTCACTTTATAAATCAAGTTCCAAGTTTGGCATCTCAATAAATCATGCATCTAAAACATACATGTCCGAAAAATGCACAAAATAATTAAAATGGTTCAAAGCAAAGTCCAACTTACCTTGTTCTTCATTTCAATCCACTCAGATCCAATATATTTTTGATTTTTCTCATTCACTAAAATAATAATATTATTTCAAAATTAGTCATTTATTCTAATATTTATATCCACCATTCAATATAAATTTTTCCTAGTAATAATTTCCATAAGTCCAAATATTCAGAATTTACAAAATTCGACAACATTTCATTTTACTCAAAATTCATAATAATGTAAAATATCATGGATTTGAACGTGAAAATCATAATCACATCATTATCATCAACAATAACTATTTCAATTCAAACATTTACCCTTAAATGATACCAATGATGTCACTTATACTTTCTTTCATTTCACCATGCTTAGATTATCAGCTAACAAAGACAATCCTTTGAATTCAGTAAAATTTCACTTATATCAACTTTGACAGTTTATCTTAATCAAAACAAGTGTTAAATGCTAAGCATAATGCTTAGAAGTTTCTATTATTATCTTAATGGGTCATAATCAAGTTAAATCTCGACCATTAAAATTTTCCATCAGTGTCTTTTAATCAAAACTTTTTATAGATAATCTGATCCATTCAATGCATTCACAATGTCTAAAAATGTAGAAATCTTCAATCGGATCATCAAAATTGAATATTGATATTAAAAGTTATGTCAAAAGCACTTTTAACAGCTCACTAACCACCATGTGTTGCCAATGTGACCTACTACCAACTTTTCCAACGCTCAAACAACATGTTTTTTACATAAAATATTTTTTAGAAACTGTGACGTGAATTTTTAGCTAATATAAGACATTTTTGTAAAATATTTTATTCTTGGGAGGCTTTCTATAATTTTTATGAAACTTTTCTTATAAAATTTCTTCACAAATTGGGAGGGTTTTTGTATAAAATTTTCATAAAAAATCAATAGTTCTTCTTCCTCCTCCTTTTCCTACTCATTTAACCCATCACTGCCAACTTTTGGCAACTGTAGAAATTGCCTAAACGAGCGCGAACTTTTCCTCCAGACACATATCTGAGTTCCTTATTTAATATAGATTAGCCTAAATACTTTTTTTCCGTAAATCTAGCAAACCTATAGAGTTTGGGAAAAAAATAGATGAATTACAAAAGCTAAAAATTCTCATTAAATCTTCAACAATAAAACAAGAAAATCTTCACTTACCTAATTGGCGTACCCACAAAGGGATTTACTAGAATGGATTTAAGAATTTCATAAGTTTTTTTTAAAAATCTCAACTCGATAGTCTCCGTTTCTATTTCTTTGTATCCGTGTGTTTTCGCTATGCAGAACTTTCGCACTTTTTAAAAGCCCGTTGTTGCTCGCCAACTCCTATCCGCCAACTCTCTCCATTAATGCTCATTAATTTAATTTAATTTATTGATTTTAACAATTATTATATCCTCCCCATTTTTTAATCGGTGAAATTTACAAATTTATATTAAAATTCATAATTCCCATAATTTAATATTCAAATCAATATCACTTGTACAACATATATTCAAATATTTTCTTTCTTTCAATAATTACAAAAATAACCTTGTGTTTTAACATTATCATCTTTTTAAAAATAAACTTTCATTAATAAAAATTCACCTCATTCTTTTTTCAATTCATTAACCAAATTTAGGATCCTCATTTATTGCAAATTCTTCTCAGTTTTCATCAATTCTAGATTTTTCATTTATTCCTCTCTAATTAGAGGGTAAAAATAATTATAAAACTGGGGATTCCACATATATGTAGACGATCACATCAGGATTTCTCTCATGTTGGATGAACATCGAGCATCTGTTATATGCATTGGTCAAGCAGTACCGAGATGTTGATATTGATTCGGATTTTTATTATAACCGCAGTATGAATGAATATTCTAAAGACGTACAGATAAGAATTCTCTTCTATCTAGGAAAAACAGCATGAGAATTCCTTCTACTGTCCACCAATAACGTCGGGAGATTCGTTGCAGGGCTGTGAGTACTGAGTTCCAAAAAGCCAAATCCGAAGCTCTAGGACCACATGGAATAACTGAATGAGATGCCGAGCACAAATCTGTTTGTGCAGGACCACTAGTAGTTATCTTCCAGCGGAATCATTTGAAGATGAAAAAGAAGAAAATATATATATATATTAGCCCAATCCACACTCAAGTGGATTAGAGTAACACTTGATGGCTATACTCGATAGAATTCGATGAAATTTACGTACCCGGATTCAGTGCTCTCGGGAGCATGCAGCACGCGTATACATATATTTTTTTAATTTTTTTTGAAAATATTTTCATAAACATGTTAGCCTATGTGTATTTAACATATATATCAATTTTTACCATTTTGGATATTTTTATATATTTATTTTTTATTTTTGAAAATCAGTGGCATTTTAATAATTTAAATTTACACACAAATTAAATACACTTGGACTAACATATTTATGAAAATTTTTCAAAAAAAAGTAAAAAAAAAACTGAGAGCACTGAATTTGGGATCCGAAATTTTAACCATTTATAGGAACCTATTGCCCCAGCCCGTACATCGGGTTACTTAAAATTTTTTTGTTCGCCCGTGACTAGCATAGCATGACTAGTGCAAGGAAAGTTTATCTTCTATTTTCGGAGTTATTTTGTTAAAGATATTATTAGATTTACAATTGATTGTGTTAAAAAAAAAAGAATAAAAAATGTATGTTTTGGTTGAGTTGTAAATATAAAAATAAAAAATATATTTTTGTTTTTTTCTACAAATGTGCAAACTCCATTTAGATAAATATGCACACCAAATCTTATATTTTTCTCCTATAAAAAATCTTATATATTTTTATTTTTTATGTATCATGGAAAATGAAAATTTTTATTTTTACAATTTAAGAGAGAAAAAATTTAAATTTTGATATGAGAATTTATCTGAAACGGCACATCTATGGAAAAAAAAAACCAACAAATGATAAAATGTTTTTGGACAGCCCGTATGGAGATCACTGCCCATGTGTGGTCATTGATTTGTCAGGGAATGTTGAGATAAATGATCCTGCTTTTGTATATTAAATAGTTAATTATAAATTCCAATTAACAAATTAATCGGTCGAAAATCCAACCGACAAATACATTATGATTTTTAATGTGAAAAAGCCCAATGCAGAAGACAAAAAAGAAAAAAAAGAGTCAAAACTTCCATCATCATTGATTCGTTTAGTAGCTGAGTGCACTGGATCATAAGGCAAAGCACAGTTCTCTAAAAAAAAGGACGAAGTTAAACAAAACTGCTTTTTTGATCAATGTGCGCTAGAATTTCACATGCCACGCATCATTCCACATGCTCCCATCCGATCAGATCGAAGGGCTAGGCCAAAAGCAGGAGAAAAAGCCAAAGCCAAAAACGCCATCAATTACCATTTGAAAGGACAATGAATAAATAAAACACCCATAATCCTCTTTCCTACTGCTTTTTTACTTTCACCGCCCTTTCCAACTTGTAATCATGGCCTTCCACCACTCCCCCTTACTTTTGCTGAAATCAGACCCACTTGTCAGGTGGGACCAACATTATATCATGCTCAATCATAACAAGCTAGGACAAAAATATCAACGCTTTGGTCCACCTGATGAAAGACATAGATCTCACACAAGTGGACAAACGGGGATGTGGGAAAGACGCAGGGAAGCTCACTCGCGCGAGGGCACTAGCCAAAAGACGTTGTTAATTTTTTTATAATTAAAGCTGATAATAGCCTTCCCTTACCAGTTCTCTCACATGCTTTTCTTTTCCAGTCTCTCTTTCTTTTTTTGCCACGAAATGAGTGACAGTATCTTATCATTAAAGAAATGCTTTCGCATTCATGTTAGTGGAGGAGAAAAGCAGCCCCTCATCGCCCTATAAATACCCCTCTTATTATGTAGATCATCCCTTTCCTCCGCCTTCTTCTCTCTTGTAGACTTTCCCTCCATTCCTGCTGCTTCTTCAGCGCTCTGATCAACTGGCTTTCTGTCACTACATGCACAGATCTTGCGTTTTTAAGGGAAGACAAAAAGACCACTCATTCATTTCCATAAGAACATTAAGGAAATGGTTTCCGTAGAGTACCCGGGTTTGGTGATCACCCATCTGGTCGCCATCTTCGAATGGATCTTCTCCTGGGCTCTCTGCCATGTGGGCCTCTGTAATTCTTCCGCCGACGATGACCAGCAACAAATTCTCAGCTCTTCATCTTCATCCTCGTCGTCGTCGTCGTCGTCGTCGTGCCAAACACCCCCTGTCTCCGCCCAAGCAATCCGCGACAGCCTCCACGTCTCCTCCTACGGCGAGATCGCCGACAGACTGCCGGACGGAAGCGCCACGTGCGCTGTGTGCCTGAACGATCTGAGGTGCCAAGACGAAGTGTGGGAGCTGAGGAACTGCTGCCATGTCTTCCACAAGCGGTGCTTGGATAGATGGCTGGATCACGACGAGCACAAGACGTGCCCCCTCTGCAGGGCCCCATTAATGGGCCTTTCCATTGGCTTGGGTCCTGAAGGAACCGAGCCCAGCTGGGCTGTGGAGAGGCTTCTCTATCTCTTCGGAGACGATCTTCTCTGCGCTTCGTCCTAATTTGTTCCTTGTTCACAAATACGCGGTGGTGTAAATACGATTAAGAAGAAATTAATACATGTAGTGTTGGGCTTTTTTAGCGGGGAATGTGCAAGAAGTTTAGGTACGGCCATCGACCATGAGCTTTCAAGTCCCCAAATACAAGTCTCTCTTTTGTATTGGTCTCATTTCAATTCACCTAAGTCGTTTTCTTACTTTTCCTTCTTTTCTAACCTTTTCAATTTCGCCAAGTCATTTTCATTCTTTTCTTTCACCTCCACCCTTTTCAAAATTCTCAATTATTGAATTGAATATCTGCTTCAAAGGAAGCAATTAAGTCCTTAATGTCAATACCTGCGGCTTAGAGCACAACGGCCGGGTTTGATGTGACTTTTTAAACAAGTATATTTTTTTTCTTGTCCTTAACAAATAATCTTCTTTAGCTTAATTTCATGAAAGGGACTGTTCATAAAACCAAAACTAGTAATTTGGGACCTGTTCGGAATCAGACAATGAAATTGGATTTAGCGAAGAAGATCGAAAGAATACGAATAGTTGTGCCGTGGGAAATAAGAGATTATATAGATTGTTTATTGTATATTAGAAAGCGAAACATTGTATAAAAAATGAAAAAAAAATTGAAAATGAGAGATTGCATACTCCATCCAATTAGAACATCCGGAACATGTTGCATTCCAGAATCGCCCCCAATTTGTTCTTGCTCTGTTTCGGTTGATTACCGCCGGCTGATCATCAAAGCTTTACAAGAAGGTACTTATGATATAGAACATCCAACTCATGCGAAGAAGACTTTTTGATTAGGCTCTCTGAAGACACGTGTCCAGTGGCTGGATTTCGAAGACCAATAAAGGTAGGACAGTAATATTTCATTCTCTGTTGTTAAAAATGGGAATCAGCAATATGAATGAGCTACCACCAGATATTTCTTTCCCGAATTTGCTGAACAGCTGAAAGGCAAAAAGCCATGATAACAGCATGATTTGGGCTTCTAGCACATGATCGACCCTATTTTATTATCTTCAAATAAAAATTACTTCAGAAAAAAGAAGAAGAGATTTGCTCATAAATGTCAATTTCGACACATTTTAAGCCTGGAGTCCGATTCAATGAAACCATTTTATTCTGTTAAGAACAGAATCCACTGAAAATTTTGTCTCACCAAGTCGGATGGTCGCATTTTATCTTTGAGAACAAGAATCTCTATTTTCATTGCCGCACTGCTCATTTTACCGGGCAACAAAAATTAGCTGCAACCATTTTGTTGCCCAAATCAATATGCGATGAAATATTGATTACAAAATTTATTTTCATTGTTACTGCTAAATTTTTTTTTTTTTTTTTTTTAAATGATAGTGATACGGTGCACCAAAACGTCTAGGCTTAGAACCATTTCATGGATAGATTGGACCTCTCTACTTGCAGCTGCTGCACTTTTCCGCAAATAAAGGTGAGATAGAATATTAAAGAAAAGAGCTAACAGATCATGGACATACGTTTACGATGATCCCTAAAGATAAGCCACGACCACTTGCAAGCAAGCAGCTGCTTTAATTCATGGAAGATCCATCGGCAATTCGATTCCCGGGCCAGTTCCCATTTGCACTTTTGAAGCAGGAAACCGACCCCCACTTCAACATTCCTTGCTTTCGGTACAAAGACAGCTGCATTCGATATTCTAATAGTGATAGATGCGTACGTCTACGTAGTGGGTGGTCTTTTTTTTTTGTTTTTTTTTTAATTTTTTGATTGAGGGATATTTACATACATCTCAACACATATTACACTGAAGATCATAGACATTCTTACAAATTTGGAGACACTGCTCCACCAAGTAAACAGGAAGACACAGCTTCCAACAATTAAACGGGAGA
>JAXCLR010000063.1:42345438-42364147 GCA_035584095.1 Annona squamosa | reverse complement strand
AAATGCCACTGATTTTTAAAAATCTAAAAAAAATATCTAAAAATCTCCAAAAATAGTAAAAATTGATACATATGTTAGATAAACTTATATTAACAGCTTTATAAAAAAACTTTTAAAAAAAAATAAAAAAAATAGATGCAGTGCACCCAGGTGCATTAAGGCTAAACGCGCCCGGGTGCACTGGATTAGGTTCCGTACTACTTGGCCGTCTTCACTCATGGACCCGCACTAGAACAGTGTGTGACTATTTGGTCGCGGAGCCGACGGTTCCAAGCATTCTTCGCACATGTTCTTTCTTGATTGGGTTCAAGGGACAAAGAAGTCACGCCCGTCCTTAAAACGTGCTAGTGTGAAACAGAAACTGCAATAGTACCTATTACGTCCTTGAGTTGCACGATGAAGCTCGGCAACGGGTTCCCATCTCTCTACAGCAATCACTCTCCACAAGCCTTTACAAATACACGTATTTAAAAACGAAAACCCTTAATCATACCAGTTTCCATGTTTCAGTGATCGCTATCCTACACATGCTCACGTTTTAGGCCAAATGAGGATAAAGATAAATGAACTTGGGTTTGACTCTTTTACCATGCAGAAGAAATGACTATCCTCGAATAACTAGCTGAATTAGAAAGCATATTCCCATGTATATAAATTAGCAATTGTTCAAGCTTCTTAACAATAGGTATATTTGGCAATAGTTAAAAATACCAATTTAAAACTTTTCACTTCCTACCATTATCGTTTTTTTTAATTATTTTTTCACATTTTCCTATACAATTACTTTACTTTTCAATTATTTTACACAACTACTCACACAACTAACCTATCTGTCTTAATTTTATCATCTTTAGTATTCGTTATTACCCCTATTAAATCACATTATTTAACAACTTTTACTATTCAAAACTTTTCATAAAAAATTTTACACATTCTCAAATACCACAAACACACATAATATGTGATTTCACAATCACTTGTCACTACAACAAGAATGAAATGAATTTTTGGTTTCCTAAAAAAAACTTTTCTGATACCAAAAAATAACAATATATTTTTCCATTACCTATATTTTTTCATTTTCCATGTAATTTTTTCCTTCGTAACACACAGCGACACTTTTTTTGAAATCCTACATCTTAATCCCATCCTCGTCCAATCTTAAGTCTTTGGCAGGTATGGTTCATAGCTAAAGGAGTTTTAGTGATGGATCATACCCCCAAATGAGCCCCTGTATCACCAAAACCCCAGCGGAGAATCAGAAAAACAAATAAGGAAGAAATATTAATCCTAGTAACTCAGTTTAATTCAATCTACACCCAGTCTTGTGAAGCGAGAATGTCTCCCTGCACCTAGCGGCTGTTGAGCAGTTACAATGTTAAATGCTCGATCAAAGCATCAGAGACGACATTTACGTAGGATTAGATGGGTGGGCCACTGGCTTCAAATCCCGAGTTCACTCTCCGCGAATGAGTCACATAAATTCACGACTTGAAAAGGACTTCCCACCTAGTGCTCCGAAATTAAACAAGAAGACCATTTCTCTCATTGAATATCCGCCACACGCGATAGAGACAGAACAAACAGATGACATTGATTTCTCTTTATTACAGTGGGCCATTACACCCCCCACACAGAGCAGGTACTTGCCCAGGAAGCTACACAGCATTTGACAAATTCCACACTACTGTGAAGGCCTTGTACATCAGTCCTATTGCCCATGCTGGCTTGCTCCCAACTGGGCTAGCAATCATCCGTGCAGAGGAAGATGACGACGATGACGAGCTGGGCTGTGAAAGGTAGCTAAGAGGAGGAGGAGGGGGAGGAGGATACGGTGCGGTTAGCCGGGGAGGGCGACGACCTCGACGTCTTTGCGAGGGAAGCCACTGGGAGGGTCGTAGGAGCTGAAGACACGGTAAGAGGAGATGAGGGAGAGGGCTATGTAGCAGAGCACCACTCCAAACGTTATGCCCACTGATGTCGTCGCCTTGTGGCAGAAAGGGCCGAATGAGGTGCAGGCTTCGCTCCATGTGATGGTGGTGTCTCCCTTGTTGGCCAGGTACAGCACCTCCGCCGACACAGCTCCTGCGGCTAGCACCACGTATGTCAACACCTGCCCAGCGGAATGCAGATTAGATAAGAAAACATAAAACGAACGCTTGGTTGGTTTTGGAACTAAGAATCAGCGTCTAAAACGAACTATGAAAATCAATGAACTAGAAAAGCCTAGTTTAAAATGGAAGAACAGGTGAGCCAATCACAGCAATTTAAGATAATTTTGTCGATGGTTGTCATGCAGTGGGGTTGAGAAAGATCACGAGGGGGTGATCACCTGGTCAAGAAGGAAGAGGGTCCAAGCCCGAGAGATGGCGGTCGCGCCCGGAAACGCTATATAGAAAGCAGAACCCAGAGAGTAGAGCGCGCATAATCCATTTGCATAGACAAGATATCTGCGGGCACAGCACAGTCACTGTATGGTATTTCCGTTCATGATTCAGAAAAGAAAAACAACGGGGGGGTGGATGTGTTGTACTTGAAACCGCCGATGCTTGAGTAGGATACAGAGCCGTAGTCGTTGGAGATGGAATTTTTTATCATGAGGATGAGAGCGGCGAGGCAGAGTCCCATGGGAATCACCCTCAGCAGGGTCTCCACGTTGAGAATGCTGCTGCTGCCAACGGAGTCGTCGTCGGCGGAGGAACCAACCATAAGTTCCTCTGCATGGTGTGGAGTCGATGATGACTTATCCTTCTTCTCCACCATCATCTTCTTTTCTTCTTCTTCTTCCTCTTCTTCTCTGCCTTTTCTTTATGCCTCTCCTCCCCTTAGTGAGCCTGGCATGCATACGATGCAGGGCAGATTGGTTTTGGTTTGGTGGAGGGTGCCCGTGTTGCATTTATGGATGGGGAAGGGTCTAGAGTGTCTAGTTTGAGAGTGGGGGAAGGCATTGAATTTAATAGGAGAGAGAAATCACGCATCCCAATTGCATGGATGAGGAGTAGTAGATTTAATGGTACGTCATCTCTGTCTGCCTCTCCACTCAGCCACCGGCCACCGCTCATCTTATTGCCTTCCTTCTCGTTTACGTGGCTAACCTAAAGGACAGCTTTGATTCTAAGCAAGCAGATTTAAGGGGTATTTGTTAGCCGTTAAAACTCTTGGTACTAAAATTTTTTCATTAAAATTTTTTACTTTTCATAATTATTTTATTTTTAATTATTTTTTCATTTATTCTATAGAACCAAATTATTTTTTAATTATTTATACAAAATTACTCATACATTTAACCTACCTATTTTGGGTATATTATTTTTAATAAAAAAAATTAAATTAAAACTTTTCACTCTTTGTAATTATCCTATTTTAAAATTTCATATTTTATTATACAACTATCTTTTTTTAATTATTTTTTCTTAATTATTCGTAAAATTAAAATATTTATTTTAATTTTATTCTTTTTAGATCTCATTGTTGCTTATACCATACAATATTTTTTACAAATTTAACAACTTTCGCACCGAAAAAAAATTTATTCAAAAGTTTTATAATTTCCCAAGCACATCCTTTAACTTTATTTTCTTTACTTCTCATCGTAACCGTTATCGTATCACATTATTTACTCATATTTCTAAAAAATTTTATTAAAAATTTTATCACTTTCCAAACACTATCTTAATAGTCTATCAAAAATTTTGCAACGACATATAGAAAAATTAAATTGAAAAAAAATCTGCATATAAAGGGTGTATATAATTTCATTAGTGGAATATGAGAAATCCATATATATAATCCTAATGGTGTATTTATAAAGTAATAAAATTTTTAAATGAAAGGCTTTTGGGGTAAAATTTTTAAAATAGGAGAAAACGATGTGATATAATAGAGCTAAAACAAATACATTAGTTGTATGAATAAATGTGTAGAAATAATTAAAAAGTATGATAATTGCATAAAAAATGTAAAAAATAATTTAAAAAGAATAATCATGAATAATTAAAATTTTTAAATTGAAAAGTTTCGAGTATAAACAAACACACACCCAATGAAAAATAAATATATTACTTTTTTTAAATTGAAAAAAATTTACCATAGAATCGAATAAGATGATAAATAGGGATGGTTTCATCAGTAAATTCAAAGACCAAGTTGGCTATTTACTAATGTAGGATACTTTTTACCTATCATAATGTCAAAGCAGTGGCTTAGTAGAGTATTTCAAAAGGCATAAGGGTTTTAAGGTTGATAATGGCAAGAAGCTTCTCAACGTGGGACAAGAGAAACTCTTATATCAACTTGTCGTCCCAAAAAAATTTTATATTAAACTTTTCTTCTAATTATTATTCTATTTTAACTATTCTTGACATTTTTTATATAACTATTATATTTTCGAGTTATTTCTATACAGTTATTTGTATAACTAATTTATCTATTTTAACTTCTTAATTCATAAATACATATCCTTGTATGTAAGTAAAGCTTTGGATAAACATTGGAATGATTATAGACACAGGTCCTAAGCCTAAGGTAGGACGACTTTACAATATTATCATGTTATATAGTTATGGTGTGTATATAAAATAAAATGCATCAAAGGATGACAACAAATTTGTGAAACACAATAAGCTTAGAATAAAATTAAATAGAGAGAAAAGGAAATTTTATGAGTAAAAGGATAATGTTAATTATTAAGCAACGAAGTTTCTAAATGAAAATAATTATTAAAATACTTATAATAAAAAAGTTTATTATGGAAATTGCATATCACTTCTTAAGTTTTGATCAAATTGCATTTTATAGGGCTTCATTTTGCTCCTTACATCGCAGTATGTTTGAGAATGAATAAAATTTTTGATGAAAAGTTTTGAAAAGTAAAAGTTATAAAATGGTGTGATACGCAGTGTGTTTGGAAATGAATAAAACTCTCGATGAAAAGTTTTGAAAAGTAAAAGTTATAAAATGATATGATATAATATGAGTAATAATGAAAAGTAAAGAGGATAAAGTTAAAATAGATATGTTAGTTGTGTGGGTAACTATATAAAAATAATTAAAAATAAGATAGTTGTATAGGAAAATATGAAGAAACAATTAAAAAATAAAATAGTTACGGAGAGTGAAATTGATATTTTTTAAGTATTGGCAAACGTTTATGTAGATTTGCTCCGACGCCCTTACATTACCGCGCTAACCTGCAGTATTATCGTCTTATGTGCCTAAGTTATCAATGTTAAACTTGTTAAATTAAGTTAAACCCCAACAAATGAACCTGTAAAAGCTCGGCAAGCCCACAAAAAAATTCACTAAAATTTTAATAACGACCTGATTAGTTGCACCTAGAATAATTAGCTCTTTTTGAAATAGAAATTATGAAAATATTTTGCAATATTCTTAGAATTTGAGTGGGCTCGGGTTGAGTTGTGGTCACCCCATAATTAACCGATTCAAACATCTAAACTTCAAGTCGAAGTCAGCCCAAACAACGAATGCTAACTTAAACTTTAAAATTAGTGATTGGGTGGGCCCAGTTGAGGTTAAGGCAACCGAAGTTGCACTCCTATCTATGCTCCCTGCCTGATTTTATTTTTATGCGACATGAATGACATGCACAACTGATGTTGCTTGCTCATGGCCAAGTGGGGTTGAGCATTAATGGCCAACACCATATCCCCATATCCATTCCATATTCAATGCTTTCATTAATCTCTCTACACTGAATCAGATCAGGGATGGGCCAGAAAATTCACTCTTGTCCTTTAATTACCTATCCGTCTCATCTCCTTGAATTGGAAACCGGGAGGTCTTAAATGCCCTGATATTGGGAGTAAGGAACGGATGAAGATAAGGGCATGTTAGAAGATCATCCCATTGAATAGAACGAGATGTTATTGGACTTGGGCTAGTCCTATTTTGCACCATGTATTAGAAGGTGGCAAATGTTATGGGCCTGTCACAATCTCCCTTGAGGATTTTTCACGACGGCAACTGGCAATACCCCTGACAGCCAATCAGTATCAGCCATGGTAATGGCGTCAACATATATTCAAGCCCAACATAGCTTTTATCGGCTTCAACCTTTTCCTTCCTACCCACTATCAACTCCTCCCTCTAGTAGCAACCATCATGTCTATTCAGGGGATATTCTGGATGTCTCGAGTATGACAAATGACAATGTTCTTTGAATCAGCATCCTACCTTTAGCCCTATAATTTGGAAGCGCCTGCTGCTGCTACTACCTGGCTAGCCTTTAGGGTGGTGTAAGATTTGAAAAAAGAATTTCAAACATTTACATGACCTTTGATTTATCATGGTTGAAATTACGAGTGTGTTTAGGTATGGATTAAACTTTTGATGAAAATTTTTGAAAAGTAAAAGTTATCAAATGATGTGATATGAGAGGGGTAATGATGAGTAGTAAAAATAATAAAGTTAAAATAAATAGGTTAGTTGTGTAGGTAATTGTGTACAAATGATTTAAAGGTAGGGTAGTTGTATAAAAAATATGAAAAATTAATTAAAAATATAATAGCTGTAGAGAGTGAAAAGTTTTAAATTAAAAAGTTTTAACTTGACGTTTTTTAATCATTGCCAAACATATCCTATATATTTATTTTTCTATCTTTTTCATTAAAAACTATTTTTTATATCACGCCATCTCAGATCTGTTGCACCTTTCTAACATACTCTTGCGTGATTCATTTTCTTTCAAAGATATGTGCAGTATGATATTTTCGAAATTTCTAGTCGGCCGTCTCCGTTGCTAACCCAAGAATAGCAAGAACCCAACGCGTGTGTCGTCCAAAAATCTTCATTGTCGCCCACCCAAAATTGACCCGCTTTCGCATATCACCCAGAATTTTGACAATTGTGGTTGGGTGGTGAACGTTTCTCCTGCACGTACATTAGTCGCCTCTTCTTTCGGAAAGCTTGGAATAAACTCCAAGTCCCAACTGCAATAGTAAAAAAGGAAGCTTCGTCTTCCCAATTTTATAATAAAGTCGTGCCAGCTAGGCTGCATGCGTTGCTTCTATTTCGTAGATAAACACGGGGGCATCCATCAGCAAGAGAAGACCAATAAATTGTATTTGGATTATCGCAATCTAGCCTAGTTAGTGCTGACTATTTTGCATTGAATGCGACCATTTGCCATACCTTTTGAACTGAATTATCAAGAATATTCAAGGCCATGGCTGCTGTATGTATATAATTTTTTCCCCCCTAATCAGCCACCCATTAGTCCTTGGGCTAGCTATTGAAAATTGAAAAGGACCCAAAATGCCATGCCTAGAGCTGCTGGTTTCCTACGTCCTGCTTGTCCCTTGGTGAGTAATCGAATGGCAGTAGGCTTTTGATGCAGGCAGTATATATATGCTAGCTAGAACGGAAAATCAGTTCACGCGGCAATGGAAAGCTCAAGGGACACGTCATCCAAATTGCAATTAATTTAAGGGGAAATTCTGATTATAATAATGTATCGATAATGTTTCGCAAATCTCTTCGTCCCCTTAACATTCATTATAAATTTTTATATTAACTCGGTCATTATTTACTCTACTAAAAAAAGATTATTTTGGTCATCTAAAATTTTCCTAATTAAAACAATTCGATCTTGCAATAAATCCACTTGAATCACAATTCACAATCATAAAAAAATGTAGGTTCATGCTGAATTATTTCAATAGGAACTTTTTAGACAGATGGAATTGTCTTTTTAGTAATGTAAATAACAACCGTTTGTACAACATTGATCGCTAGGATATGAAATTGAAATTGACAGTGAAATATTATAAGTGTAAAGAAAATTTGAGAAAAACTATGTGTATAATAGAAATAGTTACGAAAATGGTTTTTTGTTCAAGGAAATATAAGTAGCGTATGGGTCTTATACTATCAACTTTTTTTTGTCATATTACTCATCTTAAATGATCAAATACTTAACAAAAATATACTCTATAGCCTAAGGGTGAGATAATAATACCCGCTGACTATGGCGCAAAAATGTGTGCGGGCAGTCGGTGGGGGTTTTGACTCTGAGTTAGGATTTCGGTAAAAATATACGTGGGAGCAATAGGTCTCTCGGATGGATGTAGCGTGGGAGCGGGTGGTCTCCCAGGTGGTTGTTGGAAGCTGTGTCTTCCTTATTCTTTCGTGGAGTTGTGTCTCCAGACTTCTTTGGGAAAAATGTGTCCCTTATATTTGTAAGAATGTCTTAGATCTTCAAATATAATATGTGTTGAGATATATGTAATTGTACCAATCAAAAAAAAAAAAGGTAAGGTAATAATGTCACTCCTCTATCCAATATTTTAAACTCTAAACTGCCTACTCGTGATACTTTACACACACCAACGCCTGTGTCTAGTTTGTCTGGACTGATGCACCTTTGAAGCTTAAGGCTGTGGGTTTGTTCACCAAATCTAAATGGGAGTTACATATTTATGAAAATTTTAAAAAAATTAAAGAAGTTTTTTCAGCTGGCCGCTAAACCGCGGCTAGTTGTATAAGATCAGGTTCCATGTACGTAATACATATGAGCTTTAGTTTAAATATGTCACACTTATTTACATT
Organism: Annona squamosa; assembly: GCA_035584095.1. Classification (NCBI taxonomy): domain Eukaryota; kingdom Viridiplantae; phylum Streptophyta; class Magnoliopsida; order Magnoliales; family Annonaceae; genus Annona; species Annona squamosa. Next base: position 42,355,582 of record JAXCLR010000063.1, on the reverse strand, counting down.
ACAAATAAAAAATTAATTACTTTGATTTAAAATACACACATATTGATATTTAAAGAATACAATAATATATTAGCCAATATCATTTAAGAATAACTATTTAAATATATTTCTACTTTATGTGGGGTCGGAATAAGTTGTCAATATTCCCTTTTTAGCGATGAAATAAAAAAATCGAATTTACGAATCAGCCATGTGACTCTGCTTTCATTCTTGACCTAGCAACTTTTTTTTTTTTTTTTAGTTCCATACTTGTCAGAAAAAAAAAAAAAAAAAGAATAAATCGGAATTATCATGCACGGCTGTTCGTAGACCGCCGTATGGTGACATTGTAGCCGGCGAATTACATCATGCGTATAACTAATTGACTTTTTAAGGCACACGGGAATCCAGGGCTGCATCAATCCATGCATGGTCATCACCGCGGCCCTCAATCTATGAACTTCGTCGTACAAAAAATGGATTCCAACCAATATCTTGACCGGAGGTGGAGGTGGAAATATCATGACTTTTGTACTTGTTCATGACTTCCTCTTTTGGCAGCAGCCCCGCGACCCTGGACGAGAATCACTATTAAATGATGAAAGTTTGGGCCTCCCGTGTTGTGAGTAATCGATTGATATATGAATGGATGACAGAAAACGAGGTCCACTCAATTTGAAGCTAATGTTTGCGATAGTTTTGCCTTTTTTATTTTGATTTCGATTTTTTCTCGAGGATTTAGGGGCTTAGGTAATATGTTTTTATTGACCAAATTTTTATCTTTTTTACTTTTCGAGGACACAGGGACTTAATAATATCTTTTTTACTGCCGAATTTTATATTTTTATTTTAAAAATTTTATAGGTAAAAAAGATCTTGTATGAGCCCAAATTAAAAAAAAAAAAAGAAAAAAAAAAGAAAAAAAGAAAGTTTTTATAAGCATTGGGCTTCAATAGTTATTTAGGCATTGAAATAAGACTCAATTTTAAAGAAAACTGATTATATTAGCTATACAAATAGTCCAAAATCATCACAACAATTTCAACATTTCCTTTCTTAATTAGCACTAGTGGGGAGTCTTTTGTGAATCTGAACTACTGCCTTGGTGATACAGCTTGCACCATTCTTTTGTGGCATCTGTTGTTTAAGTGAGCGAATTATATATGGGCTGTCAGAGCCACCACATACGTCTGAAAAGTATGAGAAGACGAGAATCCCTACGAATTTTTAATTCTGCGCGGATAAGTCGTCCACTGACCTCTTCCTCCTACATATATGTGTACGTATATGTGCACAGATTAATTGCCAAAAAAAAAAAAATCTACTCAGGTGCGTTTTCCTTTACACATGGGTAGGAAGGACACCCACCAAGTCAACATCATGCTCAAGAGAATCAAGGAAAATACCTGAAAAACCTCATCAGATATTCAGATATATATACATATATATAGATAGATAGATATGTATATGCTAGCACATAATTCAAAGGCCACACGCATGTAACAAGATGTCAACAAATCCATGAGATCTTTTCCACTTTGTCTCAACGTGTATTAGTGCAAAAGTCGTTTTGGGCCCACTGGTGCACTTATATTGCCTAGTTGACACGCATGATCATGGCCACATATGAACATGGAATGTGCGTGTGGGCTCAGCTTATGCTCTGCCTTTCAGACAATGCATGGCAGCCACCACTATCTTCTCCTCTTCCTTCAGAGTGCGTCTGCCACTACATTTTTATAATGTTGATGATAGGATTGTTTACTTGGGGTGATTTATTATCCAAGGAGTTATCATTATACTAAAATCCACCACCACCACCACCACCACTACGACCAAGACTTGTGGGATTATGGGGGATGTGCTCATTTGTATTGAAGGCAGAGCACCCGGAGCCCGCCTGGGCTGAAACGTATATACTGGAATGGCATATGATGAAAGCAGCCACAGCCACAGCCACGCGAGCTTAGCTACCGTGCATATGCAGCAAACCTATCGGCTATTGGCATACTGGCCTATTGGGTGGAACATCCATTAGGCCACTTTATATTTCCAACAAACATTGGGCACGTATGTGCCGGCTCTTTTTTTTTTTTTTTTTTTCCTATTGTGTTTCCATTCATGAGATGAGATTTAAAAATATACAGGTAATGATGAGCTGGAAATTGCTGTTATATATTGAGAGGTGGGATCACGAGGAGCTGAAACAAATTCAAAATTTTCTAGCATTTTGGTGTAGCTAAGTGGTCGAAATTTATTCAAAAAAAAAAAAAAAAAGTGGTTTGACATTTTGTTTTTGGTTATTGGTTTACAATTAATGGGTAGAGTATCCCTCTGAGAATATTTAATTACAAAATAGATTAGTCTTTGATGATTCATCAACATTATTCAAGCGTTTCCTATATCCTTGCTTTAATTGATTTTGAATTATGTTCTTCGGAAATTCAAGTAATTTAATGATCTTTAACAAAACTCTTCTCAATATATATACATATATGTATGGGTTATGGAATCGTTTCTTAACAACCCTTTGTGTGAAATATTTTTAGGTGAAGCTCATATACGTTGATGATTAACAGAGAAATTAATCCAATTATTATGTTACTATTAACAGAAAAGATATGATCCAATTATATTATATATTCATATTCCAGTTGGGTTGATATATTCTTCATATCCTTCAATATTTCCAATTTTGTGATCTATTTATCTTTAATTGGATAAGCTTAAAAAGTGACCAACTTCGGAAAGTCGTAGCACATCAACATCCTATATCACACATTCCGAGCGATCCAAGGGATATTGCTGGTTTAATGTCTCAATGGATTAAATGATGGAATTCAATCCTGTCATTGACTTTAAAATATATATATGTTTAGATTTTTTTTATTAGTGTATATTTACATCATATTATATTCAAAGCCCTTAGCTAATTCTTATAATGTTTTTTTTTCTAAAGTAAGACAACAATCTCCGAAATATAACAGGGAAGATAATAAGCTCCTAACATACTTTTAACCCGTGATGAGATGGGCAACGCTCTTTTGACAAAAATATATATTTAGTTATGTATGTTACTAAAAGTTCTTAATTTATTCACTTTAAATCACTAGCAAATTCTCTATTATTTTATAAATATATGCAGAAATTTATTTTTTAATGTTTCCGTTTTATTAGTTATTAGTTTATAAAATATAAAATTAGTAAAAATGATTTAAAAAACGATTGTCTATATGTATTTTTATTGAAATTTACTTCTATGGTGCTGGCACCGTAGAAGATTTCAATGCTGTTGTCGCATTTTACCCCCTTTAATGGTTAAAATAAAATCTAATTAGCCCATTGCATTCAAGATTACTTATTTAACTGTTACGACAAGTTAAAACTACCTCAAGTATTTATGTTGTCTCATTTGTTGAAGTCATCAAAATATAAAACCAACTTGATAAAATACTTAATTTATATCTATTTCAAAACTATTAATTGAATATTTATACCATCTAAGACATTCTGACTATATAAATAAATGATTCTATATTTAGATAAATTTATGAATGGATGTAAGTGATTTCATTTTTTATGTGTAATTATAAAAAGATATAGCCCACTAAAAACTTTCTTCCAAACATCTATGATAAAAAAAAATTATTTTAAATAAAACGAGTAAATTAGATTTGATTTAAGTATCAAAATTATCCAAAATAGCATATGGAGTACTTTAATGGTATAGATTGCATAGAAGTATTTAATTTTTTATCACGTGATGGAGAATTTGCTAGTCATTTATGATGAAAAGATTTAAAAGGAATTTAGATATATTTTGGGTGTGTTTGGGAATAAATAAAACGTTTGATAAAAAATTTTGAAATATAAAAGTTGTAAAATAATGTGATATGATAAATATAATGATGATAAGTAAATATGATAAAGTTAAAATAGATAGGTTTACTATGTGGGTAATTGTATAGAAATAATTGAAACGTAAGGTAATTATACAGAAAAATGTAAAGAAATAATTAAAAAATAAGGTCGCTACGAAGAGTAAAAAGTTTTAACTTACATTTTTTATATATTTCAAACATACTCTTTATTAGATTATAGGAAATGCCCAAAAGAAATCATCAATGTGTAGAAATCATCATCAACAAATATTTAAGTTTGCAAAATTTGTGAAGCTGAAAACCAACTCTCTAAAAGCGAAAATTGCATAATGGACAGAGAAATTGCTCGTTTACATACACCATCACATAAAGTCAATTGACATTTTGATGCAAGTGACAATGTAAGTTGAATTTTTTTATTGGTATTATATATACTGTCATATTCTGATATCACAAATAAAGCCCATGCGCAATCTTTATCAAGGAGGGATATCCTGTAAATACGCTCACACACTTAGGGTGGGTAATAATATAATTACCCCACTAACTTACATTTAGAAAGAGTTGAATATCAAACGTCTAAGCAATTGTTCCGATATTTCCACTAACAGGGCCACCACCTAGTTAGTGTAGGTCCAATTCTTACTAGAACATAAGGTTGGAGTTTGGAGGATAAAAAGCATATATTTTTCAAAAAATTTTGTCATTTACTATTCATATCAATTTTAAAGGGTGTGTTTAGTAAGTGAAACGGTGAAAAATGGGAAAGATGTAATATGATAAAGATAATGATGTAGAGTAAAGTGAATAAAGTTAAAATAAATAGGATAATTATACAGAACGATATATAAAAATAATTAAAAATAGAAAAATTATACAGAAAAATATGAAAAAATTACTAAAAAGGACAAAAGTAGAAAAAATTTTGGGTGGAAAATTTTTTATTATTTCCCAAAGCATCATAAACATTAAAAAATAATCATTTTAACAAGCTTAAGCGGTTAATTTGAAAATCACCAAACCTTTAAAATAAATATTTAAAATGTTGCAACTGCTAGGAAGCTTGCCCTGTTACGCTAGGCGTCTTCGGTTGAACATGCAGTAGCTGAATTTGCTTGGTGTTGCAACACTATTAGTTAGTGACATTATTCTCTCCATATTAGTAACGTCCCCCAGTCGAGAAAAATTTTAAATATTGGTACACGTTTGTAAAATATTGTTAGGAAATTATAGGAATGTATCAGGCCTGATTGAAATACCAAGTTGAGATAATTGTAAAATGTGAATATGCATCAAAAAATATTTTAAATATTTATTTTTAAGTAATCTAATTCAGCAACACATCAAAACTTTTATTTATTAAGTGATGTAATAAAAATAATGTTGTCTAAACAAACATCTTAAAATATAATAAAGAGGTTTTGCATCCATGCCTACAAAACTTAATCGAAATTGTATGCCTATCACGACTTTTGTAAAAATTTATATTTATGCCTACAAAGTTTGCCTGAAATTGAAGACATAACTTAGGATTTAAAATAATGAAAATATCTCTTAAAGATATAAAATATAAAATATAAGAAAATATCTCAAAATACAAAAATTATTTGAAAATATTTCTTGTATTAAATAAATCTATTTAATATGAGAAATATTTTTAAAATAATTTTATATGTTAAATGTATATCATATTTTATAACTTTATTCGTTTTAAAATATATTTTTGTCATTTTAAAACCTAAGTGACACGACATGCAACTTCAGTCGTTCTTAGATGGCCTCCATAATAAATGGTTTGAATATCAAAATTTAATTCATTAAATTATTAAAACAAAATATTCCTTTAAATTTAAGAGGAATTTTTTTATAAGAGAATTTAAGAGGATTTGGTTCCGTAAATAAAATCTGAAAAAAGTGCAATAGTTTCCGAATTTTGGGTGTGTTTGACAATAAGTATAAAATGATATTTGAAAACTTTTCAATTTAAAATTTTTTACTCTCCGTGATTACTATATTTTTAAATCATTTTTTCACATTTTTCTATACAACTATCTTACTTTTCAATAATTTCTACACAATTAATTATATAACTAACCTATTTATTTTAACTTTATTTCTTTACTCCTCATCATTACTCCTATCGTATCAGATCATTTGACAACTTTTACTCTCCGGAACTTTTCAACAAAAAAGTTTTATCCATTCCCAATCAGACCCTTTATTAGTTCGAAAATGTTGGCGCATGTGTAAGAAAATCTCATTTTCTGTTTTAATTTTAAAAACAAATATGGAAGGGAAAAATTGTAAAATTTAAATAGATTAATAACTAACGAAATCTTTTTAAAAGAAATTCATAAACGTGACTAGTGACATATCATGCGCAGAATCTGAAACGTGCGAGCGCTCGAACGATACTGCAGGGAAGTTTCTCCAGCTGCGAAAACAGGTACCGGCTATTATTGACTTCTGCTGCTCATATAGAAAATGAGCACTAGAAATTTTCATTTGATCAATCACCGCAAGTAATTTGCAATTATTAAAAGATTAATTAGAAGATTAGAGCAGCTTCGCGGAAGGTGGGATTTTTCATCCACAAATCAATGAGAGGAAAGAAGTGACAATGGAACATGAGATGCGGAATTGAGGATTACTAAATGAATATACATAAAAATTATTATTGCATGTTAAGTGCGAAGGAGAAGTCCACTCAAGGCGCGACAGACGCGAGCAACCAAAAAAACAACAAAAAAAAAAAAATTAGGGCAAAAATGTCAACTGGCCTACTGAGGTCTAAAAAAGGCAGCTTCGAGTGAGCAAGAAGCTAAGCATTTCATACAATCATGTCCCTTTTAATGCACGAAACGGCCAGAAATTCATAGACGGATAGTTGAGTTGGTGATCATGTAGAAGCTAAGCAGAGCCTGAGACGCTGCACTTTATTTATAGGATGATAAATTAATATAATGGACTGTTAAAATAAATAAATATATATATATATAATTATATATACGATAGCCCCTCCCTCTAACTGAGTTCAATGCACATGTACGACCCACTACCAAATGGCCCTGATTGCTTGATGACGCATGCGTCGTTCATGCCGGCTCGTTTGGTAGGCGGACGCGAATCTGCCAAAAGAACTGTTTCGTTAGTACGTTTGACAAGGTAAAAGGAAATAGGGAAAAAAAATAATAATAAAGAAATATACGAATTGCACTTGCGTATTCTCAAAATTTGAATGCATGACGTGTCGTATTTTGACGGGTATGTTTGATTTGTGGTAAAATTTTTGATGAAAAATTTTTTGAGATAGAAGTTGTTAAATTGATAAAAAAATAATGTGATATAATAGGGTAATGCCGTAATGATGAGGAGTAAAGAAAATAAGGTTAAAATAGATAGATTAGTTGTGTAGAGATGATTGAAAAATAGAGTAGTTTGTATAGAAAAATGTAAAAATAATTAAAAAAATATATAGTAGTTATGAAAAATAAAAAATTTTAGATAGAAATTTTTTTATTGACATTTTTTTGCCCCTAAACAACCACATCTCATAATTACTTATATATTTTGTGTTAGTTGCGGATAACAATCCAAACGAATTGAGTTAAGTGAAAGTTTCTTTGCAGTATACGCGCTATATGCCAATGCCAGGCTAGATAGTTGCGAACCGCTTACACGTGTCAACCGCCTGGTCAGCAAGGTATCAACACTACAGCTTATATTAATACAATTGAATTCTTGGCTAAACATACATTTATAACAAAATCACTGGTATAGTTCTTAAGAGATTCCTTTCAAATTTTAAAGTAATGATTTCCACCGTTCCCATTAATTATTTTAATTCAATTCACTTATTCTCTTACATTGTCATTATTATTTCTTTTTTCCAGTGTGATTTGCTCTCCGAAACCCAAAAGGAGTAAGAAGCTGACCAATGAGATATAAGGACATTAACATATTTGGCATTTATATGATATCGTTCTTACAAGCTAAGGTGAACCACTAAATTGGAATCATAAAAAGCGGATGCTAGCATTCAAAGCTGCGATTTTTTCTCCTCTCTGTCTAGCGATGGCGACCTTCACCGCTGCCATCTCTCGACTATGATCTGGGTGGGCGATTTAGCCACGGAAACGACCGAGGAAGCAGGGAAGGCACCTCAAGCGGAGGGGAGAACGGAGTTGAGCTGTGCTATGACCGATTTACTCGGGGAGGAGATTCAAACGCTGAAACTCGACAATGACACGAACTGCCATAAAATCGAACCTGGTGAAAAACAGGCAGCCCTTTGCTCTCTCTGGACGAATAAACTCTACAACAGGGAGGCGTTTAAAGCAACAATGTGCAAGGTATGGCCAACGGCAGCAAGGGTGACGATTACACAGGTTGAAGACAATCTCTTCCTTCTGCATTTCAAATCGGTGGAGGATCGCAGCATTGTAATGAAGGGCCGACCCTGGACTTTTGACCGGCAGCTGGTGGTTGTAAAGGAGCTGCTTCAGGCCACTTCGTTGGGGGCAGTGACGATGGGTAGATCACCCCTATGGCTTCAGATCAAGAATGCACCATACCTGCTCGACAAATTGTCACTGGGAAATGCAGTGGGTTCGTCTTTTGAACAATGTCTGCATGTGGAACAGACATAAAATCTCATCCGTATGCATGTAATGGTTGATCTCACACAGCCTCTTCGAAGGTGAATTTTCATCCAAGTGGACAATATGGAAAGACAATGGCTAGCTTTCCAATATGAAAAACTACCAACCTTTTGTTGTGCCTGTGGTAGAATTGGGCACGCCTTCAAGGACTGCCGGCACTACCCCAACCTACAAGCTACTATCAAGGAGAAGAACCTCCCATATGGCAACTAGTTGCGGGTGGGCTTCCATCATTTGCCTATGACACCCAGGAAGACAATTATGCAGCAACGATCCCCAAGGCTATATGGAGATCAATGGGCAGCTTCACGCACGTCAGAAATGCCAAAGCAGAACCTGCTCCCCAAGTCAAACACCTCCCTATTGCGCAACCAGATTCCCAAGTCGCAAATCTCCTCAGATTGCCCCACCCAAAGCTGCTCCCCTATCTCATCTTCTCAGGCTAATGAACAGTCTCTGTATGGTCAAACAGATTCTTCACAAGGCAAGGAATCCTTTCCCATTGGCAGTTTGGATGGGTGGAATTCTCACCTTGCAGCAATCAACTCATCTGAACTCATTGTGACGAATGGAAATTCCACGTGGGGGGGAGAGCAGTTTCGGCCGTCTCAACCAACCGCCTCTATCATGATACATAGTCAGGCTCAAGACGAATAGAACCAGCCGAGTGTGGGGTCCAAATCTGAGGGGGAGTCCGAAATGATGGAACCTTTACAGCCTTTTGTGGGTGGGAAAGGACCAAAGCGTCAATGGAAACGCAGGGCTCGGAAGTTGTCCCCGGATGAGGACGAAACAGGTTGCGTGCAACATTGCAAATCTAATCGAACAAAAAGACCGCATAGCATGGACTTGGGGGATTGCGCAAGCCTTGAGCAAGGGCCGACCAAGAGAGGCAGGATAGACCAAGCGGATTTGGTAGAGGCTGAGGATATCCCTCGGCCCCACCCTCAGTAATGGCCCTCCTAGCTTGGAATTGTCGTGGGCTTGGGAACTTACGGACAATTCGGTGTCTACTTGACATTGTCAAGAGGAAAGTTCCCAACATGGTTTTCCTTTGCGAGACCAAACATTCAAGTAGAGAAATGGACTATGTAAGAAGAAAATTGAAGTTTGAATGCTGTTTTAAAGTAGACTCAGAAAACAGGAGGGACTGTGCCTTCTTTGGAACACAGACTATGGAGTCACTATCAGGAGTTTCTCAAAACACCACATTGATGCGGATGTCCGGGGGTGGAGACTCACGGGCTTTTATGGTCACCCGGAGGTTCGGCGGAGGACGGAAAGCCAAGATATTCTTTCTTCTCTCCATGCACAATCTGAGACACCCTGGCTTATTATGGGAGACTTTAATGAGGTGGTCAGCCCCTCCGAATACAGAAGTTGCAGGTCCAGACCGGAAAATCAAATGGACTCTTTTCGGAGTGTTATGGATTCTTGTAACTTAATTGATTTGGGATTCGTTGGCCCCCCTATGACTTGGCGGAACAATAGGAGGGGAAATCAGAGGGTCGAGACGCGATTGGACCGTGGCTTGGCATCACCACAATGGCTAGCGATCTTCCCTTTTGCAAAGATCCACCACCTATCGTCGGCATCGTCAGACCACCATCCTATTATCCTCCT
>JAXCLR010000063.1:42326167-42345338 GCA_035584095.1 Annona squamosa | reverse complement strand
GACAAAGACACACATGACATCATCAAACACACTTGGACAACAACCAATTCAACTGATGTCTCCCCTTGTGAAACTCTTTTAAGAAAAATTCAGAGGTGCAGCTTGGCTTTATCTACATGGAACAAGAACAAATGGGGAAGCCTTCGTAAGTGAATACATCAAAAGCAAGAGGAATTACATTCTTTGAACTCTCAAACACCTTCTGACCGTAGAGATGTGGATATCCAACGTGTCAAACAAAAAATCCACTTCCTTTTGGAAGATGAGGAGCTATTATGGAAACAGAGAGCCAAAATGCATTGGCTTCAACACGGCGACAGAAACACCTCCTTCGTCCACCGTGCCGCGTCAAATCGCAGAAGACGCAATTTTATTAAAACTCTTGTGGATGACAGGGGAGTTTGGATCTCTGATACTCAGGGTTTGCTTGATATCACGCTATCATACTTTCAGGGAGTCTTCTCAAGCTCGGCTCCCTATGACCTACACCGAATCACGGATCTAAGTACAAGGAAGGTATCAACTGCTTCCCGTGAAAGCCTTACCAGGCCCCTATCACTAAAGGAGGTGCTGAAAGCCCTAAAATCTATGAATCCATCTAAATCTCCTGGGCTTGATGGTCTCCCTGCCGGCTTTTTCCAAACACATTGGAGTATCGTTGGGCGCGAAGTCTTCGCTATGTATAAAGCTTTTATGGACAATTGATCACTACAAAATCACCATCAAAATATCCAAGCACTCAACCATACCAACATTGTTTTAATTCCAAAGAAACCGGGGGCGGATAAACTTGGGAATTTCCATCCAATCAGCTTGTGCAATGTCGCCTATAAAATTCTCGCCAAGGTTTTGGCCAATCGCCTCAAATGCTATCTCAACAAAGTTATTTCTCCTCAGCAGAGCACATTTGTCCCGAGACGCCTCATCACTGATAACATGCTCGTTGCGTACGAAGTTATTCACTCATTCCGTAGGAGAAGGACGGGGCGGAAGCATGAATTGGCCGTCAAGTTAGACATGTCAAAAGCCTATGATCGAGTAGAATGGGACTTTCTAAGTCAAATGATGGAAGCTATAGACTTTGGCCCCGTGTAGATCAGATGGATTCGAATATGTGTACAGTCTGTTCACTACCGCATATTAGTGAATGGACATAAAACCCCCCTCCTCACTCCATGGCGGGGTCTGCGCCAGGGCGATCCACTTTCTCCATACCTTTTCCTTATATGTGCAGATGGTCTCTCCATTCTCCTCAGCCAAGCTCTGCTCCAATAGTCGCTCCATGGAATCAAGCTTTGCCCACGGGGACCCATCTTATCTCACCTTTTCTTTGCAGATGATGCCCTAATCTTCATAAAGGCGACTGACAACCAAGCGAGGCTACTTCTTTCCATTCTTCGAATATACAGTGAATGCTCTGGACAAGTCATAAACATCAATAAGATTGTACTCTTTTTTAGCTCCAACACCAACCAGGATGTGAGAAGCTCTATTATTGAAGTATTTGGATCGTGTGCTTTGGACTTCCAATCTTATTTGGGATTACTTGTATGGTTAGGGCGATCAAAGAAAAATATGTTTAGAGAGCTAAAGGACCGTGTATGGCGAAAGATCCAGGGATGGAAGGAACGTCTACTGTCGTGGGGTGGTAAGGAAACTCTTATAAAAGCGGTCACTCAGGCTATTCCCATATACTCCATGAGTATTTTTCTCCTCCCCATAAGCTTTTGTAATGAAATTGCGAGTATGCTAAGCAAATTTTGGTGGGGCAAATGTGACGAGAAACGAAAGATGAGCTGGGTAGCGTTGAAGGATATGTGCAAGACTAAGGCGGCTGGGGGTATGGGCTTCCGTAATCTATTCTCCTTCAACAAAGCGCTACTCGCAAAACAGGTGTGGAGGTTGGTATACAACACTGACTCTCTATGCTCCTATGTTCTTAGGGCCAAATATTTCAGTCATGGAAACCTTTGGGCTTCAAAGCCGAGGCCATCGGATTCATTCACTTGGAGGAGTATCCTGTGTGCCAGAGACGCAATCTTTGGGGGGTGCAGGTGGAGAATTGGCTCTGGGGATCGAGTGAATTTTTTCTAGGATAGGTGGCTTCCGGCTCCGCTCTCTAAAGCAGGGCTTTTACCGGAACACATTCCCGATAACGCAAAGGTCAGTTTCTTCCAAAATGAACAAGACGATCTATGGGAGGAAACACTTGTTTTGCAAGCGGTACGAGAGTTGGAGCGTGACATCATTTTTTCATCCTCGCCTCCATCTGGGGGAGAGGAGGATCTCTGCTATTGGGAACCCGAACCGGATGGACATTTCTCAGTAAAGTCGGCATATAGGCTCCTCACACAAAAGGTGGAAGGGTCTCCGGTGGATGGTAAAGCCGAAGGTGATCAAAATCAAGGGATTTTCAAATTCATCTGGAGAGTAAAACTCCCAAGTAAGATACTTATTTTCTGTTGGAGGTTGTTTCTAGATGCTCTCCCTACCTTTCTAAATCTGTAGCGTCTGGGATCAATGTGGACACATCATGTCTTTTCTGTAAGCAGCATGAGGAAGACATATCTCACCTCTTCACCAACTGTAATGCCACGCAGCCGATTTAACATAATGTTATGGGTGATCTTCTTTCTCTGATACAGGGTTCCTCCATTCAGGATATCTTTCGGGCTTTTACCACTGCTAATTACATGGATGCTTTTACCCATTTCATCCTTTATTGCTGGCGCATTTGATATCTTCGGAACAAACACCGGGCGGAGGGTTTACCACCGGTGTTCTCTGAGGTTATGGAATGGTGCATAAACTTTAGAGACCAGTTCCGAATGGCGATGGAATATTGGAGGACAACTTTTTTTGAGAAATCTCTGGTAGCCCGGTAGATAAAACCTTGCGGTGGCACATTCAAAGTAAATATTGATGGGCGAAGGAACAGTCTAACCAAATGTACGGGTTTCGCGGCAGCTATTAGGGACTCTTGTGGCTCCTTTGTGGTGGCAAAGGGATGCTATCGGCGCAAACTTCTGGAACCGCTGATTATGGAAGCTACCGCTTTGTGCCTTAGGTTAACGTGGGCCTTGGAGGCTCATTTCGTCAACCTACAGGTGGAATCCGACTCCCTCATTCTTATAAACTTTTTGACTAGTGAGCGCACTATTAGGGCTCCGGTGGGTACAATCGTTTCACAAATTCATCATGTCGCCCAATCAACCCATTCTTTGTCCTATCACCATGTGCTTAGGCAGGAGAATTCCGTGACCCATCTTCTTGTTGATTTTGCTTTTTCTAATTTTTTGCCTGAACAAGAATGGTAGGACAATCCACCTTTTTTTCTTCAGAAAAAACTCTGTACAGACAATTTTTTGGCAATGTTATACGACGATTGTCCTTCCCCTTCCACCTCTGATCCTCTTCTCCCTTAGAGGTGGACGAGATAGGAGCTAATCTTTTAGGGTGTGTTTGGCAATCAGGAAAACATGTCAACTTAAAACTTTCAATCTAAAACTTTTCACTCTCTATAATTATCATATTTTTTAATCATTTTTTCACATTTTCCCATACAACAACCCTACTTTTCAATCATTTCTACACAACTACCCATACAATTAACCTATCTATTTTAACTTTATCATCTTTACTTTTCATTATTACTCCTATCATATCACATCATTTGACAACTTTTACTTTCTAAAACTTTTCATCAAAAGTTTTATTTATTCCCAAACACACCCTTAATCGAAAAAAATAAAAAGCGGATGCTGGTGCCTGCTGAAAACTATTTATATTTAATTAGTAAAGATTATTAGACATTAATATCTTCGGTTGTGCTTTTATTTCGGAATATTTATAAAATATAGCCCGTAACTTATCATAATTATAAAGGATAGAACATATACCCATGAATTTTACCCATAGTTTCACTTCTACCCATGAATTTTACCTAAAATTTCAATTATACTCATATCATTAAGGATTATATTAACAAGACTATTAACCTTTTATGAAATGATAAATATGTCAATCCCTCATTTTGATTTTTATAGATAAAATTTTATGTTCTAATGAATTTTTAATAATTATACAACTATAAAATCATATCTTATCTTATCATAAATATTTAACTTTGAGCAAACTAATCCCAAATTATATTACAGCTTAGGTATATTTATCATTTTACCAGGGACTAATGACCCATTTTACTAATCCCTAATGACATGGACACAAGTTGAATTGTAAGTGAAATATGTTGATATATTATGTTCATATGTATAGATAAAGTTATGGGTAAAATTCACAAATATATGTGGAATTTTCCTTAATTATGAATTAGAATTTCCATATCAAATATTTACAAAGTAAAACTTCTAACTTAACAAGTTTTACAAAATTAACTCAATTAACTATCATAGCCTAGTGAATTAGAGTATAGTTAAGTGATGGAGTGTGTGCCTCAATTTCAAATCTTATGTGAAGCAATTGGCTCCTTTGTAAGGAATGTAATTTTTTTAAAAAAAATTTAACACAAGGTAAAATAGATTTTTAATCCTTTTTTAAAAAAAATAACACAACCTAAAGTAGATTTTCAATTGAATTTTAAAACATGCTACAAAAACATGTCATTATATGTATTTTTTTAATTTTTTAATCAGGTCTCGGGTCGATGACCAGGAACGAAAGCTGTCACTAGGACCTAGGCATTTGTGCTTGGTATGCTAACCAAGACGCCACAGGCGTTGGTCGCTACTACTATATGTATCAATTTACATATAATGGCACTATAAGTAAGTCACTATAAATTTGTCTCATTTTTGAATTTAGGATTCTGATACAGTGCACACCGATTCACTTAGCCTCGGTGCATCTGGGTGTATTCAACTTATTTTTTATTATTTAAAATTTTTTTTTATAAAACTGTTAATGTAAGTATGTTTAACATGTGTATCAATTTTTACAATTTTTTGAAATTTATAAATAATTTTTTGAATTTTTAAAAAATAGTTGCTTTTTTTTATTTTTGTTTAAAAACACTTAGAATAATAATTTTATAAAAATAAATTTTTATATCTAAGTACACTAAGGTTAACAACACCCCAAATTTATTACTAAAAAATTACTTTTTGTGACATCCATCATATTATTGTCACTAAAATTTAGTTTTTTAGCAATATTTATATTCCTAAATAAAATTTTTGTGGTAAAAATGTTTTAGATATTGGATTAAAAATGTTGTAATAATTCATAAAATTATTTATCCACACAAAAAGGTTTTAGACAATTTAGCAATTGGATTATCCTCTGAAATTGATAGCCAAATCGAATGATTTTTCTAAACTTACAAATCAAATAATTTTATTATTTTGATTTTGCACATTTATCAAATGAGGTTTATGCACGTCTTCAATTTGGTTAAAACTCAGTTTTATAGCTAAATAAATTATTCTAAATGCAATAGGCTAAGTTGATATCACATCATCATCAATGTAGACGATATAGAACTGGTTCGGTTCACCATAAGTGAAACACTTTAAAATAATTAAATGAAGAAATAAGTATGATGGCCAATTGGGATTTCATTAAAAATATTATAATTGGAATAAAACAACTCAAATAATTAAATGAAGAAATAAGTATGGCGGTCGATTGGGATTTTATTAAAAATATTATAATTGGAATAAAACAACTAAACTCGCCAAGATTTGACCATACCGACCCAAAATATATATATATATAAAGGAAATGCGGATATCTTAGAACAGAAGAGCAGGATTCCCTGGAACGGTGTCGGCGGCCACAATCCTCTGGCTGAGCGTGATGGTCGGATAGAGTACTAGGCATGCAAATAAAATGCTTGGCATGCCTCGAGTTAATTACATAATCCGAATTTAATCCCCTTCCCTTATTCGTTACAAATAGCACTGCGAATCTGCAATACTTCCTCGGGAGAAAACCCTGAAAGAAAATTCTTTTTTCCCAAGGCAATCTATGTTGGGAGTAGAAAGTATGACCCAGGTGAGGTGAGGAATTTCAGGGTGTGTTTGTTTGTAGCAAAAAAAATATCAAACGGAACTTTTTAATTTAAGATTTTTTATTTTCTATAATTATTTTATTTGTTAATTATTTTTTTACATTTTTCTATATAAACTACTTTACTTTTCAATTATTTATACACAACTACCCGTACAACTAACCTATCTATTTTAATTTTATTTTTTTTTTACTCCTCATTATTTAATATATCATATCATTTTCAATTAATTTGACAATTTCTATCCTAAAAACTTTTCATCAAAAATTTTACCCCAGCCAAACATATCCTAATGCCTAAGATCTGCTGGCAAATTATCAAAGTTTTCTTGTTTTCTTGTTTTCTTTTTTCATGCGCTTGAAATTTTTCTAGTCAATGGCAGAAGAGAAAAAAAGCAGCAGGAAAATATAAACTTTTCAAGAAATACCAGGTAAGAGAACAAAGACTTAAGGACCCAACAAACCAGTAAGGGACAAGGACCCCATTCATTTCTCCGTATGTAAGCCATGTTCCTCTGATCAGTTCCATTTTCCTCCCCCACATCCCACGTACAAGAGGCTAGTTGTAATGCACTAACCTTAGCCCAATGTGCTTTTTTAAAATAAAAAATAAAAAAAGAAGACGAAGAAAAGAAAAACCAAGAGTTTGAAAGCCTCTTCGCTTACGGCAGGAATTGAATCATTACACGCGCAGATCAGAAATTGAATCATTACAGGTTCACATAATTTTATCCATGTTACCTTCTAACCCTTTTAACATCTAAGCTTAGAAGGATAAAACCTTGGGAACTCTGCCTGCCGATAGGCTCTGATGAGCCCAAAGCACAGAATATCTACATATTTTGAGCTGAGGCAAGAGCATTACTGTAGCAGTTGCAGCGGGCATGACACATGCATATGTGCCTATTGATCTCTCTCCTAACAGCCTGATAAAGGTGGATTACACGGTAATACCTCTATTAATTTATTCGTTAATATAAATGGACTCAACCTCTTGGCACCATCCACCCCCAAAGTAAACGCCACCCCTTTGAGAAATCAGAATTCAAACTCCCCACCTTCCCATATTTTTTTTCCCCACGTCAACATCTCCTCCTTACCTATATGCCTTCTGTACCATGTATGAAG
Organism: Annona squamosa; assembly: GCA_035584095.1. Lineage (NCBI taxonomy): Eukaryota > Viridiplantae > Streptophyta > Magnoliopsida > Magnoliales > Annonaceae > Annona > Annona squamosa. Next base: position 42,338,183 of record JAXCLR010000063.1, on the reverse strand, counting down.
GCAGAGAGATGCGCTGGAATTGAATATTTCTGTATGTAGAACTTGTGGCCTGAGTGTAAAGAACAAACTACTTTTCTCAGTTGCAAGTCTCTGCCATCGTTGTCAGCTGCTTCTGCTACTGCTCTCTGTTCAGTTTAAGTATTCATCCAACTGTCTGACGATCACCAGAAAGCAATGTTCCAGCCCAGTCCTCAGCTTCCAAAGAATTTCAGCAGCTGCAGCTTCTGTAGACTTTGTCCATTTCTCGGTTTCCATCTCCTTCTCTTCCTTTCTTTCATATCTTATCACCATGCCTGCACTGAAGTCGATAGAGATTCCCTCGTCTCCTTTCTCCTGGATGTTTCTTCCTCGGCCCCCTTAAATTGGCCTTCTTCCAATGGAAGCACTGCGTCTGCTGATTGCTGCACCTGGGAAGGGGTTACCTGTGACATCGACGGCTCTGTTACGCATCTGTGGCTTCCGCAGAGAGGGCTCCAAGGCTTCATTTCTTCCTCCCTCACTCACCTTGCCAGCCTTTCCCAACTTAACCTCTCCCTCAATTCTCTGACCGGCGCCATCCCTGCAGGATTGCTATCCCACCCTCATCTCCAAATCCTGGATTTGAGCTTCAACAGGTTTTCAGGTGAATTCTCCCCATCTTCGCCTAACAACCGGACCAAGCTCAACCTGCAAATAATCAACGTGTCCAGCAATTCCCTTACTGGAACATTCCCAGCTATCAACCTTTCTCCCAGTCTCACAGCATTGAATGCCAGCAATAACGGGTTTTCGGGTCCCCTTCCCTCAATCTGCTCCAATTCCAACAGCAGCTCTGTCAACCTATTGGATTTCTCCTCCAACAAGTTCAATGGCAACATCCCTCCTGGATTTGGTGCTTGTCATAAGCTGGAAGTTTTTCGGGCAGGTTTTAACCAATTGTCAGGCCAGCTTCCGGCAGACCTCTTCAATGCAGCCAGTTTGCAATGCATATCCTTACCTTTCAACAGTCTCTCAGGAAGCCTAGATGGTGGGCAGCTGGTTCAGCTCACCAATCTAACAGTTCTTGAACTCAACAACAATGAATTCAGTGGCGAACTCCCGTGGGCCATTGGGAGGCTAGCAAACTTGGAGCAGCTGCTTCTCTTTTCCAACAACCTGAGTGGTTCTCTGCCTCCATCTCTGACCAACTGCACCAACCTCAAATCTCTTAACCTGAGGGGTAACTTCTTGAATGGAGAACTCTCTACTGTCAACTTCTCCAGCCTTGCACAACTGACAACGCTCGACCTCGGAAACAACTTTTTCGATGGCATCCTGCCACTCAGCCTCTACCACTGCAGATCACTGACTGCACTGCGATTGGCAAAGAACCTCCTTGAGGGTGAGATCCATCCTGACATGCAATATCTTCAGTCCCTGTCATATCTCTCACTTTCTGACAATTGGTTTAGAAACATCAGAAGTACTCTCCAGATATTGGCAGGCTGCAGGAACCTCACTGCTGTGCTTCTATCAAAAAACTTCTTTGGGGAGACTATTCCTGATTATCCTGATGTTGATTCAGAAGGATTACATAACCTCAAGGCTCTTAGCCTGGCAGATTGCCAGCTCACAGGCGGCATTCCCACGTGGTTAGCCAGCCTAAGGAAGCTAGAGGTTTTGGATCTTTCACTTAATCGTCTGGCGGGTTCAATTCCAAGCTGGCTGGGCTCCCTGCCGAAACTTTTCTATGTGGATTTATCTAGCAATCTTCTTTCAGGTGAATTGCCCCTGGAATTAATGAGCTTGCCGACCCTGGCCTCCCAACAGACTGCGGCTCAGTTGAATCCAAGCTATCTGGAGCTGCCCGTCTTTGTCAAGCCTCACCGCAATGCATCCAGTTTGCAGTATAACCAATTATCAGACTTGCCCCCTGCAATATACCTTAAAAACAATAGCCTTCATGGAGGCATTCCTCCAGAAATAGGTCACTTGCAGGTTCTTCTTGTGCTTGATCTCAGCTACAACAACTTCTCTGGTGAGATTCCTGATGAGCTCTCCAATCTAACCAACTTGGAAAGGCTGGATCTTTCACATAACAGTCTCTCAGGCACTATCCCTCCCTCGCTGAAGAATCTCCATTTCTTGGCTCTGTTTAGTGTTGCTGGCAATGACCTGGAAGGGCCAATTCCTACAGGAGGGCAATTCGATACCTTTCCTAATTCCAGTTTCGAAGGAAATCCTGGACTCTGTGGTCTACTTCTGATGCGAGCTTGCGACAACCAGCATCCCCTGCCTTCTCCAGCCAAATACCATGGCAATAAGAAACTCCTCTTTATAGGAGTTATTCTCAGCATCTGTTTTGGAGCTGGGTTTATTGTAGCCACAATCACAGCTGTGTGGATGCTCTTGTCTAACAGAAGGGTGAACCCAGGAGGAGGTGATGTGGATGAAGATGGAAATAAGATGGATTTCAGTTTAGATAATACCTTCTCCTCATGCAACTCCATTCCTGCACATGATAACATCGACTCCCAATTAGTGATGTTGTTTCCGGCTAACATTGAAACTGCATGTGACAAGGATCTGACAATCTCTGATATCATGAATGCTACAAACAATTTTGACCAGGCCAACATCATCGGTTGTGGTGGCTTTGGGCTCGTCTACAAAGCTACCTTAGCTGATGGCAACAAATTGGCCATCAAGAGACTTTCTGGGGATTTGGGAATGATGGAAAGGGAGTTCCAGGCAGAAGTTGAAGTGTTGTCCAGAGCTCAACATCAGAACTTGGTATCTCTGCAAGGTTACAGCATGCACAAGAACTTCCGGCTGCTGATATATGCCTACATGGAGAATGGGAGTTTGGACTACTGGTTACATGAGAAGGTTGATGGCAGGTCCAGACTAGATTGGCCTACCAGGCTGAAGATTGTGCAAGGAGCAAGCAGAGGACTCTGTTACATGCACCAAGTCTGTGAGCCCCACATTGTTCATCGTGACATCAAATCTAGTAACATCCTTCTTGATGCAGATTTTGAAGCGCATGTTGCAGATTTTGGCCTGTCAAGATTGATACTTCCTTATAATACACATGTGACTACACAGCTGGTAGGGACTCTAGGCTACATCCCACCGGAATATGGGCAAGCATGGGTGGCCACCTTAAGAGGAGATGTGTACAGTTTTGGGGTACTAATGCTAGAGCTGCTCACAGGGAGGAGGCCCATTGATGTTTCCAAACCAAAGATGTCAAGAGAATTGGTTGGATGGGTGAAGCAGATGAAAGGTCAGGGTAAGCAGGACCAAGTTTTTGATCCTTCATTAAGGGAAAAAGGTTTTGAAGACCAGCTCCTGAAGGTTCTTGACGTTGCATGCATGTGTGTCGATCATGACCCTTTCAGAAGGCCTACAATCAAGGACGTGGTCAGTTGGCTGCACAACACGTAAGCCTGTTCACCTGCACTAGTTTTTCCAGGCAAAGATTGCTGTCAACCATTACTTGGCTGCTGCAGTTCACAGATATTTCAATGCCTACATCTCCAAAAATTGTACGCCTCACATTGAAAAAGAGCCCTGCTGCAGCACAACACTCCTTGATCCTATCACACTAACATCTCAAATAATTTGAATCAAATCATTTGCGAGTATCCACTGTAAAAATATAAAATGGGGTTAGTTCTTTCTTCTGGATGGTAACAGTTGTACATATATGGCAACAATCAAGAATCAACTGATGATGGCTTTGCTAGTAATAATGTCCGATTATGGTTGATTTTGATTTCTGATGGCACTCAGTTGGAGGTCTCCCTTCGCAAAATGTATCCATATAAGCTTTTTGAGCCAAAAAACTAAAGAAGACCTAACCAAGAGACATGAAATGGACACCATGCTCATTTCACATTTAGAGGTCCATTTATTGGCAATAACTATCAGTCATATAGAATGGTAGAATATGGCAAGCGTAAATACCAATTGGATCACAGTCGATTTGAAAATAATCCAAATGCAGGGGGATGACCAAATACCACAAGTTCAGCATTTTAGAGCTCTCAAACTCCAGCATGCCTTACCAGAATAGCCTAATTAACAGGGGCCGTGGATGAATCTGCAAGTGTGTGACCGAAAGTAATTTATGGCAACTTAGTGAAAGCATAACAAGTGAATTGTCTAAAGATCCACATGTTGGTCCATATTTTGGTTTCATGCAAGTAAAAAGCCCAGCAGCACACCTTCCAAAGACCATCAATGCTAACTTGATAGGGAAAAAAAAAAAAAAGCTTACGCTTACTATAACTTACCCATCAAGAGCTCCTTTGATATATAGAAGTGTAGCACCCGCCGCGAGCACTACGATGGATTCGGACACCTTTCTCATTTCTTATGAAATCTAGGCCGAATAGAAAGGTCTGAAACCTGCATTTTTCATAGAATAGAAGGAGTTAGTATGGACGATCTTTAGATAGCGTGAGCATATGGGTGTCCTCCAGTGGATTCGACGGCATAACGGCTAAGATGGGGCCTTTATACACAGATTGAGCCATAGATTCGGTAGCATAACGACAGTGTATTATCTTGGAATCTGCGGATCCGTGCGTGCCCACCTTGCCAAAGCACCGATTCAAACAAGCGTGTTAGTATTAACACAAAACAAAAAAAATGGAGTCGTCACTGATCTTAAAAGGGATATCAGTCCTTATTTTTAATGAATAAAGACACCGGTCTTACAGATCTGAGATCCCGGCCTTTGGATTAAAACAGATATGACAAAATTTGTCAACTTAAAGCCGTTTACATGGGCATGAAAAGGAAAAAATAAAAATAAAAATAAAAATCTGAAGACGAGGGGGGGAGAGAGAGGGAGAGGGAGAGGGCTGGAGAGGAGAGGTGAAGCCGAGGCATCGGAATTTTGTTGCAAACTCCCGTCCTCCCCCTTGGGCATACTTTCTCATGTGTGTCAGAAGTGAGAGCTTGGCTCCCCTTTTATAGAGGTGGAGTGGGCCTTCGGGCCATGGGCCATAACTGGGTGCCCTTTGCAGTTGGACCTGGATTTGGTTGAAACCAATTGTTCCAAATGGGCCGTTGCTAAGGCCTGAAAGATTGCTGTAGAAGAGCCTGCTTTCATGGGCCGATGCTGGATCTAGTGGGCTGCTATTGTAGAGCCCGTTCTGATAGCTTGGTGGAGTTTTGCTCCTGTGGGCCAAAGTTGGATAGGCCTGGCTTGGTCATCTTTGTTTTGGACTCGTTCTGAATGGGTTGTGGTTTTGAGGCACATTATCAATTATTTTGTTGTTGGGCTTGGATTTTAGCCCACACACATGTTTCATTTTATTTTTACTTATGTGGGCTTAAGGGAACGGTGTCTACAAGAAGGCAAATAGAGTATCCTTCAATTTCTGAAGTGCAGGATGAATCTTAAGAATTTTGATTTGTAAACCAGCTTTGTTCAAGCAAAAAACCATTAAGTAAGAGAAATCATATTTCAAATACTGGCAAAAATGAGCATGAAGAAATTAGAAACTCATCAAAAGATGCGAAAAGATGAGTAGAAACTCATGAAATAATTTTTAGAGGAAAGGAATCCTGTAAAGAGCTCATAGCTACTCCAATGCATAAAGTCTTTTTGCTTTCATTGGTTGTGAACGACTGGCCAGCGTAGGGACTAACGGGAGGCGAACGGCTGGCAGGTGCCAACTGTTCGATCGGGGTCTTCACAGAGTACCAGGCGCCAGAAAGAATAGTTTATCATGCCAATGCCTGTGCAATCTCGATTGAAAGGAGAAAAATGCGCGTCGTCTATGAAAGCATGCGCGTGGATTGGGCGGCTGGGATCAATCGATACCAGTTCGGCAATATCATGTAAAGGTATGGGCGTGTTTAGCAAGGAGGTAAACGCACAGGAGACTTTGTATTGAAGTCGAGCGAAAGTAAGGAGAGAGAGACTGAAGAGAAGCCCTCTTGATTTTGAGGAATTGTTGGTGGGTCCGCCAGTTTCGAATCGGGAGAAAGATGCAGAGCCTCACGAGGTTGACTATCTTCCTCTGCTGCGGTTGGGCCATCAGCCTCCTCTACGGCGAGATGCTCGCCTTTTGGATTCCGCACTGGTCCTCCTCTTGGCCTTCTTCCTCCATATCGTCGGTATCTCTCTCTCTTTCTCTCCGATTTCAGTCTTTTGTAGTTATGAGAGATGCGTCCTGATCTAGTGCTTCGCCTTCTGGCATTTCGCGATTGAATTGGCTTGGAAATTTGGAGGCTGATCAACCTAATGCGAATGGATGTTAAGGGACAAAAAATTAAAAGGAAATCGATACAGTTTCACGATCATATCTAATGGCGCGGCGGCGGCAGCTGTTGTTCCCCTTCCCCCATGGCTGCTTGTTTCTGCTTTTCTGTTTTAGAAGCAGTGGCTGGGACTGGGAGGGTGTACTTGGTCACTAGTAACCTGTTTTTGCATGTTTGCGCAGTCTAACAGTGGTGAACAAGGTCCTGGCAGTCAAGCGAAGATTGCTGTTATTGCTGATCCACAGGTCACAAGCTCTTGCTGCTTCCTCTGCCTTTTTTTTTCTTTTTTGGAAAATAAACAAACGTTTTTGGCTGTTATCAATGTGTCTGCTTGCCCCAACAAATTTGGTTCTTTCTCTTCGGCTGGTTCCTGCCCAATCGAGTATTCATGCTTTGTTCCTTGCTTGAATCTAGAATTAGCCAGATGCTGAAACATGGAAAGTGCGATCCAACCATTGTTGTGTAGAGACCGTTTAATTTGTAGAAGAGAAATAAAACGAACAAGAGGCAATTTAACTAGCTTTTACCACATATTACTGTTGCCACGCCTCTCCATTCTAGATTGTAGTTATGTGCAAATAAATGAAAGAATAAGGAGATTCGTATGAAAATGCTTCCAATTCCAAAAGAACTTGACTTCCTACGTTTCAATTCCTGCTCTTACTGACACAACTTGTTTGTGCTGAAGTTATTTGCTTAAGGGCTCCCCGTTTTGTTGAAACTTGATACTCAGGTTCTTCATTGTATTGAGCTGCTTGTCTTGATTTCAATTCAGTTGTTATTCTAAGAAATTTTTTTTTTCATTTAAACAGCTTACAGATAGGACATCCCTCGGATTAGCTCCAAAGTCTCGTGCTCAGGAGGCTCTACAGTTTTATACAGATCTGTACATGACAAGATCCTTCCGTTCATCAATATTGCCATTCAAACCTGATTTGGTTCTTTTTTTGGGTGACCATTTTGATGGAGGCCTTGTTTTATCAGATGACGAGTAAGGCATGATATAAAATATCCCCTGTCACTTGTATCTGTACTCTTTATATAATGCTTGCTTGAAAGCTCCTGTGACAGTTCTATTTGCAATCTAGATCTCTCTGGTTATATTAGCATCTTCCTTTCTCTTAACAAGTTTTCTCATTTTAAGCTCTGAAACCTTTGCCAAAATATGTCAAACACATGATAGATTATCACATTTACACTGTTTTTCTTCTTTGGTTGTATGGATGTAATTACAAAAATGGTCCAAAAACTATGGAAAGGTTTAAAGATATTGTTGAGAGACATATGATTTGGCTAAGGAATTTCCATTTATTTGGAGAATTGTGAACTATAATTATATTTCCTCACCTACCTGCTTCAGATTTTTATTAAGGGCTACATTACGTAGTCGTTTCAGCTGCAATTGGAGGCGCGACCACGAGGTGTCTTTGGTTCAGATTCATGTTTTTCAAACTTCTTATCTTCGATAACTCTTACAACTTTGGTTCAGAGTCTTCAGACATCTAGGCTTGTCTAATGTCTACTACAAATGAATTCATTTCTTGTTTTCTACAGAATGCCTTGAATCTCAGCTTTCACGATTTAGCTTTATAGAATTTTGTGGAATTTACTGTAACTGGTATTGCCTACACGTTCAAGTCCTTCACATCCATTTCCCTGACAGGTGGCAGGAATCTTTGAGCCGCTTCAAGCATATCTTTGGTCTGAATCAAGAAGGGAATGGTGTAGAAATCAAAGTGCATTATCTAGTTGGAAACCATGATATTGGTTATGCGGGTTTCCATTCTCTTCATCCACAGGTCTTTAGACTGCTCAATTGAACACTGGCAATTTATTTGACTTCATGGATACATATCTAGTAAACAGCCCGTTAATACTATTACTATTTCTCAAGTCTTTCAGATGCTAAACAGATTGCCACCCATTCACTGGATGTGGACCATAATTTTTGTATTTATCATTCACCTAATTATGTTTTTGATGCAAGTGGTTCTAGCTGGAATCTGGCATGGGCTCAAACTCATGGAATGTTAGACTAAAGTGCATGGTATTTTGTTGTTTGAAATTGTTTATATTTTGAGTTTATTGATCTGGACTTCTTCATGTACAGGTGATCAGCCGCTATGAGAAAGAATTTGGACCTAGAAATTTTCGCTTTACTGTTGCAGGGGTTGAGTTCATTGCCGTTGATGCACAAACACTTGATGGTATCCATCTGCCAATTCTTTAAGAATGTTTTGGCAACGAATGATCAGTTGAGGGGGAATTTGTCTGATGACCTGAAAACGTTAAACCAGTTGGAAGAACAGTAGGCCAGTGGTCCATTTTTGATTAGTAAAATGTTCTCTTATTTTATGTGAGATTGGATGTTTTAGCACACTACCCTGCACTTTCTAGATTTTTGACTTGTTTCCTAACATTTATATTAATCAGCTGAGGGAATTGGGTCTTGACTTTTGCAGGGCATCCACAAAGCAATCTGACTTTGTCCACCTGGCAATTTGTAAAAAATTTGTCAGTGGGTATGTGGTACTGACCATTTTTATTGAAGTATACCTTAGCAGTGGAATTCTCATCATCCTACTCTGTTCCATGTAGATGATGCATTAATTCCTAGAGTATTGCTGACACATATTCCTCTATATCGACCTGATGGAACTTCATGTGGGCCATATCGTTCTTCCCCAATTATTAACCAGGTGAACTATTCCTTAGCTTTCCTGTTTCTACTAATACTTCTCCACTTTTAACATATGCAGTTTTGGAATGTTCACCTTTGTCATTGTCATCATTGCTATGATTGTCTTTCATCAAGCTATCAAAGTATTATCCTGACAATCCTTTACAAGGTTAAAGAATCAATGTTTCATTGAAAGTTTCTTAAGCTGTGTCCCATCGAATAACATATATCATAGGAATTTTTGCACCCAGGATTGGAGCCAACAATCTCTTTAAAAGCATTTTTTGCTTTTGTCAATCATCAATAATCTTCCGCAATTCCTTTCAATTCAAATAGTTATCCTGCATACCATATGCAGAGAAAAATATTCAAGAATCCCCTGACAATGGAAAAAGTTAGCCAATTTTCCAATGCTAAAATAGAAGGAATGTGCGCAAGCCTGAAATAATCCAGCTTGCAAATCAGCAGACGTTTTCTACCAGGTTGAAACAGGCATGGACTATGTTATATGGTTCTAGCATATGGAGTCAACCATCTCTCACTACCATGCACACATTAATTAGGAAAATTTCCATTCTTAAAAGCAGTTACTTTCAACCATGGTAGTTTAATATAATCCCTTCCTTTTTTGCAATTAAAATTTTCTGACCTTTTTTAGTTTCTCTTTGCGGATTCCCATTTGCCATGTATTTTCTGGTCGTAGTGAAAGATATTTAATATTCTCATTTTTTCATCGCCAGAGGATTCATCGGGATCAACCTCATCAAGGAATAATGTAAGTATTTCTTATTAAGTCTCTCTTTTTTGAGAAGTCATCTGACTCTTTCAATTATAGTTCTTTACTTTCTATTTTAATTTCTAGAATTTGAAATGAGATATGACATTCTTAATGACGTAGTATGTTAATATACATGGTAGTATGTTATGCAGGAGAATTGCCCTGAGAACTGTCAAAGGAAGCTGAATCCATGCACTCTTGAGCATTAATATTTTTATTTTTTGTAAATTCATTTTGCTTCATCTTTCAAGGAACCAAATCTTTTGCCGTTCCATCTTGCGATATTTCATGAATTATTAATCTTAGGAAATAGTCTTGATGTGGCAGACAGGGCTTTAGATATTGTGAGTCTGATGTCAAACAACCAACGTGCCCATGCTGATGCATGCATTTTTGTCAAACTGCTCATCACGAAATTATGTCACTAAAATTTTCTGTTATAGGTATCAAAATTACATTAGTGAGGAAGCATCTGCCCGTTTACTGGACATGATTAAACCTGTAAGTTCTTTTATCAGAACATTTTCAGGAGCTGACAAGAATCAACAAAGAAAAAAATAGAGGGAGGTTCATTTTCTTTAATTAAATTTATCAGCATTGATGATTGCAGATGCTTGTTCTGTCTGGTCATGATCATGATCAATGTACTGTGGTTCACAAAAGACATGCAGGGCGAGTGAAAGAGGTGAGCTCAAGTGCTTCAATCTGAGTTTGGTTTGTGCATGCATCTAAATAATATGCTATTCAATGCAGCATACATTAGGGACCATAAGTTGGCAACAAGGAAACTTGTATCCATCGTTCTTGTTAATGACTGCTGCGGCTGTTGGATCTTTGAACACCACTGATCCAGAAGATACAGTGTCCACTCGTCTATGCTTCCTTCCAATGCAAACACACATTTACATATGGTATTGCCATGGTTCAATGTTGTAGTGATTTCGTTCTATTGTTGTTATATGAGGTTGCTCAATGAGTGTTGTTCTCGTTTAAAGGGCATTCATATTCTTCCTTGAATGAAAATTGTTAGGTATCTCACGCTATTTGTGGTGACCCTTCTGATGATCCTCCTTTGGCCAACAACTGGCTTGGGCTGTTGGGATCACTTTTGCTCTCTGTTGAAGTCCATTGGTGGAGAAATTGTGAGCCACTTCAAAGCTGGGTCTAAAGAGAAAGATGAAGATGACAATGGTGAATTTGACATGGTTTGGGATGCTGAGGGAACAATGCATCTCGTCAAAACAGCCTCAAAAGCCACGGTTTCAAGTTCAAGTGACATAGGGCTGACTGGAAGGTATGTCTCTAAGTGCTTTTATCTATTGAGGTGCCAAAATGTTTTTTATCGATTCCGCAACAAACCCAATTCCTGCGTACATCGCTTCATCTCTAGCATGTAACTGAAGATCGAAATTAACTAGTAACTCATTAACCACAGAGGTGGTGCTGTGGTGCGACCTGCAGCAAAGAAGCATGCAGCTCAAGAATCAGAGGCTTCTTGTGCTCTGGAGATGAATGCTGAAGTGAAGCCAGATGATGCTGGAAAAGCAAGCCGAGTACAAAAATCAAAGGCGAGGATGGCCATTCAACGAATTTTCCGCATGCTTCGACTTCTAACAATTATTGCAACTGTGAATGTTCCCCTTTATATGATGTTACTATTCAAGGATTGGATCGACCAGTAACATGCCACGTAGGGCACCATCATTAGCGGCTGCACTTGTCTCCCTCGATTGCGCACTTATTCCCGGCCTGCACTCTATGTTGAGTCTTTTTTTTTTTTTGGGGGGGCTATAGCCTAGCGTGATCAAGATTGTGGATTTATGCTCAACTTTGTGGTGATTCAAATTGTTGATATTGTTGTGCAATTAAGGATACCTAGGCAGGAAACTAATCTTCCAGTAGTTGGCTTTCTCTAGTTGGGTCATGAGGGATGGTAAGATTCATGCGATGGGATATCGTCATGCTCTACACCCTCTAGCAAATACTATCAAGGAACCCAGCAGACGGGTAGGTGTGCAACTTGGTACCGGGTCGGTCCGAACCCGCCTGACCCGACCTGGTACCAAAACCAAAAATGGGTTTTATTTTTAAGATTTTTCCAAAATAGACCCGGTTTCAACCCGACCCGTAGAAATTCGAAACCAAACTTGGATTCGTACCAACCCGGTACCAAAACCCGACCCGGTCTGAACCCGGTGTAATTTATATATAATTTTTTCATAAATTATACATGTTTTTAAGTTTTTGGAAACTTTGGAGACATAAATTCATTTGAATTTTGAATTTGTTTAAAAGTAGATGTAAACTTATTTAAACTT